>CM023481.1:19882305-20240927 GCA_013339685.2 Hyalomma asiaticum
GCTTGCGCACCGCTGCTCAAGCGTCCCGAGTGATGATTTGGCAAATGCACGGCTGCGTGCGTTTGTCGTCGCAGCGTGCATGTCTTCGCCACGCAAGGAAGTTCGAAATGTGTCACGACTTAAATGGCAGCGAGATAAGCGTAAGCGTGTTCCGAGATGCATCATATGTAGCTATGTAACTGTCAAATATCGCCTGCAGCGCGCATTCATTTCGCATTCCACGTATACTTCAAGGCTGCTTGTCCTTACTGGTAAAAAAAACAAACAAATGTGACAAAGTTCAGCATGAATGGAATCATTCCCGGTTTATCTGAACCGAGCTGTAACTTTCTAACTGAAATATAAGGGATTAAAGTGATATTTAAAATTTTGAGTAGGTAAAAAATATGTACTTGATACTTACTGATAAAAAAATACTGGTTGAAAGTACAAATCACTGCCCACAAGGTATGTGAGACTATTTCGCTCCAGCTGTCAGATATATTAAATTCTTTGTGCATGGTTGTTGAGACACGACCCGTGGTGTTCTTTCAGGGAACATAGGCCGAAGAAACAACTACGAGCACTCACTCAACTTCGCGTGAAAGTTCTTTTTCTTTTTTTTTTTTGCTTTGGTGCTTTCGGTGACACATTAAGGCCTTTTACAAGAAAGTGAAGCCTTCTGGCGGCACCAAACTTAGCGATTCTGGATGTAAGCATCGGGGTTAAGCACTTCGTGGTTCTCGCTGCATCCTAAACAAGGAGTATGAGCTTTGCGCAACAGCATCACATCGACTGTGCTGTAGCTGCAGAACAGCGAAGGAAACGCGAGTTACTTCATTCTGCGCTCAAGGTAGCGGAGAACAACAGCACACGACACAGCGACGCAAACAAGACAGTAAAAAAAAGCAAACGCAAGTCGCTGCTACTGCAGCAGGCGGGAGTGCTGGGGATATTGCTGAGCGCAGCCGCCGAGCGTACAGCCCACGCTACCGCAGCGCCGCCGCATACATACGCGACCCGTCAACACTCTCCGCCTCACGCCGGCGCGTGGAGCATGCCCTCTCCTGAACCCACTACCCATATTCTAGTGCACTGTACCTGGGCGGTTCTCGGTTGTCGATGCATCCTGCGTAGCCAGTAGCGTCTTCCTTAGCATGCAATAGATGGCGCTGTCCCATAGAGATGCATGCAAACTGCAGTTGGGTGACGATACACTAGATGGCGCTGTACGCATTCTGTGTCGTCATCTCCATTTCTCGTCTCGTTTCCGAGAGGGCGCTGTCCCATAGACATGCGTACAACATGGCGGTTGGGTGAAGGTACGCTAGATGGCGTTGGCGGTGCAGCTGCTCTCCGATTGGCTGCTGCGCAGGCTGCGCTCCTCTCATTCTCCTGGATCGTCGCCGTACGTGTCGGATAGCGCTTGGTGGACCGTGGACGATGAGAAAAAAATTCCGGACGTTGTGTCCAAAGCGCGGAATCGAACCAGGGACCCTTCGCTTCCGAACGCGCGGCGGTCGCCACTACGCCACGAAGCGCACATGGACACACGCACCACGATGACAGTAAATACCCAACATTAACGAAAGACTGCGCGTTTCTAACGCGTTTGTGCTAGCGCGTTACGGCCCGTGTAAGAAGCTGGTGTAAGACGCTGTGGCCTCTCCGCCTTATACTCTCTCAGCAGTCGTGATGGCGTCGGCAAACGCGGTGCGCGTTCCGGCCTGTGTAAGGGGCTGCGTAAGACGTCTTTACGTGATGATCGACTGGGCGAATTACACGGAAGGTTCACGGTTTACCGATGATTCCCTCCGGAGCTTCGCCCACTCATCATCATTCACCCTGTGGATATGCTATGATTTTTTTCTCTGGCGGGCTGCTTCTGGGGACCCGCGGGTCGCCAGAACCTGCCCGGTCAAAATCGGTCTGGCAGCTTTCTGGCTGATCTCTGGCTAGCAGACGCCAAAATGTGATGGTCGCGCACGCGTGCTGCCATGTTTGCAGGGACTCGGCGGATTGCATCGCGGGTGCTTGAGGACGTCTCCTTCGGACTGCTGCTGTAATTACGTTTGACGTTGTGTTGCGAAGCTCCTTCCGCCGTGCAAGATGGTTCATTCACGCGGTGCGGCGAACAGTTGGAGCTTTTATTTTTTGATAATGTAATGCGAACTTCCTTAGTTCAACATGACGAACTCTCGCCTTGCAGATGTTTCGTGTCTCAAAGGTTGAGGACATCGTACGCACACGCGGCGGCGCGCCTTCGTGTGGTGGTGCCCGTTCTTGCCTTTTTAGCGTTTGTGCGGTGTTATCTCATGCTTGTGCAGTTTGCAAAGACGGTAAGTTGCAAGTACATTCCGCTTCATCGGAACTTCTAGGGTGTGATTGTGATCGAACCGATGTGTTTCAACTTTCAACTAGATCTGCAATGTTGATAGACATATGCGCGGACATGAACGATAAACGTGCCGCAGTGCTGTTTGTGTGTTTTTCGTAGGTCTCTGATGGCGTGCACACGCTTGCTAGTGCATGCAAGGTGTGCAAAAATAGATACGAAGAGAAATGCTTATTTCTTGTGCGGTGTGTGTGTGTGCTTTTCACGCTGCAGTATTTATATCATGCAGTGCGCCTGCCGAAACCGACTAGCTCGTACGAGAGTGCTACATCAGTTGAGAGCCCTGAAGGTATCAACTGAAGGTATCGACTCGTCTGCTGGCAAAGAGGCACCACCAACTGAAACGAGTCGAATACGTGCAATACAAAACGTTATTTCTTGCACAAGTGCACGTAATGTGTCAATTATTTGTCTTGATAGTCAAGTGAAGGAAGAAAGCGAACTAATCAATGCCGGCGGTCGATGTGATCTCTCAAACCGTCGCTTTCGGAAACACGATCACGTTCGCGAGACCTCGCGTCAAGGCGCTGGACATGTCGGACAGTAGCGGTTTCTGCATTCTGCAAAAGTGAGCTTGCCTTGTCCACGTTAGCGATGCGGCAGCTTACCTCGCGCCGGTGGTTTTGTCCGCCGAAGGCAACGATTAATGCAACACAGGTTCAACGCCATTTCGCGCGAGGTCTTGCGAACATACATGATCGTACAGCAAAGCACAGTCGCTCGAGAATATCGCGTCAGCTCTTCGACAAACGTAGCCACATGTTGATATCAAGCGGGCAACCTAGAAGGGACCGAGCAGATCGCATGGCGCAAAGTTTTGGCGTGCGCCATGTTTGTTCACATTTATGCAAGCCGGACAGGCGTTCAATTTTACAATTCTTCGGGCAGCTTCGGGTTGTCTCGGGTTACCAGCACACGTGATTTCCTGTCAGAGCCGGAACCAGCTAGCTGCCCTCTGGCAGCCCGCGGGCTGCCAGAAGTGCGAAAATCGCAGAGCCACACCGATTTTGACCGGGCAGGTTCTGGCGACCCGCGGGTCGCCAGAAGCAGCCCGCCAGAGGAAAACGAACGCCAACCGGAAGTGCGCCGCGCGGTGGGCCGAGCAACCCGAGAAAAACGAACGCGCGCCGGCGGGCTCTGGCAGCCCGCGGGCAGCCAGAAGTGCAAAATCGAAGAGCTTTATTGGAGCTCGGCTGCCGTGGTGACGTCGCGGAAGTTGGGGGTCCCCTTCAGGTTACCTTTGCTTTTGTCGATGTCGCGAGGTACGGCGTCTAGCGCTACATTGCGCATGCGAACTTCAATATTCATTTAAATTGCCTTCGGGGCTGGTGTTCGCTGTTGAGATTTGGCAGATGACATGTGCATGTCCACGAGAATTGATCCTGCAGGCTATCTCAGCAGCGAAATTTTGGTGTCAGTACCCCTTTAAGTCCAACTCCGATATAATCATATCGTGCTACGCGTGGTACGCTGTGCGATCGAACAAAGCATGCGAGGGAGCGCGCCATATTCGCCAGCGATATCAGGAAGTTCGGGGCGGAGGGGCTACAGGTGAAGCGTGCATCTCTAATATACAGTCGTACAAAGCTGTGGTCTAGTGGTTATTGCGCTTCTACGCGTGCCCGTAAGACACTTCTTCAAATCTGGTCGCGGCGGTCGTATTTAGGTGGAGGAATTAGGATTAAATATGAGCACGCAGAATAAAAAGTTAATGTTAGGTGGCTCGGCGAAAAAAGACAGTGCGCGATTGAAAAGCAAATACTAGATATTTCATGCAAGAATGCATACACCAGGTCAATCACTGACAGGGGAGCCCATTCATGTTAAATAAATTGACTGTAGATTAAAATGGCGCATACCGCAGGTATTCTCAGTTCATGAACGGAAACGTACCATTATCCCTAAAATAGGAATTTGGACGGATTCGTTTCCCTGCAGTCTAGCTGTAATCACTTAACTGATCGATCAGTAAGACTCCGTACGATGCAACTTCTGTCTGGGCCGTAACCACTCGGTGGTCGAACAGTGAGACTAAGTTCGTTGTATGTAGTAACAGTGTTCTAGGCTCTCACTTAAGAAAAGTTAAGTAGAAGAGTAAGAAGCTGTTGATTGTCTATGTTATCATCAGTGTGCTTCGGCAAGATGTACATATGACTGTACTATATTTTGCTACAATATACCTTCAAGTTCATTACCTCCCACCTGCCTCCTGCTTCATCGACGTCGATCATCTTCTTGACGGGACTTCAGTCCACTATCAAGGAGAAAAACGAACAAAGAAAAACATAACTGGCGCAGTCGGACAGGGATCGGCGAAGCTCTACAGCAAACATACACTGGACCAGTGCGAGGAGGACCGAGGGGCAAGGCATCCGTCAGCCACCAGCGGCAACGTCGAGACGATCCCACAGCAGCCAACTCCGGCACCGTGGAAGAGATCCAGGAACGACAGTGCATACAGGAAGGGGTGAGCAGGATTTCTTGCGTTTTCTCTAGTTGGCATGGCAGTTTATGTGTAGAGCACATGGTGAGAACACGCGGGGGTGCTGAAACAATGGAGTCTAATGGAGATGAAGGTTGCGAGTGCGTAGCAATGGATCGGAGTCGAGAGCCATCCAACCATGGTATTCTAAATTCTGATCAGTCAAATGAGGCTGAGAGTGCCTACTCAGGCAAGAATCGATGCAGCAGGCATCTCAGGTTTGCCGAATTCAAGTGAAACGAGAACGCTCGAACTTGAAATTCAAAAGCTCAATCTCCAGATTGAGTACGAAAAGCATTGCAAACTAGAACTTAACGCGGAACGTCTCAATGGCACGTTGTCCAACTCTGGGTCGGAGACGGGCGATCGGGGGCGACGGTGTTTCGATTCTGTCAGCAATGTGGCAAAAGGTGCTGAAAGGTTCCGCTGCCGAGTGACGCGGATGTGCCATTATGGTTTAGGAGGTAGAAAAACTATTTGCTACTTACCAAGTACCGTCTGAGAGTCGCGTGCATTTGGTTATACCAGCACTAACTGAAAGAGTTCGTTACTTACTGCGTAACCTCAACTCTGAAGAGAGTGCAGATACGAGGCAGTTAAAGCAGCAGTACTCGACGGAACTGAAGCTTTCTCCGGCAGAGTATCTGCAGCGGTTCGAAAGAGCGGTAAAGCGGAAGGAAGAGACGTGGGCGCAGTTCGCGTCGCGCGTGAAACTTATTTCTCCTACTACCTCTCAAGTGAGAGAGGCGACACGGTAGAAGTGATGCAGAACTCATGGTTGCTGACCGCATAAAATCGGGCCTTAGCACGGAGGGTCTTGAGTATGTGAGACTAGAGAAGGCGAGGGATGGCTTAGGCCAACTGAGATCGCTAAAGTGCTGCAAACTTTCGACCCAGCGAAAGGAAACGGGCGTTCTTCAAAGCAACCAACTACTGCATTACGCCAGTAGTAACGTACAGGCAGAAATTTAAAAGTAGCGAAGAAACTCGAGGTGAACCAATAATCGCACAGCGGGCAATGAACCGAAATAAATTGATAGGCGTAGTCATCATCATCATCATCCTATCTTATGTCCACTGCAGGACAAAGGCCTCTGCCAATCCTCGACATCCTTGCCTGTCCTGCGCGAGCTGGTTCCATTTGATGCCTGCGAATTTCTTAATTTCGTCTCCCCATCTTACTATCTGCCAACCACGGCTGCGCTTACCCTGTCTTGGTATCAATTCCGTCGTTCTAAGTGTCCATCGGTTATCTAGGCTTCTCACCACGTGGCCTGCCCATGTCCATTTATTCTTATCAATATCGTTCATTATGTCGGCGAACCCCGTCTATTCTCGGACCCACTCGGCTGTCTTCCTATTCTTAGCGTAACACCTATCATTTTTCGTTGTGCTTATTTGAAGAAGAGACTGGCATATATTGCACATATGCTAAAATTCAAGACCGGAAAATCATGGGGCTCCTCTCTACGATCGATGCTGCTACTGTCATCATCATCATCATCATCATCATCATCATCATCATCATCAGCCTGTTTAGGTCCACTGCAGGACGAAGGCCTCTCCCAACGATTTCCAATCCACCCTATCCTGAGCGAGTTGGTTCCACTTTATGCCTGCAAACTTTTTAATTTCATCGCTCCATCTAACCTTTTGCCTACCTCTGTTGCGTTTTCCCTCTCGTGGTATCCATTCCGTCGCTCTTACTGTCCACCTATTATCCTTCCTCCTCATGACATGTCCTGCCCAGGTCCACTTCTTTCTTTTAATTCATAAGATAATATCGGCTACTCCTGTCTGTTCTCTGATCCATTCCGCTCGTTTTTTTATCTCTTAGCGTTACCCCTATCATTTTTTCTTTCCATTGCACGTTGCGTGCTCCTTAGTTTCATCTCTAGTTTTTTCGTTATTCTCCATGTTTCTGCACCGTACGTTAGTACTGGGAGAATGCAGTGATTGAATACTTTTCGCTTTAATGAGAGCGGTAAGTTTCCGGTCATGATTTCGTAATGCCTTCCGAATGCGCTCCAGCCCAGCCTTATTCTACGGAAAATTTCGTTTTCCTGGGTAGGAGTTCCTGATATTAACTGTCCCAGATATGCATATTCGTTTACACATTGTAAGGGTCCATTGTTGATTTTAAATTCCTGTTCCTTAGCTAAGCTATTGAGCATAAATTTGGTCTTTTGCCTATTCATTTTTAATCCAATTTTAATGCTTTCCTTGTTTAGGTCATCAATCATGTTTTGTAATTCGTCACCATCATTGCTGAAGAGCACAATGTCGTCTGGAAATCTTAAATTGTTTAGATATTCTCCGTCTATTCGAATGCCCTTTTCTTCCCAGTCTAGACGTTTAAAGATTTCCTCTAAACATGCAGTGAATAGCATCGGGGATATTGTATCTCTCTGTCTCACACCTCTCCTGATCGGGATTTCTCTGCTTCTCTCATGTAGGAGTAGTGTGGCTGTGCAATCTTTGTATATGTTGTTTATGGTTTTCACGTATACGCCTGGTACCCCTTGTCGATGTAGAGCTTCTAGAACTGCTTGTATTTTTATGGAGTCAAATGCTTTCTCGT
Source organism: Hyalomma asiaticum (assembly GCA_013339685.2). Lineage (NCBI taxonomy): Eukaryota > Metazoa > Arthropoda > Arachnida > Ixodida > Ixodidae > Hyalomma > Hyalomma asiaticum. The sequence continues at coordinate 19,889,743 of CM023481.1, forward strand.
AGTCGATAAACGCCATGTAAAGAGGTTTGTTATATTCCGCGTACTTCTCAATTACTAGGTTGATAGCGTGGCTGTGGTCCACTGTCGAGTAACCTTTCCTAAAACCAGCTTGTTCTCTCGGTTGGTTAAAGTCGAGTGTTTCTCTTATCCTCGTAGAAATTACCTTTGTAAATAGCTTGTATATTACTGAGAGTAGGCTGATTATTCTTTAATTCTTTAACTCCTTTATGTCACCTTTCTTGTGGATAAGGATTATATTAACATTTTTCCAGCTGCGCGGTACGCTACATGTCTTGATACATTTCGTGAAGAGCGATACACGTTTTTCAAGTACAATATCTCCTCCGTCTTTGATCAAGTCGGCTGTTATACCATCGTCCCCAGCTGATTTACCGCGGGACATGCCTTTGGCAGCTTTTTTGACTTCGTCAGCGGTTATACATGGAATTTTGGTGTTCTCCTCTGGTTCTATTTCTATTAAGGTTGTATGGTCTGTCTGAGAGCTGTACAGTTCCGAGTAGAAATCTTCTGCTACCTTTACTATTTCGGTGAAACTGTTGATAACGTTACCTTGTTTATCTTTTAGCGCATGTATTTTGTTTTGTCCTAAGTGCAGTTTCTTTTTGACCGATTTAATGCTGGTGCCATTTTCTACTGCTTTCTCTATTTCTCTCATGTTAAAGTTTCTTACATCTCTTTGCCTGGCTTTACTGATCAATTTTGATAGTTCTGCGAATTCTATCTTATCTTTTGATGAAGTTACTTTCATTTGTTGGCGTTTTTTTATTAAGTCCTTGGTAGATTGGGACAGCTTACTTTTTGCTTGATTTGTTGTTTTATCCCCGACTTCTGTCGCGGTTTCAAGGATTGTTTTCGTTATGGTTTTGTTTATTTGTTCTAAATCGTCACCGTTTTCGTCTAAGGCCTCGAACTTGTTGCTTAGGGCGACTTTAAATTCGTCGTCCTTCGCTCTGGTTACCTCTACATTACATTTTTTTTCTAGTAAATAATTTAGTTCTTGTTTTCTCTAGGTTAAGTACAATCTTTGCCCTTACTAGTCTGTGATCGCTGCATTTTATCTTCCCCACTACTTCTATGTCTTGAATTATACCTGGTTGTTCGCACATTATAAAATCAATTTCATTCTTTGTTTCCCCGTTAGGGCTTTGCAAGCCGGAGAGGCGTTCGATTTTACAATTCTTCGGGCAGCTTCGGGTTGTCTCGGGTTACCAGCACAACTGTACAGGACCTTATTTCTGAGACTACTGCACTACAGTCTACCAGTGCTGTCCAATGCCGGCAAGATTAACATCCAGTCATTAGAAAGCTTGCAAGTCCAGGCACTGCGTACCTGCCTAGGTCTGCCCCTATGCGCCTCCACGTATGCAACAATTGTAGTTGCCAGAGAGTATCCAGTAATAACGTACACCACTGCTGATTGCCTCAGAGCGCACATCCGGCATATCTCCCGCATTCCAGATCACCATTTGTCTCCCTGCCTTCACAAAGACATCGGGCTACGTTTTCAAGCGTGATCTCCAAGCACCACAATAACGTTCCTTCAGCGTATACGCCTGCGACGATACCTCCAGCTCCCTTATGGTGTCTTGATCAGCCGTACTTGAACCTCAAAATCCGTCGTATAAAGAAACAGACCGACCACTCAATATAGCTTTCAAGCAAGGTGAAATACTGCTATTACATGAGACACACGCTGACCGAAGACAGATATACACTGATGGGTAGGTGTCATCTACCAGCTCATCAGCTGCGGTTGTCATTGCAGCTGCAGCAGTCACAATGACATTGTCGCATGTAGCGATATCTACAGTGGCAGAGCTGGATGCTATGAGAAAAGTTCTGCAATACGTCTTGCAAGGCGGAGGCCTTACGTCTTCGGCGGAGGCCTTACGAGCAACTGGTGATTGACATACAGAATTATCACCATCAGGCTCTAGCGAAAGGACACGATATTCTATATCAGTGGATACCAGGACCCGCCGGTATTGCTGGTAACGAATTAGCCGACGACGCAGCCCGATCCGCTCATGAGGAGACTCGAATGGTTCCAATCCTACTCTCAAGGACCGACGCTGCAAGACAACTTTATTTTTTGGCTCACTCTATTACGCGCGATCAATGGTCATGTCCTAACCATCATAGGTGCCACCTACATAAAGTGGACGCTAACTTAACGCTACACCTACCATCAAGGATTTCCCGCTCCGATGCAACCTTGTTATGCCGCCTCTGGTTGGGGGTGGCATTTACACAGGCATATTCGTGTCGGATCGGGATGGCTGACACACCTACCTGCGATTTCTGCGCATTTGACGAAACTATCGAACACGTGCTGTGTATTTGCAGTAATTATGACGGTCAACGCTACCAAGTTCATATGGTACTCGACAGGCTGGACTCGAGGCCGTTTTCAGCAGCCAAGGTTCTTGGGCCCTGGCCATATGCTTCGATGGCTCAGAAGGCGACGAAGGCGTTGCTGACATACCTGAAGTCGACAGGTCTCTGCGACCGCCTCTAGAGACTGTACTTGTAGAAGTGTGCGCGTGATTGTGCTCTTCTCTCTCTTCCTCTATGTTTTATTCTGTTTTGACCCTTTTATCCCTTTCCCCAGCGCAGGGTAGCAAACCGGACGCGCGTTTGGTTAACCTCCCTGCCTTTTCTTACCCCCCTCTCTCTCTATCATTTTTCGTCCCATCGCCCGCTGCGCGGTTCTTAACTTCCTCTCTAGCTTCTTTGTAATTCTCTAAGTTTCTGCCCCGTAAGTCAGTACTGGCAAGGTGCAGTAGTTATATAGTTTGCGTTTGATTGATAGTGGTAGGTTTCCGTTCATGAGTTGGGAATGTCTCCCGTATGCACGCCATCCCATGTTTATTCTACGCTGCATTTGTTTTATATGGGCGGGTTCTCCTGTCAGTAGCTGTCCTAGATACAGGTATTCTTCTACGTCTGGTTTTCAATAGGAATGCAGCGATAGGAATGCATCGGCAGGGAACAGGCATGGGTATACCGAGATACTAGTCGACGTTAAGGGGGAAAAAATGGATATGGCCAGGCCGCGTAATGAGAAGGCTAGATAACCGATGATTATAGATCTACGTAATGGATACCAAGAGATGGGACGCGTGGGTGTGGGCGACAGAGTGTGAAACGGGGCAACGAATTCTGAAAAAAAAAACTTGTATAGGATGGAATCTGCTCACACAGAAGAGCAAAGGATGGATGATGGAAACAACTTCATTGATAATCCAGTAAAGTTTAACGACCCGAATTCAGGTGTCCCATGAGGGGACTTCGAGGTCCTACCTCATCTCTTGGGCCTGATGAACTGCCTGCTCTTGTATTTTGACGAAAGGATGGAAGCATTGGGAGAGCCCTTCGTCCTGCAGTGGACATAAGACAGCCTGAAGAAGAAGAAGATGATGATGCTGGAGGTAATGAAATGATAGGGGCCCCTGTACTGTGTGATGTCAGTGCACGTTAGAATATCTAGGTGGCCGAAATTTATGAAGCCTTCCAGTGGGACGTTGTGTTCCTGCTCGCTCTTTCATGCCCTTTCCGCACACTACGGACGCTGAGCCGTGTCTTCCTACAAAGGCTGCTGAACATGGCGTCCTTTCCTTAACGAAGTCACAATAGACCCTTTTCATAACAACAAAGCTAGCTTTTCTGCGATGCACCTTGCCCAACTAATGGCGGCGCAGTCGATCCTGCAAACAGCGAGTACAAGCAGTTTGCTTGCGATTGGGCACGTAAAATGTTGACTAAGCCTTTCTGATAAAAACATGCACAAATAACAAGGCTCAACATGTGAAACTTTCATTTTGACAGCATTTTAAATCAGACAGCTGTCGCCGTTAGTCGGGCCAATCAGTTGCGCAGAGAAGCGCACATTGGAATTATGAAAAGCGTCTATTATAACGATCGACAGCCCGGCCATGTTGCTCTGCGCAGCAAAGGCTGCAAAAGGTTGCACGCACGTCCTGTGCGGTTGGCCCTAAGATTGAACGATCAGACGTGGGTGGTAGTTTCGTGTGCGCTGTCTCGATACGCCTGAAGGTGCAGCTTGTGCTACGTCGAAGGAACGGGGCAACGCGGCGTGATTGCTTCGCTTTTGCTTGCGCTGTTGCAGACGCCAGTGTTGGGAATAACCAAGGTTCGCGATGGTGTAGAGGTGGATGTGCTAGTGTGTACGTGCGCTTGAATGGCACCGTGCTCGGTAATTCAATCACTGCGCGAATGGTTTTATCAAGTATTAAAGAGATGCCGATGCGGAGAAAACTATATATACAGAAGAATGTAGGTTGTCGTTCAAAGCAAATTTATTAACGTTCAAGCATATCCTGTGTGAGTCTTCAAACGCGAGAGGCTCGTTCTCTGCACGAAACAAATAGGGTATAGAAGATCATTGGAATAAAAGGAACAAAAATAATTAAGTCGAATTAACAAGCAAATAACACGGGCTACAAAGAACGCTGATATACAAGAAGAGTCCAGGGATCACAATGGAAGAAAAAAGGACTGTAATAAGTATGGTTTAGATGGAACATCTCAAGAGAAAGCAGTGTATAAATTGGTCTAGACAAATTTGCGCATGTCCAAATAGGAATGCTGATTTATGAAGTAAACTGTTAGAAATGATTCACCTGCAGGCATATTGCTGTGTCCAGGCAGCACAAGCCGACATGTTCTACGCACAGTCTACAATTTCTCGGAGTTGTTGCAAAGCTCTAAACAAACGGGTAGGAATAAATAATTAATGGTTCAACTGTAATGTCAACGTTAAGAACTAAGCACCCAAAGGTTCAAGGATTTCACTCGCGCGTCGCATTTCACAGGCAACTTGCCGTTAAAGGACAGCAAATTAAACCACGCTGCTGCAATCGCAGCTGATGACACAGGCGAAACCTGCCTGAAACGCATGACATGGCTGAGAAAAACACGATTTTTTTTATTCGCTCGCCTAATAACTGAGCTTAGTGATAAACTTCTTCCCTCACACAACCTTTGCATTAGTGAACCACAATGACGCACTTGTTCTTCCGTCTGTACCTGCACACACACTTCAAGCGCAGCGTGCGTGCCATATCATCCCCCCCTCCCCACCCCCCGCCACCTTCGCTCCCCATTCTCCTGATGACTTTCGCCCTGTAGCACCACCTTAGCAAGTTTAGCGCAAGTCATCCAAACAGTCACGCACATGAATTGCTCGGTAAATATTTTACAGTGCTAGTTACAAGCGACAGCATAAACTTGAATGTCCTATTATTGTTACCGGATAGGCTTAGGAGGAAATTTCACCAGAGAAGCTAATAACTATAGTGATGTGTAACAGAGCACCACAACGAGACAACCGCACTGAAAGGCGAAGAAGCGACACGCACGAAAAGCGCTTGTCTTGTGTGTCGTTTCTTCGTCTTCCAGTGCGGTTGTCTCGTTATGGTGCGCTGTTGCACAGTCAAGCATGAACCGATACCAACTCGCCCAACTTACCGTTTTATTACTGAAGTACGTTTGTGGGATAATTCGTGAATCTACGTAACATACGGGCAAGTATGCGGATTCTTTAATGCATTTTAAGTAACTGATATATGGCCTTCAGCGCTGCCAAAGAAACATTGTTACCAGAGGAACGTATAGTAAAGGACAAAGTAATAAATTGCGCCATCTAGGGCTGCAATTGTCTAAAAAATCATATGACTTAGTCGTTTTAATACTGAAAAAAAAACGCATGCAAGTTGTTAGGTCAAACGCGCGTCAAATTAAATTTAACAGGCGGCATATCTCGCAGTATACACGCGTAGCATACACATGCTTGCGTGCGTATCATGCAGCAAACGACTTACCTGGCCCATCCGAGGAGGGGCATGACAGCCCAGAAAAAGCCGTAGAACCAAACAATCCCCAAAAGCTGGACGTATCTCTTGTACGTAGGCTTCCCACCTGCGGAATAAGCACGGGTTGGCTGTATAGTTCAGGGCAACCATTCCTGCAACGTGTCGAAACACAATATAACGTTCAAGTGAGCGCAATTTCGTTAGGGAAATCAATTTGACCAGTGCACTCACGAGTGACAACGGTTTCACGAATTTTCAGTTTATTGATTTTATTTAGGACCCTGCAGGTCATAAGATGTTACAGGGTGGAGTCTAGGTAACAGAAATTGGTAATACAATAACAAATTTTTGAGAATGCAGACAATGTGCTGCAACAAGTATTGCACCAGGGAAGTGTGAAGCGTGTACACTATAAACACGGTAACCTTCAGTTTATATTATAGGTACACAAAAATGTGAAAATATCCTCTTTTACTAATGGTTAAAGCGCTTTAACCGTTAGTAAAGGACCATATTTTCAAATTTTTGTGTACCTATATAATGAACTAAATGTTACCGTATTTAGAGTGTATAGAGAGAGATGGAGAGGAAAGTCATGGAGGTTAACCAAGCGCATGCTCGGTTGTCTACCCTTAACCTCGGGAACGGGGACCGGGAGATGATAGATAAGGCAGAGCAAAAAAGAGCAGAAAAAAAAGGAGGACAGGTAGGCAGATGGCACAAGCACAGGCGAATCGTTGACAAGCGTTCGTAAAGTCCCATCAACTTCGGGAAGCACGATAGCGCCTTAATGTCAGCAACGTTATCATCATGCGAAGTGATCGTCTATCATAAAAAGTAGGTAATGTAATAATATACACAGCAACATGGCACTTCGGCAATAAATATTCTGTTGTATGTGTTACTAGAAAAAAAATCATCCGTACTGCAAAGCATAAGTGGTATTCAGCAGAAGTTTTTTAAAAAGTTTGCCTCGATTTTTAACCCCCCGGTACAGCACATATCTGGACAACTCGGCAAAAAAGAAAGAAAGAAAACGATAACAAAGTCCTGATGTTATGCGCTAATGTGCTCTGTGCGTTCCTATTAGTTGTGAATGGTAAAACCTTAAGCAATGCCGATAAAAAGAAATTGGCAGGTCCCACGTGCAGTGGGAATCAAGGAAATGCGAAGCACACATCAGGAACGTAAAATGAATTTGCACTGTTGTCTCGCTATACAGTTTCGTACATATGAACTTAAGGAAACCAAGCCGCTCATACACGCATATCATGATTCTAATGTTATGACCTGTCATTTACGTTCGTCATGCAATCGTTTTGTGCCATAGCAATCTTATTATGCATCCCATTAACGAAACGCGTGGCATGTAAATCATGCCGCTCATGATATGAATGTCACGATTTTCATGTTATGACATGTCATTTCTCATCGTCATGCAGTCATGTTGTGGCATACCAGTTTTCGTATACATCCCATTAACGAAACGGCCAGGAAAGCACCAAGAACATGGCATGTAAATCATGTCACTCACGACATGCATGTCATGCTTTTCATGTTATGATCTGTCATTTATGTTCGTCATGCAGTCATGTTATGCATACCAATTTTCGTATACATCACATTAACGAAACGGCCAGGAGAGCACTAAGACCGTGGAATCTAAATCATGCCGCTCATGACATACGTATCACAATTTTCATGTTATGGCCTGCCATTTATGTTCGTCAGGCAGTCATGTTGTGCCATACCAATTTTCGCATACATCCCATGAGCGAAACAGCCAGGAGAGCACCAAGACCGTGGCGTGTAAATCATGCCGCTCATGACATGCATGCCATGATTTTCATGTTATGACCTGTCATTTATGTTCGTCATGCCGTTATGTTGTGGCATACCAATTTTAGTAAACATCCCATTAGCGAAACGTCCAGGAGAGCACAAAATCGCAGGCGGCTAGATAGATAGATAGATAGATAGATAGATAGATAGATAGATAGATAGATAGATAGATAGATAGATAGATAGATAGATAGATAGATAGATAGATAGATAGATACGCTAAAAGTCGCCGAAGTTTGCTAAGAAATGCTTCGCATTTAAAAAGGGCATGATTTTTCGCCAAGTGTTCTGAAAGGAGCCTAACGTACTCCTAAGTAGAAACGCACCTCGATCTTTAACCTCCCTTCGAGCACGCCTCTCCAGAAATCGGCATGAAGAGAAGTCCCTAAGTATTACATTACTGCAGTGCAGCCAGTCCAACTAACCGCGAATGACAAAACGTTAGGCATGGTGATTAACAATGATATACGAGCTTTCCTTTATATAGGTGTGGAGTGCGCAGAGGAGGTGCTATGACACGCTGTCTTTCCAAGACGTTCAGAGTGCCGTGCGCAACACATGCATCAGGCAGAAAACCTGTTATCTGAAGTCGCAGATTTCCGCAACATTGCAATGGCCATTGAAGCGATGCTGCTCTCTCATCAACTCTGAATTTGGGGCAAAAGCTATGTATCTGCACGTCGCATCACACACAAAAGAGAAATTGAAGCAAACTGCTTTGACGTAGAGCCCGACCATGAGAGCGCTTGGCATAAATATGTTTACCTCCATGCTTGTAGCAAACAGAGTTCAGTAATTCTGCAAAGTACGAGCGTATGGCATTTTATTTTGTTTTTGTACTGCCATGCCTGTGTAAATATAGGTGGTAATATACCTCAACCATGATCATAAAGGTGATCTCTGGAATTGCAGCGATTACGAAAATTCTTCCTTGTCCAGTATTTAGTGTAATTCTTCCGCCTGGAGCTTCAAGTTTGAGGGAGACACGGGAAAAAGAGAGTGAGAAAGAAAAAATGCAGAAAGAAAAAATTGCTCTCATTGCAATCCCTGCAATACGCATGTCTGATTTCACAGAACCTCTATGACGGCTCAGAGGAGATATCGAATGAACCTAGATATACCACCTAGTCATTTGCGCAAGACCTCTAATTCAAACTGAGTGTTGTTGACCTAAGTTGGTAAAATACTTAAAAGCCGCTCGGACTCGCTCTTTATGCGTATGGCACACTCGTACTCCGATTCACCGACAGTCGTCTCCGTCGAGCTCATTTCGATGCAGATTCACGAATATCAAATATACTGCTCCACCAGGCTGTCTCAGCAAAACTTACCGAAGCTCAGACTCACGAAATTTTTGCTGAGCTGATACTAATGCTCACAGCGAGTTTGCTGACCTATGGTGTGAACACGCTCAAGTCATCCCCGGAGAATGTATGTCGGCGACAACTGTAAACTCTCCTAAACTCTCGCCGAAACATTGTCTGGGATTGTGAAATCATAACCATAGCAGATACAGTCTCCCCGGATGAAGCTGCGGCGCGGTGAACGGCCGTGCTGTGCAGCTCGAACCTGTCAGAACAACTATGGGCCATCCAGCAGTTTACTGCTGCATTATCCATCATTCATTTATTCATTCACTCTGAAACGAGCAATATGGATGTTACCGAGGACGGCGATCAGGAAATCAGTGACCATGGCCTTCCTGCCATCTACCTAGAAGAGTAGCGGAGAGAAAGATGGATGCTTGAATCAATGAAAGGGTCGTTAAATGCGAAGGAGACCCTGGAATGTCGTGACAGTCAACGTTTCGACAAGTGGACTAGTCCTCGTCAGGACGGCAATTGCCTTTTGAAGCGTTCGTTGCTGTACGCTTTGGATACTCTCTCGCGTCCTCAGAAGCAGAGGAGGAGAAGAGCGGCATGAACGAGAGAAAGGAAAATAAAAGAGGGGAAAAAAAGGAGGGGGGAAGGAGAGGGCAGTTAGGTGACTTTTGTTAGCGCGACTAATATGTATAACACCGTAGATGTCGTCCAACAAGTTGGATGATCAGCATCTGAAAAGAGACTCTTGTGAAGAAACTTTGTTACCCTGAATAGGCCAAGCGGCTTAGCATTTTGTCATTTTCCTTGGAGGTGACGGGGTTCACCGCCCCTTGCTGAGCGCCCGCAACCTAGTGGGCCCTCCAGTGAGCTAACGGCCTCCTCCGCGAAAGGACGAGACCCAGACTATTTCTTCTTCTCTTCTTTATTCCCCACTCACCCTTCCCCTGACGCAGCGCCGTGTTCTCTATAGGGCTGCAGAAATAAGCGTCATTTCTAAAATAAAAACACTACCATCACCATCTTTGGACATCACGGTTGTTACTCGCTTACCATATCTAATGGGCTCAAGGATTCCTTTTGAAACGTTCACGCCTACAGGCTGGAATGTATTGAACTTGTAAATGAGATAGGATCCCCTGCATTCTGTACATATAGGCTAGACGAAGTTTGCCTGAAGTATACAAAGTTTGGTTTGTCAAAATTATGACCTGCCATATTAAAATGCTATGCCATTGCCTTCGGCTGGTTATTCGCGGTGTCCGCGTGGTGCCTGTTTAATGTAGCAGTAATTGGTTGACCCATTTTGCCAATGGATTGCTTGTGACAGAGTCAACATACCACCATGCCAATAACGCTTCAACTATAGTGCAAGTAAAATTATGCTTTATGTCATAGACATGTAACACTTCCCGTGCTTATAATTTTAAGTTCATTTTCAATATGTTTGCATCTGGGACGGGAATATGCTTACGTCTGGGACGGGAGTAAATCACTAAGCGGGCGGTACGCTGAGGTTTTACTTTGGCATGTACTAACATGCATTAATGTCTCTATTGGAGCGATAAGTTGCTCTTGGTATATCGCGAAACGCTTTTCTAAGGCACCCGTTGCTTGTTAGGATTGCATAGTATTTACAGAGAATATGTTTTATATTTGGAACCGCATTGGATTAATTTGTTATGGATGCTAACGAATGGTTGGTCAGCGCTTTAGGATCTTTCCTTTCCAGTGCTGGTTTCCTGTCTAGTTTACATGCGTCATTGTATGCCTTGCTAAGCGTGTCGTGCGCGTGATTACTTTCCCCTAATGTTGACATTCGATTGCTTGAGTAGTGAACGTAATCAGCGCGTCATTGGTACAAATCTTTTTTATGCGCCTTGGCTGACCGATAGATATTCGTTGTTTGCAGTGTCTCGGGGCATGGCCATCGTAATCGAGGTATTGGCTGTCCGTTGGCTTTCTGTTAAGTGTCGTCTTTAGTTTTCCTTTTTCGGTGGATGCATACTGTCATGTCGAAAATGTCTATTGTACTAAAAGTGTAATCCATGAAAGACTTAATACCACGATGAAAGCTGTTAAAATGTTAAAAAAAATGTGCTTATAGTGCAACATGTTCCCACATAATGGAGATATCATCTGCATAACGGAGGTAGATACAAGGCGACAGCGGCGACGATTCGGAAAAGCTACCCTTCTAACTGCGCCATGAAGATGTTGGCGGATGTTGGCGCTAGTGCCAAAAATTTGCCGGTAGTTGGTCGAGTCGAATTTAAACCAATTCAGTGAGTGGACTAATTTAAATAATGCAATGTAAACTTCAGCTGCGTGCGCTCGCAAGCTATCGTGCATTGCCTTATAGAGCGCTTCAATTCCTTCTGTGATAGCTATATTCGTGTATAGAGAGGAGACGCCTAACATTAACAGAATGGCTCGATGCTAGACTGTTTGCATTGCGTCAATAGACTATTATCAGCAGAAAGTGCGGTGCGTTCTGAATAAAGGACGAAAGTATGTGCGGTATAACGGATAAGTGGTGATTTAGAAACTGGTGACGGCTCCGTCGCTGTGTAGTTGTTGGATACTAAGGTATTTCCTGTATCTCATCACTTAGTAGTTAATCTATGCTAACCTTATGCATCTTAGGAAGGAGATAGAAATGGCCTGCTTGTTTATTGTGAGGCATTAAGAAACGGTACTCGGATTGTGCGTTCAATTCTTTAGCTAGAAGATCCGTTATCGAATGTCGTACTCATATGTTGGTGCTCTGTTGCAGAGTTGGGTCGGAATCTAATTTTCGGTAATTTACATTGTTACTGAATTGCTTGATGGCCTCGTTCTTCAGTCTTTCTACTGGCGATATTACTGTGATACTAGCCTTGTCGACAGGTTTCTGTCGTTTCTGTTCGCGAGAACTGTCAGGGAAACGTATTCTTCGCCAGATAGGTCTCCTGCTTTGCGACTCTGTCTTGTTGTACTCAGAATGTCTCGCGTGACTAGTTTTATGTACTAATCTAGGTCTAGGCGTTGCTCAGAATCCAGTGTCCACGTGCCTGGCGGTCAAAGAGCGTTAATGTTTTTGTTTCCTGCGCCTCTGCTTTATCAAAGAAGAATGGTCTGATACGCAGACATCTTGAAAACTCCTTTACATGTTTGTGTATAGTCTTTTTCAGAAGTTCCGTGCAGCACTGTGGAAGGTACAGACCCCATAGGCCAATAAGGAGGGCGGAAACATGTCACGCGTACCCTTCCGTGCCATGGCATCTGCCAATGGTTGACGGTGTAGTGGAGGGAGGAGCCCTGGAAAGAGGAGGAGAGGGATGGAGCGAGGCCCCTATCGGCAGGAGTGGCTCTCAGGTGCGTGTCCGAAAAATGATATTTCGTCTCGCGTCGGAAGTATTCCGCACTGGATGGCCTCCTAGCCTTGGCTCTGCTGCACGGAACTAGTGAAACAGAGTATAGATGGCTCGTATTCGTTCACCGCATTATTTGTGGGGCATTATAGACCGCATTCTAGACTACCTATTTCGACTGTATTTAGGCATTGTGATATGTCTACGACCTCGCTACGGCGTTCTCTGCGTTGCATTGGGGGACAGCCCGTTTCTGTTGTGTTTAATCGAGGAGTTTTGAGCGCACTTCGTAGCGTGAGTGCTTTGGCGCTTTTGCTTAGCTAACACTTTCTGTTCCTTCCCTTCGAGAAGTTCGGCTGCTAATTTCGTTTCTTTACTAGATTGTTTAATGCGATTAAGTTGGTCGGTTATTATGGTAAGGTGATTTCGGCAATGTTCTTTTAAGATATCTTTTAACGACACCAAGGTATCTTCTAGAACACTATTCCATGTTTTTTCAATAGCTTAGGAGGCAGTACACCAAGCGCACATGTGTGTGTTTAATGCTTAAACCTTGCGGGAATATCTTTTCTTTGGTGTACCTATAGAGCATTAAGTTAAGCGCAGTATTTTCTCTATTTGGCGGCAAATTTACGCGATTGTAGGAAAGAACGAGATTTGTGGTTATCCGAGTTGTATTCTCCCTTTCTCAGTCATTTGTGTTCGTTTATAGCGGGCCTCCGGAGGTTCGAGTATGCAAGTGGTTTTTGCTTCCTGATCCCAGTGTTGGTGGTGAGGTCTTCCACGATATCTGTTCTTGTATCTATGTGTTTGGTAGAGTATGTAGCCGTCTCCTTAATGCACGGAGCAAGAATTCTTGAGGAGGGCAAACAGCTCTCGCTCGGGCGGCCCGATAAAGTCACGCCTTAGGGCGCTGCGCCGACGCGCCCTCTGTCGGACGAAAAGAGAAACGCGCGCGTCGCGCTGTGGCCTCCGCTATCGGCTGCGGAAGCCCGTGACTGTTCCAGAGTCAGCAGATGACAAAGCATACGCGGCACCTCTCACGCCCTTTCTTCCCAAGGCCATTTACAGATGCGTGCTCACAACACGCCCGCGAATGGCTTCCAGCGGCACGCGTCGTCTGCTCTGAAGTGAGTGGAAGCAGCTCGTTCCAAGCGCTGTACGGCACGTACTTAATTCAGCAGTTATTACTAAGTGCAGCTAAAATGTCCGCTGCTCCTATTTATTGACGCTACGGAGTGAAAACTGAGAAAATTTGCAATGTATGAGACGGTAACGCGATAATTATGCGTCGCGCCCATAGGATGACATGTAAACGATGGGAACAGGCCGGCAGCGTCATCTGTCGTGATGCGCAGAAAACTCAACTTCCTCCTCGCCCAAGCGTTACATTAACGTGCCGCCGCAGCGCGCTGCCGTGACATAGCAGTTTCCTCTCCTCAAATACTTCTTTCTCCGTGCCTTAATGATAGTGCGTGTGTCTGTCGCCTCTGCTCGTTGTGTCGTGTCTGTTTTGTTGATGGTGTTGGTTCCTGGTTTACCGTCTGAGTAGAGGCATCCTGTGACTTAGCCTTAGTGGAAAGCGTGTTCTCAATAACAAGGCACATACCGAAAATTAGATTCTGACCAAAATCTGGAACACAGCAACAACGTACAACATACAATATCGGATCTTCTAACCAAGCAATTAATCACACAATGCGAGTACCGCTTCTCGATGCCTAACAATAAACAAGCAGGTCATTTCTATCTACTTCCTAAGATCCACAAGTTTAGCATACAGATGAACTACTAAACGATGAGATACCCGGAAGGCCTTAGTATGCAAAAACCACACACCCATGGAGTCGTCATCAATGTTTCTAAATTACCAATGATCTGATATACCGTCTACACGTCCGCCCTTTATTGAGGATACAGCTAACTTTCTGCGGATCACAGAGTCCATTAACGGAATGCAAACACTTTCGGATCAGGTTATTCTGATAAGATTAGATATCTGCTGCCTACACATGAATACTGCTATCACAGAAGGAATTCAAGCGCTCTCTAAGGTATGACAGCGTGACAAAGAACACGCGCGGGTGAAGTTTGCATCGCATCACTGAAATTAGTCCCTACTCTTAATTACTTTAAATTCGACTCAACAAATTAGCTGCAAATTTTTCCGCTAGCATGGGAACTCCGTTTTCACCGACGTACGCCAACATCATCATGGGACAATTAGAAGCAGAACTTTTGAAGTCGTCGCCATTGAAATCTTGTGCATATACCTCCATTCCATAGACGATATTTTTATTATGTGGGAACGTGGTATGAGTGGATTAAGCACGTTTTTTTCACCATTTTAACAACTTGCCTCATAGTAACAAGTTCTACATGCACAGCTCTTCAAGTAAAATTGATTTCCTCGACACAACAGTATCTACCGGAAAAGGAAAACTAAAGACGATACTTTACAGAATGGCAGTGGCTAGACTGCAACACCTAGATTATAATAGTCATCAATCGCGACACTGCAAACAAGGGATATTTGTCTGTCCGGTGAAACGCATAATAAGGATTTGTAACGATGACGCGGATTACATTCACCCTTTAAGTAATCTAAAAACAACCTTAGCTAGAAGTAAGTATACCCACACGACGCGCCTAGCAAGGCATGCAATGACGCATGTAAACTGGATAGGAAAACAGTACAATATGTGAAAGTCCCTAAAGCGGATACCATACAGCCGCCAGCATTCATAACGAAATACTCCAGCGAACTTCCAAACAAAAAGTCACAGTTTCGCCGCAAGGGCGAAGCAATGAATGCGATAGCAAGACACTGTGATGCTATACGAAGTGAGGCTCGCAGCTTCAGGGGCAATATTAATTGTAGCAAACATGCACTTGCTAAGTGAGCGCTTCCCGTGGGCAGCGCGTGCTGGTACGAAGGGCTTTATACGTTGTGTGTCACAAAGCTACACATACAAAGCTAGGCGAGGCCGCTAAATGAACAAACAGAAGATGAGCGCGAACTATCAAGTGAAGCACGCACGAAACGAACGCACAGATATACACCAAACGAGCGCGAATAAGCTGTCAAAATGGATACTCTCAGTTTGAACAGCGCTCCTGTTGCAAAGGCGGCCGCCCGTCGCGCTCCTCGCGCCATCTCGCTGGTAATGAAGAAACGCTTATAAGCACCTGCCGTCTCTGAGTCCTGCCAGCGGTAAAGGGTGTGTATATAAGGCTCGCCGTTAGCTCTCTGAAGGATCTGCTCTTTGTGGCGTAGTGCTTAGCGCCACGCGCTGCGGAGTGACGGGTTCCTGGTTCGATTCCGCGCTTCGGAAGCATTTATCCGAATAATTCTGCTTTTACAACTTATATATATATATATATATATATATATATATATATATATATATATATATATAACAGAATTGACGATGCGCCTCTTAGAGAACGACGGTTTATTAAGTCTTAATAAACCGTAGTTCTCTAAGAGGCGCATCGTCAATTCTGTTATAAACTAGCGGCAACCCAAGCTATTTTTGCATATACAGTCATATATATATATATATATATATATATATATATATATATATATATATATATATATACGGTTCATGACGGTGGCGACGGGGACGGCAAAAACCAGCCGAAACTGTCCATATAATTGCTATCGTAATAAAAATAATATTCTCCGAAGTATTATCCCATACTAACGAGCGTCCCCTATCGTGGTAACAGAAATTTTAAGGGCATTATGCAAGCTAAAGCGCTGAGGATATGCCTGGGCCTACCTAAAAAGACTTCGATCGTAGGAACCCTTACAGAAAGCCGGCGACTTTCGGTGCCACTGCTACTGAAGCAAGAGTTTCTTCGAGCCTGTGTGCGTTTTGCTGCTAGGGTTCACAACCATCCGCTTGCATCAGCCACCACATCCGAAGTACAGACCCTTCTTCCGCTGATGTACGAAAAGCCATCAATTCCGACAACGCCGCCATGGAAACTACCCTCTTGGGCCATAGTCACGACTGTACCGGGCATCAAGAGTAAAAGTAACACGCCAGCTCCAGCACTGAAATATTTCGCCCTGGAGCATATTAACGCCAACTACAGATCCTGCCGCCACATTTACACTGATGGCTCTGTTACGGACACATCATCGGCAATAGGTCTGTGGATCCCGTCGGCAAACATGTCAATTTCTGCCACCTTGGGTCACCGCACATCTGCCACAGCTACTGAGCTGGCTGCGCTGCGGAGAGCGCTTTACATCGTAGCTCAGACACCTGATTCCTGGGTAATCTTCTCTGATTCGCGAGCGGCGCTGCAGTCCCTGAAGTCACCACGAGCCCAAGAACAACTAGTTTTGGACATCAAGCAGCTAGGCAATAATGCTCATGAACTTAATCACCGCGTTGTATTCCAGTGGTTACCAGCCCACTGTGGAATACAAGGAAACGTTCGGGCCGACAGTGCTGCCAGAACAGCCCATGGAACTAAAACACCACTAACAGCCATACCCCTTTCAAGAAAAGATGCGGCGACTATGGTATCGACATTTGCCTGGAATCAGCAGCGACACTTCTGGTGTGATCCAGGACATCAGTATGGACCACTACACGCCATTGACCCAGCCTGCAGCTTCCACGTACCACAAGGTTTAGCCAGGCGAGATGAAGCGTGCCTTCACCGATTAAGACTTAATGTAGCATACACGAGAGATTATAAGCACAAAATACAACAGTCTGATTCTCCATTGTGCTCCACATGCCACACACGAGAGGACATTGAACACGTCCTGTGCAACTGCCAGCGCTACGAGTCGGATAGAAAGACTCTGAAGGCAGCGCTTCACTTGCTACACGGTACGACCTTGGAGCTGCGGCATCTCCTAGGCCCGTGGCAAGACAGCGCCTGCGCACTACGTAGCACCAAGGCGCTGATAGCGTTTCTACGGGCAACATGCCTCAATGAAACGCTGTAAACTGAGTTATAGTGTATATATGTATATATGAGTGTGTGAGTAAGTGTGACCGTATGTACGTGTTATGTTAGATGTGATCACTGTAAATATCATAATCACTGCGAAGTACCTGGAGTAGCAAGCCAGGCCATTAACCAGGCTAACATCTCCGGTTCATCAATAAAGTGTTCTCTCTCTCTTTAAGGGCATGTTAGCACATGTCAAAATAAACCCTCAGCGTAACACCCGCGCGGTAACTTCCCCCCGTCCTCCATGTAAGGCTTGCAAACATATTCAAAATGAACTTAAAATTAAAAGAACCGGAAGTGACTATGTACATCACATAAAGTATAGTTTAGTTTACTTGCACTACATTGTTCAAAGGTTATTAAAGACAAATAGTCTTTCTTGTGCTACCTAAGCGTGAAAAACTCTGTCTGTCTGTCTGTCTGTCTGTCTGTCTGTCAATGCGATTCAATAACCCGGCAGATTTATACGGGCCATAAAAACCAACCACAAAACTAGTTCTGGTTGACGGGTCACACACAGCAGCATGATACAGCGCAAAGGAAACCTCAGGCCTACTTGAGGCAACGTTTATGTACGTAACCGTAATCTGCAGCGTTCATTTAATTAGGAATACAAGTTGGACTGGTTATTACGTTAGTAAATGAAAAATCACCGCGTTAGAATTGGTGTCTTCTAAGCAGACTCTACTGATGCATGTATTCTGAACACGCTATAACAGTAATAATTACTGGGGATTTACGCTTAAAATTAGGAGAGACACAATATAGGGGGGCTCCGGTAACTTCGACCACCTGCGGTTCCCTAGCGCTCAAGGACACCGTACAGCCAGCGGGCCCCTACCATTACGTACAAGCTTATTCGTCTCGTGATGATGTATAGTTTCGTAGTTATGAGACTACACACTAAACAAAAATAACCAGGAACGGGAGTAAACAGCATGTCCTCTAGCGCACAACCTTTTCTGGGTTTTTTTTACTACGTAACAGTCAAGGTAAAAATTTACTCTCACGCTAACCGAGTTTTTGAACGTAGAAACGGCAGTAATTATTTACCCCCCTAGAGGTTTTCAGCGAGTATAGGTGGAGTAATTTTTTACTGCCTAAACAATGTTTTCTCGGCTTTTTTTAGAGTTATTTTTAAAGCTCATACGAGGTTTACTGTGGCTGGGTAAACATTAGGCTTACGCAAAATGCAGACATCACTCAATTTATTGAGCAGTAAAGGAGGACTCACCCTTCGAAGTTATAACATCAGAAGCACGTTTTCACTCGTTGAGAGCGCAACAAGCACAGGCACAAGCGCGGCAGCAGAGATACTCGAAAGTGCGTTTTCACTTGGCCGCCGTCCACCAAGACCGGCGCTATAGGACAGCGAGCATCGCTCGAACTCAGCACAAAACCACGCCGCACTGGTAACACTCGGGGTAGTTGGCCGTGTCGTTGTCGTACTGGTTGACGATGCGGTCAGTCAGGAACGTTTGCGACCGTAGTTTCCGTGCTTTCCCAGACTCGGCGGTGCCTTCGAAACGACGGTCACTAGGCATAGCTGCCGGAGATGTCGCGGTATCACGTTCTAGTTGACGGACGCCGGCGTACGCGTATCGGCACGCGCCGATACGCGTACGCGCTGATCACACTCACGCCCCGAGACGTCGCGTCCCCTCTTCCGCGACCGAGGCTTTTGACGAACAGTTGCTTGCAAACGCGCACCATGTGGCTAGGCCTAAACAGCCAAACGAGGGCTATCACGACCTCCACCCCTGCGCCACGGCAGTTTGGAGTTTTTGACCACGTGACGTGGTACGTAGTTTTTGATCACGTGGCTTTAAACTCTAGACTGGGGTTTTTTTATCACGTGACACAAAACCCCCTACGTAGTAAAATAGGGCAATAACGTCCTTTTACTACCTTTCTAACACGTTGTAGTAAAACTATGTCATATGCTCATTTTACCTCAACGAGACGTAGTAATTTTGAAAACAAGGGAGTTTTTAAGGCTCATGAGCCGCAAAAACCCAAATATCGGGCAACTTTTGCTTACAGTGTAGTAGTTATGTGTGGTTTAGTAACCTCTTTCGCAGTATGTAATTCACACCGCTGTATGCCATGATCTGGTGCACGGACCTAGTAAAGCCTTTTTCAGGCTTTTTGTCCGTGCACCTAACATCCGACAGATGTTGAATAAATTTGAAATTTCTCCTCCATCGAAATTTGGTCGTGGCGGCTGGTATTCGCGTGCGCATAGCTGTATTATTAACATTAAAGATAATACGCAAACAACGCGCCTATATATCTAACAGGCACGACTAAACAGCCTCACAAGACACGTGCAGCCGCCCGCTTTATCGTGCTTTGCGTTAGCGATGCGGTCGCTATGTATTGGTGATTAATCGCAGATAAGCACGGCCACGGTATTAGGCACTACTGTGTGAGCACAGCACGGCCGCATTCTGAAACATGCCAGCGAATAACCAGGAACGCGCTCCAGGAACGGCCATGGTGGTGCTGTTGATAAACATTTTCAACGGTCAGCCACGACAGTGCTAGCATCAGGCTTAGTATCCCTCCAGCGACATCAATGTCGGCTAGGGCCACTTCCCATTTATTACATTGCGGTGTATTTAGCGATAATGAACTTGTTTCGATGGCTGCCTCACTCTCAATCATCCTCTGCTATCCTGACAAAATGCCTGCGAACTACAGACTAGCCTTCTTCCTCTGCATTTGCAAGCCGTATATGAAACCAGCGGGCTGCTGAATACAAACGGTCTGTATTTTACCGCGAACAGTCCTTGTAATTTATAGCGGATTGGCTGACCTTGTCGTTAGCTTGCAAGAATAAGAGCAATAGAGACAGCGAGAGAGATTGGAGGAAGTCGTGGTCGTATGGGGTATCGAAATAGAATACCTGTCAGGAAGCCGTAGACACGCCAATGATTTCACGACGCACGCCCGTCTAGTGCTTTCAACCGCTATAAGCTACAGGAAATGAGCCTGT
Source organism: Hyalomma asiaticum (assembly GCA_013339685.2). Taxonomy (NCBI): domain Eukaryota; kingdom Metazoa; phylum Arthropoda; class Arachnida; order Ixodida; family Ixodidae; genus Hyalomma; species Hyalomma asiaticum. The sequence continues at coordinate 19,910,096 of CM023481.1, forward strand.
GGCGTGTCCGTGCTAAAGACCATGTACGTATTTCCGGTGCTGGGCAGAACGACTAGCCGTAGGAATGAATGGACTAGGACATTTATGATGGGAGGTCGGATATGGAACTATTGACAGTAAATTCATCTGACCCCTATCAATTATTTCGAAGTGCCTTCGCGGCACATGTTACATTGGGACGGTCCGAATCTAGCACTTCAAACACGCTGGGCTGGCCCTGTCATACACTGTAAGCAAAAGTCGCCCGATATTTGGGTTTTTGCGGCTCATGAGCCTTAAAAACTCCCTTGTTTTCAAAATTACTATGTCTCGTTGAGGTAAAATGAGCATACGACATAGTTTTACTACCACCTGTTAGAAAGGTAGTAAAAGGACGTTATTGCCCTATTTTACTACGTAGGGGGTATTGTGTCACGTGATAAAAAAACCCCAGCCACGTGATCAAAAACTACGTACCACGTCACGTGGTAAAAAACTCCAAACTGCCGTTCCGCAGGGGTGGAGGCCGTGATAGCCCTCGAATGACTATTTAGGCCTAGCCACATGGTACGCGTTTGCAAGCAACTGTTCGTCAAAAGCGTCGGTCGCGGAAGAGGGGACGCGACGTCTCGGGGCGTGAGTGTGAACGGCGTGAGTGTGATCAGCGCGTACGCGTATCGGCGCGTACGCCGGCGTCCGTCAAGCACAACGTGATACCGTGACATCTCCGGCAGCTATGCCTAGTGACCGTCGTTTCGAAGGCACCGCCGAGTTCTGGGAAAGCACGGAAACTACGGTCGCAAACGTTCCTGACTGACCGCATCGTCAACCGGTACGACAACGACACGGTGAACTACCCCTAGTGTTACCAGTGCGGCGTGGTTTTGTGCTGAGTTCGAGCGATGCTGGCTGTCCTAGCGCCGGTCTTGGTGGACGGCGGCCAAGTGAAAACGCACTTTCGAGTATCTCTGCTCCCGCGCTTGTGCCTGTGTTTGTTGCGCTCTCAACAAGTGAAAACGTGCTTCCTATGTTATAAGTTCGAAGGGTGAGTCCTCGTTTACTGCTCAATAAATTGAGTGATGTCTGCATTTTGCGTAAGCCTAGTGTTTACCCAACCACAGTAAACCTCGAATGAGCTTTAAAAATAACTCTAAAAAAAGCCGAGAAACCATTGTTTAGGCAGTAAAAAATTACTCCGCGTATACTCGCTGAAAGCCTCCAGGGGGGTAAATAATTACTACCGTTTCTACGTTCAAAAACTCGGTTAGCGTGAGAGTAAATTTTTACCTTGACTGTTACGTAGTAAAAAAAACCCAGAAAAGGTAGTGCGCTAGAGGACAAGCTGTTTACTCCCGTTGCTGGCTATTTCTGTTTAGTGTGTATAAGCTTCCGGCCAATGCACCGATTGTCAGGGGCAGGGAAAATAGTACATCGGTTCTAAACCTGTTCAATTTAACGCTTCGTCATTAAACCTAGCTTTTCGGTCAAGTTAGCGCCGGTCGTGAGCGTCGGATGGCAGGAAAGGACTCGAATTGGGCGGAAGGAATCCGTACACTTTACTGGCCAATTGTATACGCCGACTGACAAAAAGGTAGGCGCGCTCTCTGTCGGCGCGGAGAACGTGCAGAGACGACTATGAGAGTACGCAAAGAGAAAAGAATGAACAGCAGCCAGATGCTTCGTGCAGACTTAACGAATAAGAAAATGCTGATTCTCGAAAAGCACGCGCCGGGGAACAGGTACGTGCTCTTTGAAAACACTCTGAAGGCATTCGAAAGGAGGCAGGCATATTGAACGAGGAAAACTGGAAGCAGCGAAAAAATGTCTCGTGACTGCTGCTTGTGAATACTCAATTTGAAAAGAAATCAGGGTATCGCGCGACAGATTCTATATAACACATAAAGGTTTCTTCGTGCACGGCATTTCACCAATCTTTCCTTTAGCTTTCCGCCAAGCACGTACACCCTCGAGTGCAATTCGCGAATCTTGAATTGAGGATATCAGGCGCAAAGAAATTCAGGACCAAACTGCTCCAGTGCGCATCACGTCAACTGCAATACCATTAGCATGTTGCATCCCGAACAGTCGCTATGTTTTCGTAACGCGTAATTGAAAACAATACAAAGTTGCAAGACGAAAAAAATTACAGTCGCTTTGGCTAACGCTCCGAACGAAGTTAGACAGACAGACAAAGAACTTTTAATGAACAAAGTTAGAAGTTGAAAAAAAAAATCCTGCAGATCCCACGCATTGTGGGAATCGGTGCCGTGAGAAGCAGTCGGCAAGACAATTGCCAACGACGAATTGTTTGCCATTGAGCAAAGTGTTGCAAATACGATGAAGGCCAGTGCAAAGGGCACGAGTAGGTGTGTGCCCAACGGGGGCTGACCAGGAACGTCGACAGTAGTGTGGCGACTAAATCGTATACCTCGCGGTACAACGTAACGTTGGCACTCACGTTACAGTGCACACATGTTTGTTTTGTCGAAGAGAAGTGCACGTTACGATGAGCTGATGTGCGTATCTTAACCATCGTTCGTTCATGCATTTCTGTGGAATCGAGCAAAGTTCGAGCAGAGTACCGTTTATTACATTGCCATGATAGCGCTTTACATAAACTAGTCGGGGAAAGGGTGTCCCACAAGCACCATCATCACGACTGCTGCGCAATATGTTTACTTTCTATATGTACCGCGTTGGAGCAGCCGCCGTAGTGCAGTGGTCGGTAGTATGCTTGCTTGGCACTTCGGGGACCCGGGTTCTATTCCTACACCTCTATAGCTTGGTATATGTTGACTTCACAAATCGCAGCGTCTTCGCCTGTATTTATATATATTCCAATTGATAACTCTGAAAAACAAGATGTCTTTTTTGCGTTACCGTATGCCTCAACGATATGTGAAATGTTCCGTATCATTGATTGACACAACCGTATAAAATTCAAGCACCATTGGCGCATACCCGTTTACCATGGGCGTAGAACTACGGGTATGAGCTACACGTCATTGCAGTGTCGTTAACCGTGGTGTGCACGTCGAGTATGTAATGTTAGAGATGTAAAGATCAACCGTTAATCTTCGTAATGCATTCGCAACCTACCATCCAAACGTTGGTGCATACTGGGTGAACGAGACGACCAGGACAGCACCGAGACCTAGGCGGCTAGACAGATAGATAGATAGATAGATAGATAGATAGATAGATAGATAGATAGATAGATAGATAGATAGATAGATAGATAGATAGATAGATAGGGTCAAAGTGGCTGAAGTCTGCAAAGAAATGCTTCTCATTTAAAAATGTCACCGCCCCTTCAGCTAACGCTAAGGAGCACGTCATTGACGACAGTAGAACATTACGAGATGAAAAGAAAGTTAGGGTGCCTTTAGTTTACTCCAACGAGGCCATTATTGAGGGCAGTACGGGCGCAATGTGAATGAAAAAAGTTATAGCCTCCTTAGGTAATGATAAGGAGAGCATAACTAACGCAAGCAAAAAGTCACAAGATGAAAAAGGAAGTTAGATTCACTTTAGCCAACTGTAAAGGTGACACTTCTCTTAATATAATATTTACATTTCTCAACAAATACAAGCAAGCTCTTTGACACTCACTTGGTTGCTTTTAGAAAAATTAATCAGAATTACCCTCCTCATTTGTTAAGAAAATCTGAGTTTAGCTCTTTCGTTCTTTCTTTTTCTTTCTTTCTTTCTGTCTTCCTTTATTTCTTTCTTTCTCCTGCAGCGAGATCCATGGACATTTCCCTTTATGGCCAGAGACAAGCCCCCAGGCCAAAAGTAAACAAAGCATTTCCGTTTAAGATTTCAAAGTGCCTTACAGGCCCCATGGGGAGCGTCGAGCAAGCGGTAGCATTATACAAAAGTGTGGTTGGTCCCTTCGTCATGTAGGAATCGGTATAACAGGAAAGTGAAACCTGTCTTCGCGAAGATGTGGAATAAATAAGCGGCAATCGGAATCGAGGGGCTGGAGATGGTTTGGGTACTCTGGATATGTGAACACGTTACATGTAAACATCAGCGTCGCCTCGACACGGCACAGGGACCCTCGAGAGTTGTACACAAGTGAAAGTTCTCGGTACGACTCACATTGCTCCCGAGACACTGAAGTGCACGCGCTAGAGCCCTGCGCAAACCTGCCATAAACAAGGAGCGTTCGCAAACGATGACACTTTGCAAGCGAAACCGAGCGGGTTGTCAGCGGGTGGGCTGTGTGTGTGAACACACAGCCCACCGCGGCGAAAGGCCAATCATTTGCTTGTCGACGGCCGTCTTTGCGTTCTTGAAGCAGTGCGCGTTGGGTCTCAACACACCTGGCCACAGAAGACAAATTTTGTAGCGGCCGCATTCGTACTTTGCCCGAGGAACGCGCCGTCACGACGCCCTTAACTTCTGCTGCGATTGCGGTGCGGTGACCACCAGATCGCTGACTGCCGGCGCGCATTAGCACAACAATCTACTTCGCTCTATCGGACCTAGATGGCGGTAGCACCACAGGGAACCTAAGCGAACAAAGTGCACGGGAAGGGAGGCGATGTTAAGAGTAATTTTGCTTGCTAAACACTTTCACTGTAGCCGAACGTCAATTAGGTGCAACTTGTAAAGCGCTGTAGTGAACATATAAGGCCCGTCTGCTTCCCTATATGACCAATGTTGCGGTAGCGTATCGATAGCGCTTCCGGCTCCTTTCGTCGCATCCTGGGTGAATGTGTGTTCGAGCGGGAGCAGTATTTTTTAATTGTAAATGCGCGGTTATTTTTTCAGACATCCACTTGCGTTACGGAAATACATCACTGATTTTTGATGGACCCTGGCGCAAAACACTTTCACGTTAAAAAATACTGACAGAAAATACAAAAAAAAATGTTTCCTGTACAGAAAAAGTTTCAACATTATTGGAAATCCAGTAAACTAGGTTGGAAACCAACAAATAGAAGGAATAGTAGGGAGAGCACAGGCGAAAGCATAGCCTATAACAATGGGCACTTATCTACTTACTTTGGAAGGATAAATCTATTGCCCGTGTCAAGCCGCATGGCACGTTCAGTACCACAACATGGAATGATGCGCGGTGCACTCCCAGACGCGTCTTACACGAGATACCGCGACATCACACAGGTTGTACCTGCCGCACTCAACAGGAATTACACGTGGGCAACATGGGATAGTTGGCCTTAGCCACAGCGTGGCCTGTCATGGTGCGTCGACGCTTTAAAGGGACTGTCTACCGTCCTTCATCGCTCTCCCGTTCTTTGGCTTAATAGAAAGCGTCTCAGCGTGGAGTTGTTTCTCCAGAAACTGAGTAAAAATTTTTAAAACAGGATTTTTTCATCTACGAAGTCGCTCCTTTCCTACGTGTACAGACGCCGACAACACTGATACTGGGCGCGATGGGTCGTCCTCTCCCTGGCAACCCTTTGGGGCGCGGAAATATGGTGGCTAGCGGGAGGCTTCTTCTAAGAAGGAACCGGTTCCAAGGACGACGTTGTAGAGGTGACGAAGAGGAGAGGCGAGGGAAAGTCGGCGCTTGGGGGTGCGCCTCGGACATGCAGCGCCGCGTGCATGACAAGCGCAATACTACGCGCCTGTACAGGCAGGCGAGTACGAAGGCAGCGCCACCTGCGCTACCCCGAAAGCAGCGAAAATAAGAACAAATTGCTCTTGCACGCTATAAAAAGGTGTCTCATAGGGTGAAATACGCTTGTAAAACATACATAATCGTTTTTCAGCAGAATATGTATGCTTGCGTGGACTGGTTCTCGTACACTAGGAAATTGACAAATGCGCTGTTGGGTGTCACGAGCGGCGTTTTTTTGCACCACTTTCAGAGCAAAAAGAAATATAATTCCTTTTTTGTGGGGTGAAAGCGTGCTTGTTCCCGTAAATGTGACGCACCATCTGCCCATTTTTACCACAATTTAAAAAAATTTTCCGAACGGTAGACAGTCCCTTTAATTCTTTCGAAGTCATCGTTTGGCGTCACGTGAAACATCATCACTTAGTTATTGGCCTTTTGCTGCAATCCTTGTTCACGCCGCAAGGCTGTATTGTTCGACTGATGTAACATATTGACACGCGTACTTGTTCGGTTCTCTACACAGTGACCACAATTTTCACAGTGAAACGCCTCTTAACGTTCGGCGCAGGCTGCGCTTGATCTTGCATGAGCGAACTTAGTGGATGTAACGGATTGCTCTACCAGATTGACATGTATAGGACGCTCATGTTTTAGTGCGTTTCGGATCCTACGCGAGCACTTATAGTGAAATTGAAGTGTGTTCCTCAAGTAAAAGTTACGAGGTGGACATGCAAAAGCTGTTAAAAAAGCTTCACGGGCTCTGAGCTCTCAGTACACAGTGTAGCATACAAGCGGGCGGCTAAGTGAGTGTAACCTGCGAGGAGAAATATGTACGAGTCCCAGAACATGGTTGTAAAAAAAGTGGCTGACAATGCAGGCAAGAGAGAAAAGGCAGTCGCCATATGAAATCCTTATGTAAACATTAACCGCAGTCCTTTCGGTGATGTAGTTGATATGTTAATGTTACGTGCCTTTATTATCGATGAACAAATCGCAAGGTACGATTTAAAACAGGGAATGTCGCGGCAGCCAACGTTTCGACAAGCGGACTTGTCTTCGTCAGTGCGGCAACTGTTGCCGCCCTGCCTTAGACAAGTCCGCTTGTCGAAACGTTGGCTCCCGCGACATTCCCTGTTTTAAATCGTACCTTGAGATTTGTTCATCGATTCAAGCATCCATCTTCCCCTGAGCTTCTCTTCTAGTGTGCCTTTATTATGCAATTTAAGTGTAGGCAGTTGCAATTTTAACATTTGATGTCCGTAATTTGTTCTGCTTTCGGATATGTAATAATGCTGGAATGTTTTATGGCGCACTTAGAAAATACGACACAATTCGCCGCCAACAAGTTTTTATGGACGACCGATGTCTTGGTCGCCGCCTGTTCTTTTGCAGTGTGATGCGCTTGCATTGCTGGACACAGGTTCAAGCAATAAAATCTTCGACCTTCCATATCTTTTGAATGTCGAGTCCTTCATCGTCACTACCACGTGACAATATAAGGATATCGTCTTAATATATAATATTACAGCCTAACGAGAACTTACGTTTCGTTTTTTCTCTACCTCAGCACGGCTGGAACTTTCCGCCGCCAAGATGTTGCAAGCCATCCCGTTTTTCTGCTGAAGGAATTTTAGATATCAAGGAAAGAAACCGCATCCTCAGGACTGTGTTCACCAGCCTTCATTACTAGGCGGCCTTGTGGTAGGGTGTCCCTCGTCGCCATTAAGATAACAATAACTGCTTCTAGTATAACCACTCAGTGTCGACCGTAGTAGACGGTCTCTACAAAGTAAGAAGTAGCTGCGTGACCCGGCAGCGGGTCCCAGTCTCAACCAGTAGGTTATACGCCGCTCCTTCCAGCGGTGCCGAACAGATTTTTTCTGAGAGAACGAAGTAGAATGTCTAGGTCGACAGTGACCTTCTCCTCCTAGAAAGTTCAATATACGGTAACTCCTGGAATAACTAACGATTTTTCTAGGCAGCGCGTCTTTCTCTGGTACCATCCCTAAACGACACCGTGCAACTTTCGGTGTATTGCCAAATTTTGCGGCATGGCCTGCCGAGAAGCGCTTCGAGGGGGAGCGGCCGCTAAGAAGGGAAACTCCGAGCGAAATTCTGCCTTGAAACCATCACCGCGTCGTGAGCCTTTATCAGACGCGACAGGATGTTCTCCCAAAAATGCTCTTCCGAATGCGCTTGGTTCTGCGTAATTATGTAAAAATACCCCGGTAGGTCTAAGGGCCTTTCTACACAATCATGAACAACCTATACAGTATATCGATGAACAAATCGCAAAATACGATTTAGAACAGGGAATGTCGCAGGAGCCATCGTTTCGACAAGCGGACTTGTCTTCGTCAGGGCGGCTGAAGGAATTTTAGCTATCAAAGAAAGAAACCGCATCCTCAGGACGCCCTGACGAAGACAAGTCCGCTTGTCGAAATGTTGGCTCCTGCGACATTCCCTGTTCTAAATCGTATTTTGCGATTTGTTCATCGATTCAAGCATCCATCTTCCCCTGAGCTTCTCTTCTAGTTTGGATTTCTATACAGTATATGAGTTACATACGAGAGAGTAGTTGATATTCTCTGAGCTTGCGAAAAACATGCTTAGGCGCATGGATGATCTCACTGCGTTAATTTACCTGCATATTAGGGGGCGGGGGCGTGGGTGGGAAGCATGCCCATCCTGCATTATGCTTTGTTACAGGAACTTTAATAGCTGTTTGTATAGGAACATCAGTGACTGTGCGTGTTAGAGTCTTTATTACAACGGAACCTTCTCATCAGCATAAATGTGTGGGTGGCTCTGAGTTGCCCAAGTGTTGCACACGTTACTCCAAAACAGGGACGAAAAATCCTTCCTTGTCATCCCTTCCCACTTTCGTAAAGTGTTCCCGAGTTCCCGCTCGCGTTGCAGTTGCACTTTGAAAACTGGAAGGCACGTCGTTACATTAACCTGACATTTAATTTTCAAAATTGAAAATAGTGTCGGATACTCATGAGGATAAAATTAAGTGAACACTTTAAAATTAACATCAAACGACGTGTATTGTGCGAATTTGAACCTGAACGGCAGCAGGTTATCAGGACGTAAAAAATATGAAAAGAAACGCTTCTACACATATTTTGAGAGAGCACTGCACGTAATCCCGAGATGGTCTACTGTAAGTTTTGCAAGTGCCGCGTATAACTGGTGCTCAAGTGCGCAGTCAGAATGCTGCGCATAAGATGTGATATATAGAGACACTCACATGAGCCAGTGCATGGGAGTAGCAAGCATGCATTTAACACTAAAAGGTAGAACTAGAGCTTTGGACATCCATGAGCATATAATAGTTTGTGCTTGACCAACGCCACCAGTGGTTCAAAGACCGAGTCAGAGCTATTTCACAAGTTTGTGTTCCATTAAATATTGGAACAACATCCCTCCATATGTCATCGGCATTTCGGCTCCTAAACTTCTTCGCTCAAAGTTACTAGCCTCATTAGTTCTTTAATACTCCATGTGACAGTTCCGGATACATTCCTCGAACTTAGTTCTCACAATTTTAAAGCATTTGTGGTACCGTTCTTTTGTTATTATTTATGAAGGCGCGCAATGTACATCGGTGGATGTGAAGAATTCGAACTACAGGGTCATTATGTAAGGCTTATAAAACGCGCGACTATTTTTTTCTTATGGTGTACAAGGAATAAGCTTTATTTGTCTGTGCAATTTGCACAGCAGCCACGTATTCATGTAATAACGAAATGACATTGATTTGTAGGGAATAAATTAATAAGTAAATAAATGAAAATAAATAAATAAATAAATCTCCTCACATGAATTATTTCATCGGACACCAACCAAAGATGGCGTATCTCACACAAGAAAGGTTGCCAGCAGCACAACAGCACAACCCAAGTGGCAAAAACGTACGCGCGTGCTACTTACCGAGCGTGGGTTGAGTTTTTAGATCAAAACATCATAACTGCTATATCTAACGTGAAGGAGAAAGTGACACGTGGACCGATTTATATTTCGAATGCAGAGATCACTTTGTTAGAAAATAGTGGCCGCTTTGTCGAAGAGCCCGGCATCGTATTAGACACGACGCCGACGACGCGCCGAAATCAACACAGCGAAGGAAAAAAAAAAAAAGGCGCGCGCAGCGAAAGGCTCAAAGCACGCAACGACTGGCCGAAGAGTAGGCGACGCGATTCTAGTTCATTTTGGAATCTACTAGAGAGGTAAGGGTAAGTCATCGCATTTCAGCCGGTGAGCGCGCGAGACAGACGAGGACAGGAGAAGAGAGCGGAGAATACGCGCCCACGCTAACCGCGACATGCGAAGGATAGGGAGGCGCCTCCGACGCGGGGAAGACCGCTGAAGCTACCAGTTTAATCGAGATTTTTCCCTCAGCTTTGCGCGTGCTGAGATCACGTGGCGGGCGCCGAAACGTCTCGAATGCCGGCCGAAGCCAATTTAAAGGATCGACAGTGGGCTGTCGTCAGCCGTCTGTCATCGGCGAGTCGTCATGACAGAGTGAACGAAGAAAGTGGAAGTAGAGTGACCCTGCTCCGCTGACCAACCGTCAAGCTTCATGTTGAGGCGACACTTCGAGTGGCCCTGATGAGCAGGTCTCTTTTTGTGTTTGATTCTCTGTTGTCATGCATGAGCTTGTATACACCTTTTCACAGGAGACATGGAGCACCGCCATATTGGGCTGTGCACGGCAGTAAAAATGCTTGTGTTGTCTGTTTCCTTCCGTATGTCTTCGCGCATGTGCACTGTTTGATAATAAAGACCATCCAACTCGTCAAAGTTGCTGCTACAAACCCTCGGCAGTGCTTTTTTTGGGGGGTCACGCATATGTTGCACAGCCCAGCGGGTGTTATGGCGGCGCCCAGGGAACCTTCTCTGAAAACGTGTATATTGAATATTGATTGGTTCCGTTTTATGTTGTAGCTTAGCTAGTGTCTGTTCATCGAGAATGCATTTGTTTTGTTTTGGTCGCCTCAGTTCGCTCTGACTCGGTCTTTGAACCACTGCTGGCGTTTGCTAGTACACCAAAGGAGTCTTAACTTGAATGTCCATGCTTTCGTGGGGTCAATTTCGGAGAACTGCTACGTCGTTTCTTGGAATATCTCCTGGCGATTGCCTCCCGTGTCTCATAACTCAGGATCGGTGACACCATTTTTGTTGAGCGAATAGGGAAGGACAATAAATAAACCATGCCTGCCTGCACTTCTTCAAGTTTCCTGCCGATGTTTGGAACATTGAAAATACATATTTCGATGGACCACAAATCAAACATTGGCCTAAACATAGGTACACCGTGTTTCCATTTATAACTCAGGATCGGTGACACCATTTTTGTTGTGTGAATAGGGAAGGACAATAAGTAAACTATGCCTGCCTGCACTTCTTCAAGTTTCGTGCCGATGTTTGGAACATTGAAAATATATATTTCGATGGACCACAAATCAAACATTAGCCTAAACATAGGTACACCGTATTTCCGTTTCACTTGTATTTATTCGGTTTAAACGTGGGGGTGGGGGGGTAGCCATGGCCAGGGGGCAGTCTATAATTGTTCCCTGTTCAATGCCGTGAAACGACGTTTCTTCTGTATGTTGACAGAACGTCATTCCATTTTGTCGTTACTTCGTAAATAGCGTCCCTCCGTTCTCCTAAAAAGGAACTAGTTCCTAAAAAGGAACTGAACGCCGTCCTGTGGAACGACGTTCAGTTCAACACTGTCAATGCCCAATGAGGGCTTCGAGATTAGAATGTAGCTCCGCGAAGACTACTTCAAATAACACAAAACGGCGTTTGTGAAAAAACAAAAATGATAATGCCTATTTCACTAGGTTGCACAGCACTGGCAAGCATATTCTACGGCATAATTTAGTCGAGGCCCTTACGTAGAACTTTTTCGTTCGCTCTCCTCTCTTTCACCTTTCTTATTCCACTTTCCCAATTCCCCAGTGCAGGGTAGCCACCCGGACGCTTTCTGGTTAACTTTCCTGCCTTTCTGTTTCTTTCCTTCCTCCTATCGAACGACGCGCTTAACAGCATAATGCATTTGAATAGGGTGTTTGCTAATTTTCCCTCTCATAAACCTTACTCCACCTCGCGGGTGTCCGCAGAACTCATTTGCAAATAGGGTGTTAATTCTAAATAATGACTTGCTTGAATATCATATGCACGTGGGACGTCATTGCCGAATGGCAAATCAGGCAACATTCAAAAGGAGATCTCTGCTAATACGTTAGATGTGCGCCCTTGAACGCGTTGCTACTTCTAAGGTCAGTTTGCGCACTACATATTTGAGCAGATATGGAACATATTTAATTAGAAATTAAATTAATTTCGCTGATTATGTTGACGTTCTATACAAGTATGGTTATGCTAAGGCACTTTGCGTCCTTAAAGATGCCGTCTTGTTCCACAAACAACAGAGTTAAACGCCATGGTAACTTAGCCACTACAGCGGGTACATTTCTATGGACACTAAACGCAAAAGCGTTCATGTACTCTGAGCTTAGTGTAGGATAAAGATTGCCAGATGTTCAACATTACCGCAGAGCACACACATTACGGTGTGTCTTCCCAACCACAGCGATGTGTGGCCCCAAAATACTCCCGGATTGATTTTTTTAAACGGCATTAGACATAATGAGCAAAATATAATTGAGAGTAGTTAAAAATTACGCTTGCCATTGGTCGGCCTCTTGCGACAACTGAACATCGTACGGCAACAGCGTAAAAAATAGGGAAAAAAAGGAGGCAGGTGACTTGAAGGTGGCATCAACGGAAGCTTCAAACCATCGTTGTCAAATATGAGTACGCACGAGATAGTGGTCTTGGCGCCTACACATGCCCAGAGCAGTCGTTTGCGAGGCTACGAAAAATATCTAAAATGCAGCTAAAGCACTGCAGGAATTTAGTTGCGCACACAACTCAGTTCAGTTGCTTTGAAGTCATAAACAAATCGCTTGGACAACACACCCGGCGCCAGCGTACGAAGACAAGAAAGGTCACGTGGCCTGCACAGCGTCTCCCTTTTTGGCACCACCCGCTGGCGCTGCGCCCAAATACCAACAAGCTCGCCATATGGCAATGGACAAATTACATAGGAAAACTGCCTCATCCTGCCACCTTGGTCTTACCTCATACACTTAAGAACACGCTCACTGGGCTAGCTCTCAGGTTCATAAAGTTAATTTGGAGTTTCCCTGCCAGGGGCCTCATGATCATGTCTGTTTCTCGCGAGCAATGTACCTCAGCTTGTTTAAGATTTCAAAATAGTGTGGGTCGTAATGAAATGCAAGGAGAAGCGGCTCATCGAAAAGGCGGACCTCAGGAAACCACTCGGGCACCTAAAATGGCTCTCAGCTGCGTAAGAACGGGTGAGACAGAATCAAGCAAATAAACTGGTGATAAGTTACGCGGTTCTGAGACCGGGGCAAGTAGGCTGAAAGCACTGCAATGGAGGGACGTACGGAAGCCAATGCGGCAGGTAGCCAGGTAACGATCCAGGGCTAGAAGAGTGAGCGTCCCGATGTGAGCCGAGCCGAAGAAGAAGCCGACGAAAGCGTACGCCTGGCATCCTGAGTACCCGAAGATCCACCTGAAACGAGGAAAAGGAGTTCGTCGTATGACATGCACGCATACAGCACAGTGTGCGTGGAAATATGCGCGCCAGTTGCGTTCACGCAAACCTTATACGCAGACGAAGGTACCTAGTTAAAAGTGAAGTTCCTTCAAATAACCGAATTACCATATTTTGATCTGTATGATTTACTTGCTTGTATGTCTGTATATTAGCGTGATCACTACGGTCTTTATAGAACTTCCGTGTAACACACACAGGCACACACTCAAACACACACGCGCGCGCCAGGGTTTTTCCGACATTCTTGCGCGGTGGACGCTTTGAGGCGAGCGGGGTCGGGCGACGGGGCGGTCGAGCTGTGGCGTTCAAAACTTTCAGTTATTTGTCACAAAAAAGTTTCATCACAGCAGTTCCCCAGTGGAATATGCGTTATTGTGGCGCCGCGACGTCGGCGCGGACGCTTCTAAGCAACAACGTCGGAGCGAACTTGAGGACGCTTCTAAACAACAAAAAAGCGATGAGAATTTCTGGTCGTGCATTTCTAGGAACTACAGGGCATTCGCTGCCGGCACTGCGTCAGCATCGACTCGCAAAGAGGATTTGCACAGAGCAAATGGAAGAAGCAAAAGAGCGTGTGTTTGAAAGCGCCTGCAGCCTCTGTTGCCATGCTTAGTTCCCTATATAGGCGCGTATTTGAAATAGCAGTAGAGTCGGCCGTGGTGCGCAGTGAAAGGCAGTGGTGTGCGGCATTTCTTCCGTCGCCCACCGTAGCGTGTGCGTGTGCATATATATAAGGCACATGCAGAGTCCTTCACTCGCAACCGCTCTGCTTGAGGTACTTGATTTTAAATTATTCCTAAAGCTCTTGCTAGCATTGAATGGTTCAAATACGTACATAATTCAACGTTTGACGGCGGCACATCAAACCTTTCTTAGACTACGCATGCAGAAATGGCTTCCTGGGTACCTGGAATATTTCCTAATAAACGTCTTTTCGCATACTGAATTTTTGTTCGCCCTCAACTTGAATTTACTTCTTCGCTATGGTCCCTGCGTTTTACCTTCCTGAGCAACATGGTACCGAATCAGTTCAGAATAGGGTTGCTCGGCTCACAAGCTTACAACCATAAGTCACTCATAGTGCAAATCAAGAACGATTCCTAGACTGCACTTTGGGAAGCCAGCGTAATATAGCCGTTTTAGAATTTTTCATAAGTATGCGTAGATGAGCGAAGCCTCCCCTTCTCACCCCCCTCCCGCCTTTTCCCTTTGACTCCATAAGTGCTTGCTTTAACGTTGGATTACATAATCACCTTTCCTTCATGCACCATATTCACGGCAAAGCACACACGTTTACCCAATGTACTCTTCAACGGGTCAGCCGTTCGTGGCTCGGCTTTAACGATCATGAACCCAATAAAGACAACTAAACACCACCACCTGAACCAAAATTTTCAAACTGACATATGTTCGCCTATATTTTGTTTTCAAGTCGCCTCTTGCTTTACGTAGAATATTCAATATCTTCGTAGTATTTCACTTCGTTATTAAATCCTTTATTCAATGTGTCATTATTCATTGGGTAAACAATTTGGTGTTTTCTTTTGATTTGTACAAACGTACGCAGCCTTAAAACGTGTATTTTCATTCGCATTTACAATTTGTCTTTTCCACTCAAGACAGGAAAGGTAAAGAAACGTATCAGAAAGCCCTGGGTGCAGCCTCAACACGTTAAGATGATAAGTAAGAAAAATAAGTTATTCAGTAGATTTTTACGCACGCGTGAGGAAAGCGATCTCATTGCATTTAAGAAGTTACGGAATGCAATAAACAAGGAACTGCGAAAGGCTAAAGCCCACTATTATGAAACTCTTTTCGCATCGGTACAGAGGGAACATCCAGAAAAAACGCGGAAAATTATCAACGACGCCATAAGACATAAAAACGTGAAACAGCCTTTTCATGAAGTCACCCTAAATAATAAAAAAGTGACGGGCGTCGCTTTAACTGAATGCTTCAACAACCACTTCGTGAACATGATGACGTCATCAGATAGCACGGTCAGTGGCACTGCTGTTAAAAGATGTACGCATAGCATTTTTCTCGAGCTGACTGATGACGCCGAGGTCTGTCGCACTTTTTTGGGCCTAAAGAACAGTAATGCTGTTGATGCAGATGGTATTCAAATCAGACCAATAAAATTTGTAATTGACGTCATCGCAATCCACCTTGCCTTTGCGTTTAATCTTGTTCTAGAAACTGGCCATTTTCCAAGTGCTATGAAGAAAGCCAAGGTTTCAGTGATTTTTAAAGGAGGTAATCGAAATGACTTGAGGAACTACAGGCCAATTTCTATTCTGTCTGCCTTTTCTAAGGGTTTAGAAAAGGTGATCTCCGCACGAATCAACAAGTTTTTTGAAAAGAATAACATTCTTTCTGACTGTCAGCATGGATTCCGCCCAGGCAGGTCAACAGAGACAGCGTTGTTATGTCAAAAGGAACTAATAGTTGATAACATTGATGCGCGAAAACTAACTTTAGGTATGTTTATAGACTACAGCAAGGCATTCGATCGCTTAAATAATGAGATTTTAATTAGAAAGCTAAACGACTACGGTATCCGTGGCGTGGCAAACTTGTTGTTTCGATCGTATCTTTCTGGGCGGACCCAATGCGTTGCTATTGAAAAATTCTGCTCCTCATATCGCGAAATTAAAGCGGGAGTACCGCAGGGTAGCGTATTGGGACCGACCCTATTTAATGTCTATGTAAATGATATCGCTGAAATTGTTAGTGATGCATCCATTGTGCTGTACGCTGACGATACAAGTTTGTTTGTCTCGGGCCATGAACTTGATGATCTGTTGCAGAAATCTCGCATTATTCTTTCTAATCTGTCAGCATGGTCTCGTAATAATGCGCTAACAATCAACAGCTCAAAACCAAAGGCCATATTATTCAAGGCTAGAGGCAGGCAGTCTTGTCTCGTTGAAGAATTATTCTTGGATGGTGCTCCCATTGAAATTTTGAGAAAAAATACAAAGTATTAGGCGTTAAGCCCAAACCACACGTACACTTCTGTGCGCATCCACGCACGCGCCGACGCGTGAAACTCAGCCGCGCCCAGCGCGGAATAGTGGCTTGCAACCACACGTCGCGTGCGCCAGCGCGCGTTCACCCCGGCTATGCAGACGTCGGCGTAGCAGGTATCGCTTCGTGCCGATCTACTGACAGAGCTTCACGCTGCGCGATGTAGGCCTCGCTACAATCCCGTGGCAGAGGTGGTGCCTCACAACGCCACTCCACACCACGAAGCACCGCTAGACGAACACTAGCGCGCATTTGATGGCGTCGTGCACGCTGTAGCAAGGTGCACGATAGGTCGCGCACGACGGAGTGCAACCACGCCCACAGTGATGGGAGGCACCCAAGCCCATTAAGCACGTTAGTGTGCCTAAATGTCTTTAAACTGTGATCGGAAATAAATATATGAGTACAAGCGTAATTGCAATGCATAGACATTTGCTAAATAAGCATGAAAAGGAAAGAACAAACAATCTGAACTGGCTACTATACGTCGGCCGAACTGGTGCAGGAGTAAAGCCACGTCGTAGTTGCGTATGTACAGGACTCCAAGCGCGCGTGGGACGCGTGAAATCGAGCGCCGATATCAAGCCGGGCTTGTTCTCCGCGCCTAGACGCGCCCAGATGCGCCTGCGCCGTGTACGCATGCGCAGTTACACGAATGAGCGCGCGCAAGTAAGCGCACGCGCATCGCACGCGTCTTGGAAGCGTACGTGTGGTTGGGCCTTTACGTTTTCAGAAGAAATGAATTGGACCCATTATGTTGAACAAGTAGCAAAATCGTTGTCATCTGCCGCTGGTGTGCTGTGCCGCTGTCGGCATTTTTTTCAGGAGAAGGTAAAATTGCACATATATTACGCCTTGTCTGAATCGCATCTGAACTATTGTGCGCTTGTGTGGGCCACCACCACAAAAGGTAATATTCGTGCACTTCTTCAAGTTCAAAAACGCGCGCTTCGACAAATAGCGAATGTACCCTATTTTCATCCCACTGCGCAACCTTTTCAAAAATATAATATAATATGTGCGACAAGTCTTTACGAATACCGACTTCTATATTCCTTTTGTTTCGTCTCCGACAAAGTCAAATCCTTCTTAACACATATGTCACGACTTGAATACAAAAAAAGCGACTCGCGCACTCGTAGCCAAGACAGGTGGTTCGTACCACACAGGCGCACAAATTATCTTATGCAGTCACTGAGACATAGCCAGTGTTGTACGGAACGTCGTTCCAAGGAACGACGTTCCTGGAACGAGTTCCTTTTGGGAGGAACGAAGGAACGCCATCGTTCCATTTAGGATTGGTGGAACTGTAACGGGAACCCGTTACATTTACGAAGGAACGGCGAAGGGAACGGCGTTCCTTCTGTACACGTTCCACTCCACGATGATAGCACATACGCAGCACATCATGCAGGGCGGATAGGCTGGGCTACAACAAGCCCTCCCTGGAGTCCCCGTTTTCCTGCCGCCACTATCGCTCCCTCATAGAAAATCACACACGAAAACACCATTGTATTGCGGTTTCGATAATTCGACGAGGGTGATGCTTCCCCTTCACTGCGGCGGCATGACGTCACGGTATCCCACTACTCCTTCGCTGATTTTGATTGATTGATTGATTTGTGGGGTTTAACGTCCCAAAACCAGATCTGATTATGAGAGACGCCGTAGTGGAGGGCTCCGGAAATTTCGACCACCTGGGGTTCTTTAACGTGCACTGACATCGCACAGCACACGGGCCTCAACATTTCGCCTCCATCGAAATGCAGCCGCCGCGGCCGGCACTACTCCTTCGCGGTGGCCGCTTGCTATGGCCGCTGGACAAATAGTTTCCGGCTGTCAGCCAGCTGCATGGCAACGCGGGGTGAACTGCATGCAACAGCAAAGTTACTTTCGTCGCTTCCCTTATGATCCCGCCGCCAGGACTGCTGAGCTAAAACACTGTCAACGCGTGCTTTACTATGTCGCCTCTCCCTGCATTGGTTGTGAGAACGTGGTTACGGCCATGGTTGTCCATGCTTGTAAGACACTCTGTGAGTCAATCTCTTCAAGGTATTTTATTTGAACTGAATGGGCCGCACTTAATTTAGCGTCAGCAGCCCTATGCCCTCGGCAAAGAGCAGAAACGAAAGGCTTTTCGAAAGGATATACACGTGCTAACGCCAAAGTGTGCTGAACATGCTTACGTGCGTGCGTGCGTGTTTGTAATATTGAGCGAAGATAACATCGCTCTAACCCAGACCTGGTTAATTATGGTTGGTGACGCCCAGTTTGTTTCTAATAAAAACAACAGTTTCATTGCTATCATTACTACGCGACCAAAGGGTTAGCTACACAGGAACAACCAAACATTTTAACGCCCCCCCCCCCCCCCAGCACCACGTCCACTTTACTGTACCAGCCTCATTTGCTATATACCAATGTCCTCTCAATTATGCTTGTGTGGTGTGGGCCATTTTGATGCATCTAAGGCTATTTATTTTCGTATTTATTTCCGGAACCACAACAGCATTTCACCCTTGCCTTAATGTCAGTGTGCCTCCGAACTGAACAGGCAAATAATGCTTATTCCTAATGCCACGAAGAAAAGAAGGAAACAGTCCCGCGTTATTGAATTCAGCGGTAAACGCACAAAATAGAAAAAATGTTAAAATTCCTCACACCGGCATACATTCAAAGCAGCTATAATTAACAACAAATGTACAGTATATCAATAATACTTTAAAGCGATGAGAACTAAGTAAAAGCAATATATCTAGAACTGCCAATTAGTTTATTAAATTGCTACAAGGGCTACCAATTTTGAGCAAAATCGTTTAGTACCGGGAATGCTGACGACATCGGGGTATCTTGTTCCTGTATTTGCGCGCCATGCCATGGGTCAGGCACAAACCTTTATATGCTATCCTAAATGAAAAGGTCTATGACCAGCTTTCAGTATCAGATGCACGGCTGTTACATGCATTGGTGCATGTGACTAACTACCTATTTGCACATTGTAGGCGCAGTATCCTGGCTACGCATCTGAAGACTGAAGTGGAAAGTGCCGTATGTGTCGCACTTGTAATAAACTAGCACCAAAATTGCAGTGGAGTTGTCCGTAGTATGTTCAGTGCTCCTTGAAAATATATGCCTAGGAGTGTTTCTTTGGATATTTCTTTGTCTCCAGATAATATGCCGCCGGTGGCGTAGAAATTCTTGAAATATGCATAGGTCGATGCGAGATTTAATATGTTCCCTTTAATTTGCCTCAGTATTAATTTTTAATTTCAGAAATCAAATGTAACGTTAATGTCACGACACGTTCCAATTTTTGAAATGTAACTGGAACGCGTTCCTTTTCTATTAAAGGAACTTGTAACGGGAACTCGTTACAAAATCGCGAAGGAACGAGGAACGAGTTTTCGTTACTGTTTTGGAGGAACGTGTACAACACTCGACATAGCCTACCCTCATTGTTAAATAAATTGAAAACGGAAAGATTTACTCCAAATACTTTGACTCGCAAACAAATTAGAGAGTACTTTTGCAAATCTGGATGAAGGTATAAACAAAACAGTCCTTACATTTTCGCATTGTTGCTTCTTTCTTTTCTTTTTTTTGTAACATCTATTTCGCGCTCAGTGTTTCAATAAAAAGTGTATCATCACGTTGTGCATCACAGCCATTTTAATACTAATACTTTTTCTTGGTGTTGTACCCACTGTTTCTGATGTATAGCAATGTATTTTGACATTTCCTCTGAATACATGTATTAGATTTATATTTTGTTTATATATACCATGTGTTTTTTATGTTATTCAACATGTTACTTTTTTTCTGTTGCATTGAAAATGTGTGGATATAAGGTGAACATGTGCGTGTATCCTGCTTGTGCGTGTATGCTGCTGCCATGTGAGGGCCTTCAGGCACATTCAAGCTGTATAGTGCAGCTTTTCGCCTGAAGGACCCCCAACAGTTTTGTTGGAAAATAAAAACATTTCTGATTCTGATTTCTGATTTCTGTATAGACGTTTCACTGTCATTTGTGTTATTTCTTTACCGAAATGATGGATGTGCGCAATGGTAAGGTGGAGGAGAGAAGGGGAAGACAGAAAGGGCGCCGCATCTTTCAGTTAAGTTAAGCACAAACTGGTCCAACACATTATTCTGTTTAGTTGTAGCACTTTTATATTATTTAGTTACATTGATTAACTCTTAACAACGTTTTTTTTTCATGACTGAAATTCGTTTGGCTTTCCAATCCATGTAACACAGCTTTTTCTTTATGCTTCCCTTACCCAATGCTCATTTATAGAGCGTCTAGTATATATAATGCTTAAATAAATATAGCTGAGCTTTTTTTTTAGATGCGAAGCAGCTCTTTGACTAGCCTGTGTAACGCTGTCCCTCCGAGCCACAATCATCATCATCATCATCCTCCGCCAAGCGCGAGGCAACGCGCTTCCCTCGGCGCAGGTGTTGGAGCGGTGCCAAGTAGGTCACGCCGCAGCTGGGCGTTGACGTCACGCTCCCCTCTCACGCTTCCATCGGAGGTGCGCGCGTACGTCACTCTCTCCCTCACCCGCCGGAGCGCCCGCAGCTGGGGGCTCCAACGCCCGCTCGCCTCCCGTGTCTGCGTTTCAAACAAACGTTTACACCAGTAAACGCTACACCGAGTTTCGCTTCAAACTTCTTCCAGCACCCGCGTTAGCGCCGTTCAACCCGTGACGCCACCCGTGCGCAACGCTGCTGCTTCGCATCCCATCAGGGTTCCCTTCGGGGAGATGGTCCAAGTTTTTTTTGCTTCAATCTGCCCCGCCACGATGGTCTAGTGGCAATGGCACTCGGCTGCTGATCCGAGGGTCGCGGGATCGAATCCCAGCCGCGCCGGCTGCATTTCGATGGAGGAGAAATGTTGAGGCCCGTGTGATGTGCGATGTCAGTGCACGTTAAAGAAACAAAGGTGGTCGAAATTTCCGGAGACCTCCACTACGGCGTGTCTTATAATCCCAGCTGGTTCCGGGACGCTAAACCCCACAAATCAATCAATCAATTTAGCTTCAATTTCTCCTGAACAAAGTCATACTACGTAACGTAGCAGAAGAGGTCAGGCGATATCCTTTACCCCCACGCGGCGTTTTATGCCGAAACTTGGCGTTCGCACGAACTTGGCAAAAATACGTCAGATAGAGTAGGCCACGGATGTCCCAAGCGGTATCAGCTGCTGCACAAAAGAAATCGCATATGTACATAACTGGTGAATAAGGTGGAAGGGGGACAAGAGGTAATTGCGAAGGGCTGGAACACTAAGGTGAGAACAGAATAAGGCGGAATACGGAAGCGCATATATCGCGAGGTTAATTATCGGTGAAAATGGTAGACCAATTATAAAGATGGCTTTACGTGAAGCGGCCTTCTGTACACCATAGGGCTTCGGCTTTCGTCGGCATAGGGCTTCGGCTTTCGAACGGTAGTGCGCACGTGGTATGCCTCTTTTCAAAACGGCATGATTTTCTGAACGCGAACGACCGGTAAACGCCGAGTGAGAGCGAAGACGCTTTCATCTTAGTTCTGTGCCCTTAGTGATTCTTAAAATGGAAATGTACCGACTACTTCATGTTTTGACCTTTCGTTGGGAAGGCGTGCGGACTTTATCGATGACAATCCTGAAGTGAATTGACCGTATTTTCATTCGTACGCATTTATCCGCCTAAAACGTGTGTTTGGGTACCCTGCCTGATGGAAAGGGCACGTGGCCTACACGAGCGAGCCGTCTTATGAACTTGTTTTCACTTCGGCAAATGAGTCCTGCGGAATTCCGCAAGGTAGAGCAAGGATATGAAAAGGAAAATTTAGCACTTGTCCGATCCACAGAGCTACAAACGGGTGGACGCTAAATTTCAGCGCCAGATACAAAGATTGAAGTTTCCCTTTCAGTTGAAATGCAGAAAACTAGCTTTAGATCCGGATGATTACATATTGCCCCTCTTAACGCGAGAAACATGGCATCGTCATTCCGAGACTCTTGCGCCTTTGATTCCGAGACTCTTGCGCCTTGACTGCAGCAACACATTAAAATTTCCTTTTTTTCCACACATGATAACTGGGTAGAGCGTTCTTCCATCGGAATTTTTACATAGTGCTGTGCTAACAGCGCGGTTGGTGATAATAGGATGTTGTGGTGCACTGATACTTACTTTCTGCTTCGTTGGTACCTTACCTTGGTACCCTTTTGCTCCATTGGTATCTTGCCGCATTATGCACACGCTTACGATTTGTTCATTTTCCTCTGCTATGGTAGTGCCCCGCTCTTCTTGTTGTATTTGTCTTATAATATATTGGATGTCCATATCATACTAGTCTGCTTACAAAGCCTCTTCCAATATGCAGGTGCTTGGAGATTTGGGGTAGTCTGCTATGTTCCTATTCATTGCAGATCTTATGGCGCATGTAAGCAAGTTCATCTAGTTACTGTTTTGTTACCCGTCTTTTTGCCCCGCCATGGTGGTCTAGCGGTTACGGCACTCGGCTGCTGATCCGAGGGTCGCGGGATACAACCCGGCCGCGGCTGCTGCATTTCGATGGAGGCGAAATGTTGAGGCCCGTGTGCTGTGCGATGTCAGTGCACGTTAGAAAGCCCCCCGGTGGTCGAAATTTCCGGAGACATCCACTACGGCGTCTCTCATAATTAGAGCTGGTTTTGAGATGTTAAACACCACAAATAAATCAATCCATTATCCGTCTTTCAGCCTATTTTTTGTTGTGTTTCGTTCTTCGGGGTATTGCTTTAAGGGTATTGCGTGTATAATGTGTTTATTGAATGTATTTGTATACACTCCTGCTAATGTTCTTACGGGCCTGCAGTAATTTCTAAATAAAAGTATAAAAGCAAAAAATTAAATTACGAACAGGGAAATGACAGCTGATTCTCGTATTGTACGATGCAGCGGAGTGCGTTTGGATCAGCCAGCATCCGACATGGAGAGGTCTGCGGTCAGAAAGTTAGAAGGCGTACAAGCAACAACGCCTTCAACCAGTACTACACTTGGGCAGTTTAAACACCAGCATACTGTAAAGACGGGCTTCAGGAGAATTATTGTTGAGGAATGCATGTTTGCTTCCTTTTGCATTTTGTTGCTTTTTTTGACAACCCACGTGCTTGAGCCACTAAGAGGAAGAGGGGACCAAAGTATAGCGCAGCGGGGCGGAAGCGTGGGAAGGTTGACCGTAACGGGGCAGATTGGAGAGACGGACTCGGGGAGCGGACGTGTAAGGACGAAACGACGGTCGCTCCTACGAGAAGTGTTGTAGATGTTGTTGAGGCAAAGTTTGTACAGTTTGTAAATACGTGTAAATAAACTTGTACCTTTATCGAACTTTGACTTCCAATATCGAAGAAGCATCTACTACCATCGAACACGAGGAAAGAAGACTCTTATATAGAACATTTTGGTGCCGAAACCCGGGAACAGATTATCGGGAATATCGACCGAACCCGATCACTGAACGTAAAAGGAACCATGGAGATCCTGAAGAAGAAACGACGTGTGATCAGAGCTCAAGCGACCCGCATCATCAATGAAGCCGACGACATCCTGGCAAAACAAGCTACTGCTCCTGACATCGTTGCGGTAAGCGGACTCATTGAGCGTTTGCTTCTCGTTCAGAATCAGTTGAGTGATGTGAACGCCGCTATTGAACCGCATATTTTGGAAGAGGACGCAGACGCTGAGTTTGAGCAGGCGATGGAGTACGACGACAAGATTGCTAGCTGTCTCGGCTCCATGAAAAGCTTCGGCAAAAGTTTGACGGATGGAGCTCAGATCAGAAATCTTGCTCCAGCGACAGCAACCGCGCAAGTTCAAATCCATTCGCAAAGGACCACACTTCCCAAATTGGAGTTAAAGAAACTTGACGGCAAGAGGAAAAATTGGCAGCCGTTTTGGGAACAATTCGAAGCAGCGATCTACAAGAACCACGAGCTGTCAGATATCGATCGCTTTAATTACCTCAAGTAACTTTTATCGGGAGAAGCAGGAGGAGCCATAGCTGGTTTGCAGGCGACGGCTGAATGCTACGCGGATGCTATCGAGATCTTGGCGCAGCGCTTCGGGAACCCAACGGCGCTGATTCAGGATCATACGCAAGGGCTCATCGATCTCAAGCCCGTGACATCCACCAGGAACGTCCGTGAACTGCGACGACTCTACGACGACCTACAGGTGCATATGCGTGGGCTCAAGGTACTCGGCGTCGGAGAGGACAGCTACAACACCATGCTGTACCCTGTGCTGCTTCAAGCGCTTCCACAGGAGATGGTCCTGAATTACCATCGATCGCAGCCAGATTTGTGTACCTCATCGACGGACGGCAGTTCATCAGCCGGATCAGCGCCTGAACATCAGACAGCACTCACCACCTTGATCCGCTACTTCCGCCGGGAGTTGGACAACCAAGAAAGGGCTCTTGAACATCGACCCGACAACTCAATCGGTAAGCCAGCATTTTATTACGATCGAGAGAAGGTAAAGTCACAGCGATCGAACTGTCGACAGTCATCTGCTGCGGCTCTGCATGGGTCAGCTGCTGATGTTGCATGCGAGATTTGTGCGTCCACAGATCATGAAACCAAGGAATGCAGCTCAAATTTGGACCTCGCTGAGAAAAAAGCGATCCTTTCTGCGAAGGGAATCTGTTTCCGCTGCACGAAGAAGGGGCACATAGCGAGAGAGTGCAGAGTGAGAATTGCGTGCAAGAGGTGCAACCGTCGACATGCCACATGCATGTGGCATGTCGCATCCAATCCGGCCTTCGCAAGCGCCCAAAAGGAGAGGGACATAGAAACCCGACCGAAAGAGCAAATGAGCTTGCATGCTTCGGGAGCTGATAGTGGAGGCACAAAACCGACAATATTGATGCCGACTGTCACTGCATGGAACAAGGGTACGAAAACAAAGATGCCTTCGCGGATCCTGTTTGACAGTGGCAGCCAGCGAACTTTTATTACCGAAGAGTGCTCGCGAAAACTCGGCTGCAAGCTCCTTGGAACAGAAATTCTAACGGTCGGCGTTTTCGGAGGACAGCAGAAACCGGACAGTTTCCGCAGAGTCGAAGTGCGTCTTCTCTCTAAGGATAATTGCAAAGAGGAATACGTATTTGACGCTCTCGAGGTGCCAACTATATGCGAGCAGATCATTCCTTGCCCCGACGAGCAAGTAAAGGAAACTTTGCGGGAACTGTCGCTGCCACTCGGTGATGATTCTATCGAGCAAGATGCCACTATCGATGTCCTCATAGGCTCCGACCAATTTTGGGAATGCCTGACTAGAAGAATTAGAAAGATAAACAGCAAATTAACAGCTATGGAAACCGTCTTCGGTTGGGCAGTGCAGGGGCCCACCGTATCGAAATGGAAGGCGGTTAACTGTGCACAGGTAGTCGTGCTAAGATCTTCCGTAACAGACCAGCAAATAGAGCCCATCCCCAGGCTCTTCTCGGAGCTTGAGGGTGTTGGCGTGTCTGACACTCCGGAGAAGCTTCCTGACGTGCAGATAATGGAGCAGTTCACGAAAGGCAACAAGACAGTTGACGGACGCTATGAGGTCAGGCTTCCTGAGAGAGAGGATGTTGCCGTAGGAGACAATCGCTCTGTATCAGAGGAAACATGGCATATCGAGCAGCAGTTTGAAAATTTCATGCCTGATGAGCTCGATAACGAGGGCGTATCTGTTCACTGAATGTGACCCACGACGAACGACACCCTCTTGTGCTGCCTAGACAACATCGACATACCAAACTTATGGTACATCGGGCCCACCGGCAACTTCTGCATGCGGGAGTGAAAGACATCTCCTACAATTGCCAAGAAGGTATTGGATTGTTCGTAGACGTCAGATGGTGAAAAGTGCTGTGCGTGTGTGTGTGACGTGTAGGCGTTACAGTGCTACAGCTATCGAGGCATCGACGGGAATTCTTCCACCTGAACGGACTACCCAGGCTGACCCCCTCGAAGTGGTCGGCAACGACGTTTCAAGAACTCTGTTCGTAAAAAGACAATAAGAGAGTGATATCGTACAATTTACATTTTATGTGTGCTGTAACGAAGGCCGTGCATCTTTTCGCCGTCTCACGTCGTGCAGGGGGTTGTGCCGGATAGTTAGTTTACTCTGACATCGCACAAACGTTTAAACGCGCTTCAAAAGAACACTCGTTTCTTCGGAAAGCCATTCGACATCCTGAGACACTGAGCGTTTTTGCTAATGCAAACAGAGAATGGAAATTCATAGCCGAACATTCGCCATGGTGGGGTGGGTTCTACGAACGCCTTGTCCGCAGAGTAAAAATCGCTTTAAGGAAAGCTGTAGGCCGCCAGGGCCTCGGCTTTGTTGAGCTGTCAACCGTACTAGCTGTAGTAGAAGCTGTTATTAATCATCGACGGCTGACACAGGTGCGAGACGACCCAAACGATGGCGCCCCTTTGACACTGGCCAGTTTCTGACAGGCAGACGTCTCACGGCTCTCCCGGCCGAAATCGGTTCGCGGGGTTCTAATGCTTCTTCCCTTCGAGCCCTTTGGAAGAAGCTAAAGCAGATGCTCCACGCGTTCTGGCAAGCCCGGCGGCATGAATACCTCCTGCAGCTGCAATCAGCCTATGCGTCCAAACAAGTGAAGGCTGCAGGACTAAAAATCGAAGAGGTCGTTTAGTGGAGGAAAACGTGCCGCGACTACTGTGGAAACGTGGTGTCATTGTGTCAGTTTGTCCCGGGCGAGAGGGGAAGGTCCGTTCATGTATGCTTGGGATGCCGCAGGTAATCTACTTAGACGCCCCGTGCAAAGGCTGTTCCCGCTCGAAATTTGTGAACAATAGAATGAGCTTGCTCATTCGGCGGGGCAGTGTTGAGGAATGCATGTTTGCTTCCTTTTGCATTTTGTTGCTTTTTTGACAACCCACGTGCTTGAGCCACTAAGAGGAAGAGGGGACCAAAGTATAGCGCAGCGGGGCAGAAGCATGGGAAGGTTGACCGTAACGGGGCAGATTGGAGAGAAGGACTCGGGGAGCGGACGTGTAAGGACGAAACGACGGTCGCTCCTACGAGAAGTGTTGTAGATGTTGAGGCAAAGTTTGTACAGTTTGTAAATACGTGTAAATAAACTTGTACCTTTATCGAACTTTGACTTCCAATATCGAAGAAGCATCTACTACCATCGAACACGAGGAGGGGAGACATCATATATCGAACAATTATTGACCCAATACCAGGGACTCAGGAACGCTTTTGTGAGTGGGAAGGGGGGGGGGGAGTATTGCCGTCTTTCTATGTTGTGTTTATTATTTAGTCGTTCTTAATATTTGTCGATTCTGACTTACTTACGTGAGCTATTCTTATATTAATAATTAGCAGCATTTAATTACACCAACTATAATGTTTTAATTCATTTTAGCCGAGTTACATTTTACATATTTGCAACTCGCATACTTTACATCGGTATACACTTTAAGAATGGTTGGAAATTTCGGAAGTACTGAAAATCCGTGTGGTTGTGTGGTCCAGCGCTTTGGAAAGCACAGGACCACACAACCACCAGCAGGAAAATTCTTGTGAAAAATTTGATTTCAGCCTAAACGGTCGGAGAGGAGGGGGGGAAGGGGCGTGGGGGCCTTACTCCCTCTGTAAAAATGTTAGGGAGGCGATAAAAAGCGTCTTCTACAAGCTGGCTCGATAAATGCTGAAATACTGCTACAAAAACCTTCACCATGGTAAGGAGGGGATGGAGAACACTATAACGTTGATTCGCTGTGGTGCTTTTCATTTTTCATTTTTTTTGCCGTTGTGCTCTGAAAATTTTGCTGTTTTCTATTTGCTGTGAAGTAGTATTAGTGTTCTTTTACCATTATAATAAGGGTCCCTACAGTGTTTTAACTATGGGACATATTTCTGCACTAAATTATCTATATTACGTATACGAAATCAATATTGAATAGACTTCAAACTTCAAACAAGAAGGAAGAGCACTTACGTCAACGGAAAAAGCCAAACTGCAGCTCCAGAAAGAGGAGTTGACAATGAGACACACTTATTGATGTTGGCTGGGGCGCTTGATAGAGGCATAGAGGAAACCAATACGACATTTTTATGCAGCTCACTTGCGTCACAAAAGATCAAGTGAAAAAGAAAGATGTTGTTCGGAAGCGCGTTGTTCGGAGCCGCTTTTTTAAAGACCGTAGGTACTATGTGGCACTGACGAAAGGAAAGAGGAGCAGAGCTAAACAGCATTTGCTTCTGACCCGGAAAGAGGTCGGTCGATGGGCCCGAAACGCTTAAAAGCAGTCGCTAGAGCTCTGCGCGAGCGTTGAGCTCGAGGCCTTGCCAGAGCAAAAAGAGGAAGTCCGTTTGAAAATGGCAAGTAGTCCCTCTGCAAAATCTCAAGAGTCGAGGTATGCCTAATGGGCTTCAAAAGGTTCCGCGCGTAAGTAGGATGAAAAGCGTAAGAAATCGGGGAAAATAAATATCACGGAGCTCAGGACTCCGCCCGTTTACAGTCATCACTCTTTTACAGCCGGCAGCCCAAGTGAACGTGGAGCATGCGTTTTAAGGATTCAAATACATGTTTTCGAGACACCGACCATGAAGGACCGAGATTATACTCGAAGACGTCTGTTACTTCGCCTTGTGCTGTCTGTAAAAACAGAGGAGTGGTGATGATGCTAGACGTTGAACAGGTAATTCGACTTTTTCTATCTTCCGTAATAAAGGATTTGTGACAGAGCTTATTAACAAAGCTGTGAACGCTGTGAAAGCTGTGAACGCTGGCGCGGGGCGTCCATGCATATGGGACATTCGCTCTATTGCTTATAGGTATTGTACGACAGAATTATATCGAGACTGTCTTCTATATCACCTTGCTCTGTCGTTCTCCTTCGACGGGAAGTTATACTAGGAGCACTATTTAGGGCATGGCCACGTTCACCAAATGTAACGTTACTTTAAACAGCGCCACTTCCTCGCAAGCGTACAGACATTTACCGCGATGCTAACGGCATCTTGCGTCGGCAGTATGAAAACAACTGATGAAGCCAGTAAAGGGGTTTTAAGAACAAATTTCAGGACACAACCCTTAATGTGTCTGTTTGATGGAAACTCACCAAGCACAAGGTAGAAAATTTGTTATGCAGCGGCAGTTCTGCACAAGCCCGCGACGACCTTGAAGGCGCAATTATCATTTAGAAAGATGCCGTAGTAGAAGAGTTACAGACGTTTGATGATGACATCGTAGTATTTATTCGCTTCTTGCTTTCCTCCTCTCCACTAAGCCCGGTCTATCTCTTCCCTGAGTGCTCCTCTGGGAGCCCTGTGGCCGCTGCGTCACTAGGAGCACCATGTTGCGCGCGAAGAATCGGCGTGGCTGCTCTCGCATCGCCGCCGACGGCATGTTTCTCGAAGTGTCACACGTCACTATGATGGCCACTTACGCAGGCCCACTGTCAGCCCTCTTAACCCTGCCGTCGCCCCACCACGGTGGTCTAGTGGTTATGGCACTCGGCTGCAGATCCAAGGGTCGCGGGATCGAATCCCGGCCGCGGCGGCTGCATTTCGATGGAGGCGAAATGTTGAGGCCCGTGTGCTGTGCGATGTCAGTGCACGTTAAAGAACCCCAGGTGGTCGAAATTTCCGGAGACCTCCACTTTGGCGTCTCTCATAATCAGAGCTGGTTTAGGGACGTTAAACCCCACAAATCATCATCAATAACCCTGCCGTCCTAGAGTAACGTACATGCGAGGTGAAGTGCCAATGGCGTTTAGTTCGAAATTTTAGCTCTTTCCATGGCACGGAGCGTTGTAACTGTTAACAAAGAGAATCAGGAGCACGTAGTGTATGCCTTGGACTTGTCGACACAAGATGACTAGAACTCGTGAAGGGCAGTTTAAAAGTTGCGCGGCAGCCAGCACAGTCTTCCAGGGGACTAACCCCCGAATACAGAGATGTAATTGGCTTGAACTTGACTTCCGCCAGTCTCAAGACCGCTTTGCCACACGTCATAAATCGCACTTGGCCTTGCGGACGACTTGTGGACAGCTAGGATGGATCGAAGTAAAGGATAAGGACAAGGAGAGAAGGAGATAACAGAGAGGAACTCTTTATATGCACGCCAAATCTCAAAAGTTCGCTTTCGATGTGGCCTCCTCGAGGCAGTTGTCACCCGGTCCCGCATGTTGGCACTGTTGTGGGCACTCGAATAGTTTGGTCTTTTCTTGAAAGGGTCATGTAGCCAGATCAGAAGGGCCGCCGCCTCCTGCTGGAACGTCTACGGGCGAAAAAGGAGAGCATCCTTCCAAAACCGACCACGTATGCCTCGTCTCGACCTAACGCACCAGGGTGCCAGCACACTCTAAGAAAAATAAGAGTCAAAAGAGAGTCACTGCACTCTGACTCTCTTGGCCTGTCGCAGAAACCCACCAAGGAGGGTCAAACTTTTCTGAGGGGGTCAGTTGACTCCGTACGGCTCGCGACTCTTGTAAGAAGAGTCACCGTGAGAGTAAACTGACACCTGCAAGAGATACTAAAGATAACCGTGTGTGTGTGTGTGTGTGTGTGTGTGTGTGTGTGTGTGTGTGTGTGTGTGTGTGTGTGTGTGTGTGTGTGGACCATTCTTATACGTGCACGTGGGAAAGCTTTGCGCAATAAATTTTCTGGGTTAACTGCAATTTTAATGAACGCGATGCACTTGCAGCGGTCAATTTCCTGCACATGTATAATTACTGAATCTGTACACAAATTCAGAATGAAATAATATTAGCAGTGGAACGAAGTATTACGCGTAGTGAATATAGCTACTCCAGAACAAGCAGAAACTGTTAAACTCGGCATTTGGATGTTCGCATAGGACTATTATATGTCTATATGCGACGATAATAAATGCATGACAAAAGTGTTTGCGCAAGTAACTACCTTTATTTGGTTACGTTGAGACTGTCTGGACTTTATATAAATTCATTGCATTAGTAGGAAAGTGGACCTTACCGAAGACGAAGTTGTCTAAGTACGGCACTGCCTCCCCCCCCCTGCCCTCCCCCCCCTTCTTGTAAACAAACTCAGGGTGGTAAAGAGGGGGGGGGGGAAGGAGATGCGAGGAGGAACTTTAACAATGCCCCCACCTCTGCTCCCTGTAGCAGCGCTGGCTCAGCAGACAAACTTGGATAATGAGCATTTTTTTCCTCATCTACCTCCGCGCATTAAAACACGTTGCCGAAACTTCCACGGCCCCCCTCACTGCCCCTTTAAGGCGCAAGAATGCGCCCCTCTGTTACCACACAGTAAGTCTGCTGGTCTTCGGTCATCAGCTGTAGCGATGAGGCGCTACAGCTACACAGCCTTAGAGATCCGTACGAAAGACGGATCTCTAAGGCTGTGCTTTTATCTCACCGTCGCTTGCGGCGCGAGCTTAGAAATTATGTAGATATAACCTCTCTCATTTGACCAAAAATAAACATACATTTTCAAGCCTAGGCATAAAGAACCAGTACGCGTTGCAAGCACGGCTTGCACCTCCTACCAAGGTCAAAATTACACTCTTTAAAAATATGGTATGACAACATAACACTACTGCCCCCTATGAGATTTTCTCACTGAGCGAGCCTCTCTGGCGAGCCGTTGGAACAGGTCTTGTTCAACAGGCTGACTGCGGCGCGTGTGATGCATTTCGTCCGCGTGTTTTCAACGTGTTTACTAATATTACGTGCGGTATTGTGCGTTTATCATCGTTGGCGCTCATCGAGTGGACAAATTTAACATGTTAGGGCGTTGTACAGCACGCGGTCGCCGGCGGATGGAGCGTCGTAGTCGCCTCTTCCCAGCGACAGCCACGACCGACGCGGAACTTTGTGCGTGCTCGCAAGGAAGCTGTTTTGCCCAGTTTGTCGATTATGCAAGTACGTGGTCGAATAGCGAGTGCACCTTCTGAGAAAGTCCCTTTCCAGTGATGTGATAAACTACGACTGCGGTTCTGGAGAAAAAAGTTCAGCCATTTGATGAGACTGTCGACGGGAAAGCCTCCGGGACTTGGTGAGTGCAATGAAGTCACTGAATTACGTAACTTGATTACTTCATTGCGAAATTGCTGTTGGTGCGCAGGAACCGCATAAGACAGCCCGGGCGGTGTGTTCACAAAGCAAGGATGAGTGGTCAGAGGAACAGCAGGTATGTTTGTGGTTCTGTCAGGCGACTGCCCCCCCCCGCCCCTCCGCGCTGTACTTGTGAGCGTGCGTGCGTGCGTGTGCGTGTGCGTGGGGGGGTGTGTGTGTGTGACGTGCTGGTCGTCCTGTAGCCCTTTTACGGTGTTGATGGAACAAAAGTAGCGTTTCAGCAACGTCGGTAATAACGTGCGAAACAACCAGATTGCAGGAGGCGGGGACGCCGATATAACATATATCACTGCCACAAGCACAGACGACTCCGTTTAGTAGCGTGTGTATCCTGGTGATTGCGTTACAAAACAGTGTGTATTCGTTTTTGTCAGTACTGAACATAATTGCTTTGTCGTGAGGGTAATAATGTGGCTGAGCATGCTTGTTGCTTG
The DNA here is from genome assembly GCA_013339685.2 of Hyalomma asiaticum. Taxonomy (NCBI): domain Eukaryota; kingdom Metazoa; phylum Arthropoda; class Arachnida; order Ixodida; family Ixodidae; genus Hyalomma; species Hyalomma asiaticum. Next base: position 19,942,918 of record CM023481.1, read on the forward strand.
AAGGCAATATATATGAGTCATTTACGTTATATGCTAGTGCCACGAAATGTACACTGCAGCAACTGCAATCGTGATTTGAAGCGAGCGAGATGGTTCTCGGTTATCGTAGGTCGATGAATGTGTCAGTTCAATGAAGATGTCGTGAACGAATTATCATTTGCGTTTCAAGACAACATTGTTATTATGCATTGTTGACTTGAGCTGTCATAAGGGGTGAGCTGGATATCGAAAGTTATATGATTCACTCGGATCATAAGGTATTCTACATGGCACTAATGTTTAAAATATGTGTCTAGGCTCAACAGGTACCTGGCAGACAAGCATTGGAATGAAAGTATTTGACTAAGATTTCACTCCACGTAGTGTGGAATCTGTGTAATATTTTTGTGCATTTCATGGTTTCAGTATCAGTGTCTCAAATGTTTAGGCGCTACATGCAAGCAAGTTACTGAGGTTGCGAGCTGACCCGTTTTGCAAAGCTGACCCGCCTAAATGTTGCATTTCACTCTTTTATAGGTACCAGTGGGGTTGGTACCGTCATTCATCTCCTATTCCTATTGATTGGGCAAAAGGTTGACATGTCTGCACCACTGGTAAGAGCCATTACGCTGAAACAATCTCTCTCTCTCTTTTTTGATGGGGGCTTCAATGTGAATTGTAAACATTTCTTGTGGTGAGAAAAAGCATTCAGATGTGGCCTTTCAGGATTTTATGATTTATCATAACAACTTCTATGGGTTAAAAAGCAGCATACTCTGTCATAGCATTCACGAAATAGGTTCACTATACGCTTCATGGCCAGGCATCCCGCTGGAAAGGCATTTCATGGACAGATATAGTGTAAATTAGCACATTTCACAAACAATGGATGTTTACTGTTGGGCCACTGCCATATATGTTTGAGTAAATGTGCTTAGTAATGTGAAAGTTTGGGTGAGTTTCTTATGCATGATGAATTACAGCACAACCAAGGACAAGGTCTTCCAGAAGAGCACAAACACAGCACTGAATGTTCGAAGAAATGTGTTCAGTTTCTCTTGAGTACTGCGATTGTGGAAAAGCTGTGTGATGCACCTGTAGGCATTTGGCTGCCATAATAATGCTTGTTTTTTTCCTCTCTTTTTTAGGTTTATAGAAGGATGCATACACACTGATACCCGCCTTCACTGCCAAAAGCATCCTGTCCTCTCCAGAAATGAACATCATGTTGGAGAATGTCCAGACTTATGGGCTGAGTGTTGCTATTGGTATGTCACCAGCATCCGTTCTTCGAGCTCATCTCATTGCAGCAATATGTATCTGTGTGCAGGACCTCCACATGTTTATACAATTGTTCACACAAAATGCAAGGCTCTTAATTATTTTTTGGTTCCCCTAAATGCTCCAGTTGTCCGAAAAGGATGCCATTTAGGAGTTACAGGAGAAACAGCCCATAATTACAGTAAGATTACTTTGGAGTAGGTAGTTATTGAGAAAGGGTAGAAGGAATACTTTGTTTTCTATAAAAGCAACTCTAAAGGAAATTCTGTAGTATCATGTGTAGAATTTCTGTTAGTGAGATGTATTCCCCTTTTCTTACTTTGCTCTGGACTACTGTACACAGAAACTTAGGAAAAAGTGCAGAAAAGTAGCAATTTTCACAATACAGTGTTCTTCGAACCATTCTTGACTAGTATGGACGCTTCATTTTGAAGCAGAAGTTTGATTGCTGGCAGAGCACGTTGTGACACCATGTTGTCAACACTAAAAGGCTCTTGCATTTTTGTGTTCTGAAAGCATGAACTGTTGTGCTGCTAAATGAAATAGCAATGTATAGCACAGCTGCTAACCTTTTAAACATTCAATGTGAATTTTTTTGTCGCAACTGGCAACGTTTTTTTATGCTGTAGTGCACTGCCTTTGGCAACTTCTGCTAAGGTAGTGGTTTATATGTGCCTCTCATTGCACCCTTTCCTTTTCACATGTGATAATCTAACTGCTTCACCAAAACACATGATGCTCACAGGGAACTGTTTCATGCTCCTTGTCACTTTTTCCTGTGGCAATGCATTCATTTAAGATGCTTAGTGTGCCTGTTGTTGCACCTCATTTTTTTTATGCACATGAGATAGCTGTGTACACCTAGATAAGCGATACTCATTGTGCTCTGTTTGATGCATATGTTGACGCCGCATTTTCTCGTGGCGTAGTATCAGTGCAAGGTGCTTAATGTGCCTTCTGTGTGTTGCTAACAAACTGCTATTATGCACAGCAGCTGCCTTAGACACTGTGTTGCCATGACCAATCTGCAATGTGCACTTTTTGTTGCCTATTGCCACTGCCTTGTTTACATGATATAATGGACCAAATATTTAACTTCTGAAGTTCCAAGTCAGAGCTCTGTTGAAGTCTGCATATTTTCACAGAGCTTTTATCGTACAAGTGGTAATGTGGGAGAATTACGTCGCTGCATTTGCACGAGTGACAGCTAAGTATACATTTTCTAAGTACATCATTACGCTCTTTAGCAGTGGTAAGTTATCCATGCATTCTAAACTTTGAAAGAGACCTGTAGGATTTGTTGTTTATCATTTTTAAAGTATGCATCTTCTGAACAATTTTTTCACACTGGCATGTGATATGCATATTGCATGTCCATAATGGTAGGCATATTGTTTAGTGTGAATATCATTATTTTTGGTTGAAAGTAATAGGGGGCCTTGCAATCGTCCAAGTGTACAAGCTAATTAACTTCATTTTACCATTATCGTATTGTGAAAACACTTGTGTGCTATTAAATTCACTTTTTATGTATAAATGACTGGAACACATTTTAGTACCACATCAGTAATTCATTTATTATGTTTGCAATGTCAGTGTACTGAGGTTGTCTTATTTGTTAGACTTGTAAATAAAGAAGCTACTAATGATGTTGTTGTGCTGTAGATCAGCACTTTGAATATATTGAAAGTGCAGACGGATCTTTTGCATATAAACATATTTCCATTTATTGGATTAGTCTCTCTTCTAGTTATGCCATTTCATGTTCCTATGTATGAACAGACATTATTCCACATATATGTCGGGTTAAATTGAATTGCTCTTGTACTTGTTTCATTTCTTTCATTTGAATGAGACTACCTACGACAAGTGCCATAATGTATGTGTATAATAAATTTCTTTCTTAAGCTGTTGTTTGTGTCCGAGAAAATATTTCTACCATTCAATAAGGAACAGCAGACAATCTTTTGCAGTCATTTCACTGTGCTCTAAAAGTCATGTAATTCTTCAGTTGTTTCGTGAATATAAGGTGAAAATGCAAATGCCTTTTCTTTTGCACACGTTGGCTCTATGGGGTCCTTTGACTCACCTAAAATGAATACCTGACTCTCCCTGTTAGTAGTCTTGTGACAACACATAAAGAGTCTCTTGACTCAGTTACAGTAGTTATTTTGCAGAGTCGTTTGACCCATTTGGTATGACTACCTTGCTCTATCTTTATAAGAGTCGAGTAACTCTCAGCAGTGGTCGTGCAATCCCTTGGACAAGAGTCCTAGCACTCTTCATAAGAGATGCAAGTGACTCTCTCAGCAGTGGTCGCACGATCCTTTGGACAAGAGTCCTAGCACTCTTCGCAAGAGTCAAGTGACTCTCTCAGCAGTGGTCACATGATCCTTTAGACAAGAGTCCTACCACCCTTCGCAAGAGAGTCAGTGTACACTCTCGCAGCGCCGTGACTCTCCTGCAGAAAAGAGAGTTGACGGGTATCTTCAAAGAGAGTCATATATGTGGCAATCCCTGACTCTCCTAAAAGAGTAAGGTATACCATCTTTTTTCTTAGAGTGCACAGACGGATCACGAGCGCCCATTCGGGAGCAAAAGCCGTTGGAACGCACCAAGAGGACCTACCATTTTCTTTGCTTCTGATGACCAATTATACATATACGAAAGCATGCCTTACACGCAATGATACATACGCGAAGCGAGTCCAGTAAGAAGCACAAAACAGGGAAACGCGTGCATCTCTTGAAAACGGCACTGAAACCCGCGGGTAATGGGCTCTTTCAGCAAGTAACACTGTGCCTTACAGCAGGGGGCGTCGCGCATGGAGGAAAGAAAACAAAAGCTAGGAGAGGAGGTCACGTGACAATCTCGAAGCCTAGTCATAAAAAACTTAAAGGAGAGGATCGTGAGAAATGGGCCCGGTCACATGGTAGGCAACCGGTAGAGTAATGCACGGTCAAGCGCCACTAAAGGTTACCGCTTCCAAACAACTTTGAGCGGTCCGGCAACTATAAAGGGCCTAATCATACCTGAGAGGCACCGCGCACAGGGGACAGAGAAGGTTGGCTTGCCGAGGCTAGTCGTATGACTCTGCCTCCTATTTTCCTTCTTTTATTCCCCTCCATGTCGTTGCGGGATGCGATAAACTGACCCAAGGCATACCTCAACGCGTGTGCGCTGACTGATATTCTGAGACATACTTTTTTTGCCTTATAACATGCCTCACCCTAATATACTTACCATTATCCTCGAACACAGACGAACAACCCGCATTTGCACTGAAGCATGGTCATGGCTAGACCAAGTAGTCAGCCTCAGCGTCTATGAAACATGAAAGCGGACTTAGCCGCTTTCAAGCCCTCTTCGTGCATCGGACCGACTTAGATTGCCGATTGCCGGCGAGTTAGATCGCCGAAACGTACAGCTAAGTGCAGTTAAAAAGAAAGAAAGCATTTACTTCTTGAAGGAAACACCCTGCACACGAGGCGCTGTATGTTTTCCGTGAACCACACCATTGCACTCTGCGCCCGTGGCAGAAAAAGACATTTTCAAAAATTCAACTTCAGCATGCCCTGTAGGTGCGCACAGGGACTAAGTGAAACGGCGCTTTATGAAGGCACGTTGGCATATTTGAGGCGAGGGTGCCGACTGCTGCAGCGGAGACAAATTGTTTGTGAAATTCCGTTAAGAGGTTGACTGTCCCTTCGGGAGTCATAGTACAACGCCAAAAAGGTCAGTTTTAGATGCGAAGCAGCTTATGGTCGGGGCAAGGTCACTCTCCATCCATCCTTCCGCCGTGTGACGTCCACACCCGCACTGCGCATGCGCATCCTCCTCCCCCTCCTCGCCTTCCCTCATCTCCTCTACGAACGGCATTCCCCCTGTAAGGGTCGTCGGAAAGAGACGGAGAATACTGTGCGTCGAGGAGGTCAAATAGGCGCCGACGCTGTAAGGGTCGTCGGAAAGAGACGGAGAATACGGTGCGTCGAGGAGGTCACGTAGGCGCCGATGCACAGCCACGTGGTGAACATGTGGGGGAGGAGGCGACCATTGTGGGGATGTATTGTACAGCTGGTTTGGCGCCCTCACCCACCCCCCTCCGCTGCGTGGTGGGCAGCAAGCCTACCTACTGTATTGTTCACGGTTGTCTTTTTTTAGCGCGGCGTCTGACATTCGATCGCCGTTTGTGATTGGCTGTGAGGGGTTCAGGGGCGGAGCAACCGGTGTATATAAGGTGGCCCCTTTTCCCTGGCAGGAGGTTCGGAAGCAAGCTTGGAAGCGGAGGTTGGAAGGCCAAAGGTAAGCAGTAGGTTGGAGGGTAGCCCGAAGGTTGGCGAGGACGGAGTGGATAGTGCTAGAGAGGACATCTAGCACGAGTCCGGGTGGTGGTTACGGTCGCAGGAGCAGTGCTATGCACTGGGGTCGGCTCTGCCGAATGGAAGCGATCGTTCCACCAAGGTCCTCCCAACCGGGGCTCGGGCGCGGATAGTACAAGAGGGGACATCTAGTACCAGTCCGGGCGGTGGTTGAGGTCGCAGGAGAGGTGCTATGCACTGGTCGGCTGTGCCGAATTGGAGCGACGGTCCCACCGCGATGCCCTACCAACCGAAGCTAAGTCATCAATGTGTATGTCAATGTGTATGTACCGTTTGTCTGGTATATAAAGTCCCGTTGTGTTTGTGTGAAAGGCTGGGCTTCATCCTTCAAGTCGACAACGCGACGGCGGACAGGTAGCAGGAAGGCTTCCGTACTCCCTTCTTCGCAGCAGCAACGCTAGCTGGAGGAGCTCGGCTCGAAAAGGAAGAAGAGAAGCAGGAAGGGGGAGAAGGTGGGAAGTGAGGTCAAGTTCACACCACAACCACAAAAAGGTCACCCCACCTTCTCTCTATACAATTCCCCTTCCTAGTGGAAATTTACTCCCCCTCTCCTCTCCGAACGGCACGCGTTGACTATGGAAACGCTCTTTCTTCGATGAACGCTTTACCAGCTCGCAAGGAACGAGAACGCGCCCTCGCCCGCGGGAGACAACGCTGACGCAGGCAGCGTCTGCTAGCGTCAAACCGATGCAAACGCGGTGTGCCCCAACCGTGCTGCTTCGCATCGCCTCATGGTCCCCTTTAGCGGGAGATAGCGTAATTTTTTCCCTATTGTTCCTCTTCCATTGTGTTGAAACACGCGGCGTGCAGTGTTCTATTTTATAAACCATTTGGAACCGGTAAGAACCAGGTCGGAAGAGAGTCAGCTTGTTGAAACCGTTGCTTGAGCTTCAAAGCTGAACCTTAACCGAACCAGAAAACTTTCAGTTCGACAGCATGGCCATGACTTGATTGGCGCTTTGCCGTGTTGCTAGGCTGCCTGGGCGGGCTGCTGAGAAGGCGCGCCCATCGCCGAGTCTGCTACACGTCTCCGGTCGACATGAAGTAGTCCATCTTCTCATGTTATACCACAACTTGACCTAGACCGAGACTTTCATTGTGTGAGATCCGCACGATTTGAAAGCGAGTGCATTCCTGGCGGCGTAAACAATGTGCGCAACAAAACCGGCCGCGCAAAAACAGAACACACACACAACGCTCAAGCGATTTCAAGAATGGCTCGACGTAAAGGGGAGCCGCCTGTCGTACTAATAGACTCGGCCTTCAGCCTCTTACGCAGTGCCCTTTGAAGTGCAGTCAGCCGCCAATCAATTTAGTAGCCAGCCGTCTGCTGTATTGTTCAGATGCGTTGCTCTGCGCCAGTGCAATGCTCTTGATGACAGACGGCTTGCTGCTAGATCGATAGCGCAGAAGGCAATTTAGGTAGGCGCCAGCGTAGTCGGCGTGATCTTGCCGCCAACGGCACCCATGCACTTCGGGATCATTCTGCATGAGCAAGCACAGCGATAGGTTTGACTTCAAGGGTTTGACGCCCCAAAACTACGATATGATTACGGGGGGCGGCGTAGTGGAGGAAAATTTCAACCACTTGGGGTTCTTTAACGCGCACTGACAACGCGCAGTACAGGGGCCTCAACATCTGATTGATTGGTTGATTGATTGATTGATTGATTTGTGGGGGATTAATGTCCCAAAACCAGCTCTGATTATGACAGACGCCCGTAGTGGAGGTCAACGAAAATTTCGACCAACTGGGGCTCCTTAACTTGTTCTGACATCGCACAGCACACGGGCCTCAACATTTCGCCTCCATCGATGTGCAGCCGCCACGGCCGGGCTTCGATCCCGCGACCTTCAGCCTCAACACTTCGCCTCCATCTAAGAGCAGTTGCCGTTGTCGGGATTCCATTCCGCGACCTGCGGATCAGCAGCCGAGTGCCGTAGCCAGTATAGACCAACGAAGCGCAGCTTAAAGGGACAGAAAGTTGAGCGAGCTGGTGAGGGTGCATAGTCAGAAGAAGAGGCGTGGAAGACACGGACACAAGGGGACGAAGTGAACAACACGAACGCCGTTCTACACTATTCACAATCGAAGCTCCGCTACGATTGTGAATAGTGTAGAAGGCCAGAAGAGCACTGAACATTACGTGTAAACCAAATAATTACCTCTTGCCAACCTATATCGGTGGCTTGCACGACATCACAACAGCGCTGGCCACTTAAGCCAACAAGATGGGGTTATGTTTAAGAGACTGCTTGTAACTTCAGAAAAGCTTACAAATATGTAGAAAAGACTTCAGAGCGACGCTTCCATATTTCTTTCTTTTTTTCCGGATGACATAGTTCTGCGTACATTCTCTGTTGTTGCCTCAAAATGAGTCTGCTTTAGTGTAAAGCCGAATAGATCATCGTGTTTTAGTGCCGTTATCACAGTACGATCACGACGCACGTCGTTGGCCCTACGCAAATATGGGCACGTGGTCGTACTTGGACTGAGCTCGCATCGAAATTCGCGTTTCACCGAGCTCGCACTGAGCTCGCATCACTGAGCTCGCATGGACTGAGCTCGCATCGAAAGCGTTTCACCGAGTTTAGCCGAGGTTACAGCTGCTGCTGTTGGAATGTTGACAGTTGAGAAACCGCTCCAATAACAGCGAACACATATTTGTCCGCTTGATGTGCGTGCGTTGTGAGGGACGAACCTGAACGGTGCTTTCAGCGGACGTAGATCTTGTTAAACTCTAAATATTCACAGAGTGCAGAAAGTTTAGAAGAGCACTTGCATCTTGAATCATGACATGTGACATCTTGAATGTGGCATCTTGAATCATGACTTGTGACATGTGGACACCGTTCTCACGGTGTCCACATGTCACACGGATAAAAATTCTTCATGATGTGAACAGTAAATAAATATTGCCGAGAGATCGCAGTGAACATCAAAAAGCGTTTATCAACAGGAAACATTCGCATAGTAATTTTCTCCGAGAAAAAATTATGCAGAAGCTGCGCAGGGTGGTAATCGGTGCTATTCGAAGCAGTCAGCGAGGAAATTGCCTATGACGAATTGCCTGGCAGTCAGATAAGTGTTATGAGTAGGATAAGGTCTTTGTACAGAGCGCATGAGTACCCACTCACGAGTATGCTGAACGCGGGCTAATCATGAAAGTCGACAGCACCGTGGTGGCCGAAGATGAATGGTAGCGCACGGTACGCATGGTAGTACGCGCTACCCGTACGCACGGTCGCGCATGGTAGCGCATGGTCGTTCGTTGAAGTATACCTACGACACCGAGAAAAGTGCCACAGAAGCATATACCGAATGGTAGCAGAAACATATGCGTTGTTATGAGAGTGCTTATCTCAGATTAGAATCTCAATTCACTTTACAAGAGGAGCATCGTTACAAGTGTAGGTGGAATAGGTTTGTGTAGTCCATACCGTGTTGGAGGAGCCCCCGTAGCATAGTGGTAACGTGCTTGCTCGTAGCTAGAGGGCCCGTGTATGAAGGCTGTGCACCATGTGAGCTGCAGAAAACCACAGGCACTGCTCGAAGCTGCCGCGAAGTTTCATATGTCAATTCGGTTTGTCCTTGATTGACATAGGCTGTATAAAATTCCAACACCGATGGTGCATACTCGCATACAGCGGGCCGCGCAATACGTGTACGAGAGAGAGAGAGATAGAAAAGTTATTCGAAGGCAGAGAGGTCGGCGTGAGTAAGTACACTCTGGCCTGCTGCTCCACACAGGCGGGAAAGAGAAAGGGGAAGAAAGATGGATGAAATATGATAATGGGGACAGGAAGAAGTGAGCCACATGTGACTGCAGCATCGTTAATCGTGACGTTTGTAGTGAATGAGCCATTCCTCAACGTCCTGGCTAGGTTTTCCTGCAAAGGGGCGTGCATCTCGCTGTTTCTGAACGTGACCGATAAGCGCAGGAGCGGGATGAGCCGTTGCTCTTCCATGTCATGGAACATCTCCAACTTCGTTTGGTTCGGTGCAAGGCCGGCAAGGTGACGGCTTCATCGATGAACTTGTTGATCTGTGGGGTTTAACGTGCGAAAACCACGATCTGATTATGAGAGACGCCGTAGTGGAGGGCTCCGGCAATTTCGACCACCTGGGGTTCTTTAACGCGCGCTGACGTCGCACAGCACACTGGCCTCAACATTTCGTCTCCATCGAAATTCGGCCACCGTGGCACTTTCGCGCAAACATTTCGGGAAGCCTCGCTTCTATAGACTTGTGACATAGAACCCTCGGATCCTGCGACCTTCGGATCAGCACCCGAGTGCCCTAGCCGCTAGACCACCCTGGAGGGGCGTCGAAGAACTTGTGCTTCAGACTCCGTCTGCAGGTACCCACCACAAGTGTATCGAAGAGTTACGAAGACATAGGTTTATTTGGAGGCGTGGTATGAGGCGATCTCGCAGCCTGCCCAGCAGCACTTGTCGTCCTTTTCTTCTAGCTCACTCACAAAGCACTTGTTTATGTATGTCACACACACGCACATATATATATATATATATATATATTATTCATAAATATTTTTGTGGCGCGCGGTAGACGCATGCCAAAATTATTTCGTCACGCATATTAGTGCGGGAACCTCCCAGCGGCGTCGTAGAGTTGTGTTTTCTTTTTGCGGATTTTCTAGCTCGGAAAGTGCCTTTGCCGCGCGTGAGTGGTGCCTTTGGTAATGGGAAAAGGTAATACACAGGTACGCAATTTCTTTTCCCGCGAGTGTCTCTTCAGAAATGATGCCGCCTGCTACGGATCGATGAAGCCGTCGTCCTTCGCTGTTTGTCGGCCTTGTCAAGCAGTAGTCACATATTTAAATTTCTCTCATGCTGCTTCGACAGCGAGTCGTCGTAACTCTTTGGTGCTCTTCCTGATATTAGTCGTAAAATCTTAAAACATTCCGTTAACTGTTCACGACCTCAAAACTCTGATGTGCGTGGGTTGCATTTCACAAGAAACGGAAACGTTTCGCGCTTCTTTAAAGTAGAAAGGTAGACTCATAACAAAAAATGGCAGATCCCACGTACAGTGTCAATCAAGGAAATGCGAAGCACGCATCAGGAATGTAAAATAGATCTGCACTGTTGTCTCGCGATACCGATTTTGGTGCGCATGAAGTTAACGAAACGGCCGCAAAGGCACCAAGACTGTGGCTTGTAAACCATGCCGCCCATAACACGGATGTCATCATTGTAATGTTATAACCTTTCATTTATATTCGTCATGCAGTCGTGTTGTGCCATAGCAATTTTGGCATACATCCCGTTGACGAAACGCGTGGCATATAAATCATGCCGCTCATGACATGCATGTCACGATTTGCATGTTCTTAGAACGTGTCACCCATGGTTGTCATACTTTGTCTCGCCATACCAATTTTGGTATATATAAAGTTAACAAAACGGCCGCAAAAGCCCCAATACCGTGGCACCTAAATCATGCCGCTCATGATATCTATGCCATGATTTTTGTGTTATGACGTCTCATTTATGTTCGTCATGCAGTAATGTTGTGCCATACCAATTTTAGCATACATCCCGTTAACGAAAAGGCCAGGAGAGCACCAAAAACATGGTACGTAAATCATGCCGCTCATGACATGCATGTCATGATTTTCATGTTATGACCTGTCATTTATTTTCGTCATGCATTCATGTTGTTGCATACGAATTTTCGTATACATCCCTTTAACGAAACGGCCAGGAGAGCACAAAGTCGTAGGCAGATAGATAGATAGATAGATAGATAGATAGATAGATAGATAGATAGATAGATAGATAGATAGATAGATAGATAGATAGATAGATAGATACGCTAAAAGTCGCCAAAGTTCGCTAAGAAATGCTCCGCATTTAAATCAGCGCAAGAAAACAATGGAAATAGCGCAATGAAACGTGACTGTTTCTTTCCTCTATCTTTCACGTTGCCATCGCTGTTTTGTGAAGTTTCTACTGACAATTTCGTGCTTTAATAAGCGTGCCTGGAACAGTTAGACGTGTCCTTTTTCTTCACACAGAACTCACGTCTCACCACGTAGGAGTAACGGATGACAGCGCGCCTGCGCAAACGATCATTTCGCGGCGTGCCGTAATTCGGTCTCGAAGATCTCGCTTCTTTTCCCCATGAACAAGCGCATCACCTCATAAACGCGCCCGCAAGGGTGCTTCTTGAAACTGCTTAGACAGCTAGGGTGAAGTGGCGTTCCAGAGGCTAAGCAAGTCTTGAATAGCTTACAGCGTGCCTTGTGGCAAGGTGGCAAAAAGCTAGCCTTAACCAATAAAGCCCCTGTAATGATGTTTTTGTAATTGACTGGCCTAATCTCGACAAAGGTCGCCTTGCTGAAGTGAGGAAGAGGAGGAGGAGGATAAAGGAAGAAGAAAGGCCGGGAGGTTAACCTTGGCTGAGCCCGGTAGGCTACCCAGCGCTGGGGAAGGGCAACGAGCGTGCGCTTGCTGAAGTGAGGCATACTTCAGAGTTGTGGTCTTAAGTTGAAATGTTTGTGGGCCCCGCAGGTGCTGTGGCAATGGTACTCAGCGCGCGTACCGATTGATAGAAAGATGACAGAAGTAGTTAGATTAATTAGTAATTCGAGCATGCCGATAGATAAAAAATCTCAGAGCATGCGAAGCCGCAACTCCGTGCGTAAGAGCAGGCAGCCAGCGGCACCCAGGCGACATTGTTATTGCTTATGTTTCGGAACGAAGACAAATTAGCGCTGGGCTGCCCCGGCAGCGTCTCGCGCAGCTCGTAAAATGTGTGCACCACCGTGGAGCCCACACACACACACACACACACACACACACACACACAAGTGGAGCCCCCCCCCCCCACACACACACACTGTGTGTGTCACCGACAGAGTAAGCAGTGCACCTAACAGAGTAACAAGGATTGTAGTTTTGTGAACTCTATGTTGCAGTAAACGCAGGCGTACAAAATAGCTCCACAAGCACGCTCTCCGCGTGCAGAAATAAGCAACACATACACATTTTACTCGATGGCCCCGCAACATTAGCTTTTACTACGCTGGCGTGAAGAACAGCAAACGGGAGTGAGCAAACGCACCCAGTTGCTTCTCGCTTCGTTGAGATCACGGGAGCTGGAAAATGAGGCACCCGGAGATGCAGACCGAGACAAACATGTCCCCCCCCCCCTCCCTGCCTTCCGCTACTTGCTCAAGACTAGGAACCGCCGCTGTGGAATATGATTTCTTTTTCTTTCCTTTGCAGCTTTTGTAGATGAGCATCCAATCTTTCTTACATTGTTCTTGCCAGCTCGGCTTACCAAAGAAAACCATGCCCCCTCGTCCCTTCCCATACCCCCTCCTTGATTCTCACTAATGCGCATGCGTGGTCCTGTTACCCTGCCAGGCCCCACTCCGTGCCCGTCCCTCCCACCGCGCGCAAAGACGCACGCTGTCCCGCACGCTTTCTTTCGATTGAACGATGGACCCCTTGAAGCACGAGCGTGCTCATAAAAGGAAACTTACCATTATTACTCAAGCGGAGATTATATAACTACTGCATTTTGCCAGCACTAACATACTGGGTAGAAACTTGGAGAATTACAAAGAAGCTAGAGAGGAAGTTAAGAACCACACGGAGGCCGATGGAAAGAAAAATGACAGGCGTTACATTAAAGACATGAAGACAGCGGAATGGTCAGGGAAAAGACAGGGGTAGCCGACATAAGAATCGAAGTTAAGAAGAAAAAATAGGCATCGACAGGTCACGCGATGAGAAGGCTAGACAACCGATGCACAAATAGAACGAGGGGATGAATACCAAGAGAGGGTAAGCGCAGCCGTGGAGGACATAGAGTAAGATGAAGTGACGAAATCGAGAAATTCGCAGGCATCAAATGGAATCAGCTCGCACAGGGCAGGAAAGGGTGGAGATCATTGGGAGAAGCCTACGTCCAGCAGTGGACATAAGATGATGATGATGATGATGTCTATGCTTACCCCATGGCGATATTATCAGTACGCTAGCCGGGACGACTTTCCCCAAAAGACTTTTTGAAGCCCTTGCCTTGAAGCTCGGGAAAACCCTAGCAGCTTTAGCTGAAGGCGACTGTGGATGCCTATTCATCCTATATCTCATCAGAATCCATGGGCTCCATGCCACCTCCTTACTTCTTGATGGATGCCCTTTTACATTCCGTAAATTGGAGTCGGCACTAAGCAGCTTGCGAAGACATCGTGCTGTAGCCCCTGACCTTGAGATTATCACGGACCTGTGGAAGTCACGGAAACAAGAACTCCCAGCCATCTTTATTGAAGTGTGGACCACAGAAGATATTTCGGAAAATTGGAAAGTTGCATGGGTGGTGCCCATTTCAAAATAAAAAAAAAGATGCTAACGACTTAGCCTCGTATCGCCCGATTTCATTGATATCCTGTGTAGCCGAAGTCATGAAGAAACTAGCCCACAGCAGGTTGAATTGGCGTGTGGAACACCATAAGAAACTACAGCCATGCAAGACTGAATTTAGGCAGTGACTTCGCGCTCGAGACAGTGTATTAGATCGCACAAGTCATGTTCGAAAACACAGAGAACGCGGCCTCTCAACGCTTGCATTTTTTCAGAGGCGACTCTAGGGTTATGCCTACTTTTTGCGAAAAGCTATTACCACCCAACCGAAATCCACTGGAATCACGCGCAATGCACTGCACATCATACCCGCCTTTCTCAGTGACCGTGCTATTCGTGTTCGCCTCGGAGGCACCGTTAGGGAGGGGGGACGCATTTCTCGTGGTAAGCCACAATGATGCCCCTTTTCTCCTCTTCAACACTGCGCTGGCATCTATCCCAAATGAAATTACTTGCGTACTTCCGTCAGTATGTCAGTATATGCGGATGACATTTGCATCTAAGTATATGGATGTAGCTCGAAACGGCTGGCAATATGAAAGAAGGGGAATATGTCAGTGGTTCGTTTATTTATTAACCTAATGAAGAAAACAGACAATGAATCCAACGAAGGCATAGGGGAGATGAATTGTGTTTTAACTATAGTGTAGCAATTACGATATAAATGGGGGTGGTAAAGTGGACGAAAAGACAGCGGGCGTCGGTAGGAACCAAACCCACGGCCTTCGGATATTGCTTCCGATGCTCTACCAACTTTGCTACCGCAGCGGTCGTTCCCCGTGCACTTTATCAGGTATTTATGGGCGTGTAACCCTGGGAGTGCTGGGCGGCACCACTCGTATCCATGACAGTGTGTGTGGAACACTGTCTTTGCCAGAAGGCGTCATGTAGCACGCTATCTTATGCGGCGCTGGCTGCTGACAAATAAACCCTCGCTTGCTACCCTAAAGGCATCAGGGCTGCCGGAGCTGGCACGCATCACCCGAGGAGCAATTTCACCCATTCAAGACCCGCCTGTCAACACTTGGCCCGTCAACTGCAAGAGTGAAGTTCTCCTTTATTCTCTTTCCAGGAGGAAGATGAAAGGCTGCGAGGTTGCACTTGAACTTGGGAAGTCAGCAAATAGGGGCGAGCTACAACTATCCATCTCCTGGGGAGCCCTCAAGCGAGTCGCCGCCATGCATTGGGGCAGCCACCCAAGGTGAAGTCCGCCCTAGTGACCAGCCGGGTTCATTACCAGATGCCAATGATGCCTCCCTAGCAAAACCAAATACCAACGATGACATGGCCTGCACAGGGAAGTATTCGCTTGTACTTGGAAGTTATACACGCCGCCTCAAACACGAAATTGTTATTCGAGGCCCAATCGCTACCATTGCGCCTTCTGGCCTCCACAACACTTGATGACCCAACTACAACGACTCAGTGAGTTCTTACCTGGGAAAGCCCTTTCAGAAGGCTTAGTAATTAGGCACATACTCCCTCTTTACGCCGCGCTCAATACTTTGAGATGTTTGGTGTTACGGCCCAAAAACAAGGCCACCGAGTGACCTGCCTCGCATGCTCGAAGACGACTTTTATGACATTAGTATTCCTCGGTTCCAATCCAAGCGATCAACGTCTCCTTCTGAAGCGTGCCTCTTGATGGTTGAGCATATGTACGCAAAATACAATAACCACTACACGTGTACAGGGATAGATCCGTTATTGTGGACACACAGCTGCAGTCATGTTCCCATCACGGAATATGCTTGCTTACTCCCGCGTACTGTGCGTCACGAGTGGACGATAAAGAACCCCAGCCGGAGGTCAAGATTTTGGGAGCCTTTCCTTACGGCATTCCTCATATTCATATCGACGTTTTGGCGTGTAAAGCTGTCTCAATCAGTAACATTTTTGCTTACAACGGGGCGTCAAGAGCGCGCAACCGCAAATAGCAGAAATTGCAAGTAAAGGTGCTGAACACTGCATGTCTAAATAACTGAAGTCAATAGATGTTAGTACAAGGAAGCGAGAGCTAAGTGTAACTCCGCTGATGCTTGACTTGTACAAAATAAACTGCAGCGAGCTACTAAGAGCAGACTATCAGTAATTATCTGGCAGGCACAAAACCTGCAGTGGCAGGCGGCCGGTAGGTTTGGAAACAGCAATACGCATCGTTAATTTCTTTCGCTCACTGAGAAATTCTTGAAAGCAATGACAACAGAAATACCTGATCATCACATCCATATATTCTCAACTCAAAAACAGCTTCTTTTGTCGCTCAGAAGAGGCTTCTGCCAGCTGAAAAAGAACAGTAGAATAGAAAAAGGGAACAAATAGAAGAGGGGGTGGGATCGTGTATATCGGTGCAATCGACAGCTCCAAGGGCAATGTGGCTCTTGCGTGTACGCCTGTAAGAAGAAAAATGAACAGATCCCTACAAAATATTTAGAACAGGGAATGTCGCAAGTGTCAGCATTTCGACAAGTGGACTTGTCTTCGTCAGTCGCCGTCCTGACGAAGATAAGTCCAATTGTCGAAACGTTGGCTCCTGCGACATTCCCTGTCCTAAATCGTTTTTAGTGATTTGTTCATCGATTCAAGCCTCCATCTTCTCCTGAGCTTCTTTTCTAGTTTGTAAGGAGAAAAAGAATTTCATGGAGAAGAAAAATAAATCCATTTTTCTTGAAGAAAGGAGTTTGCCCTTTCGCGCAAACTTTTCGGGCAGCCTCGCTTCCATAGACTTGTGACATAGAACCCTCGGATTCTGCGGCGGCAGCTTTGCCACGTTTCGCGCGCTGTTCTCGGGAACTCTTAAGTGCTTTTTCGTGTACTCTTTTCATTTTGCTTTTCTTGAAGGTTCTGTCTGTTCCTCGTTTTGATTATACGTGACAGCACAGAAAGACACCTTTCATGACATGCATTTATTTGAATGAATCAAGGGGGACGATGAAGTAAGACATTGAATTTGGTGTAGAGGTAAATATCTTACTACCTCCTTGTCTAAACATTCTTTTTACAGAGCATATTTTTGCTGCATCAGAATTTTAGGTATAGGGGACAGGAAAAAAAAAGAAAACCTGAACATCTTGAACACCGCCTAGATTTCGAATGAAATCTAAGCGCAATAACGGTGCCCTTAAAATGACCTTCATGACGTGTACCCCCTAACATGCTCAACTTCTCAAGCATATATATATATATATATATATATATATATATATATATATATATATATATATATATGGGAAGGAACTAATTGCACACGGAACAAATTCGCACGTTTAACGTTGTCCAGCGTTTCGGCCGTGGCACAACCTACGTCAGAAAGCCGTGCCAATTCGTTCCTTCATCTGCTTTTGAACCTGAACTACGGAATTTCTCCTCGGATTACATTATTTATTTATTTATTTCGTAATACTGTCAATCCCGTCAGGGATTTTTACAGGAGTGGGTTAAAAAGCTCTACAGGCATTACGGTATAAATTATACAATAGTTAGGAAGGGTCATAAAATAATGATCAGAAGTAATATTCATAACGAACTTTATGTTATTAAAAAGATGATGCGAAAACAAAGAAGGGGAAGACAAGCACAAATTATCAGGTTGATAGAAATTTCCACCATTTTATACCACCAATTTCGAATATACGGAAAAAAATGGGACAATAATAGATAATACGGATAATAATAGATAATGCGGATAACATTTCTAGCGTGTTGCTGGTAGTACGGTCTCGCGAGCAAGTTCAACGAATTGGTCGACAGTGGGCTGCGCGACCACCATCTCAGCTAAAGTGTTCCACTCCCGAACAGCCCGCGGGAACAAGGAAAAATTAAATGTATTTTTGGAGCAAGAGTATTCCTGAAGTGTAAGCTGGTGTTTATGACGGGTTTCTCTGGTAGTGTTTAGAGAAATGTAGGTATTTGATTCCAATTTAATCTTGTTATTTGTGATGAGGTACATAAATTTGTGGCGGAAAAACATCGCACGACTGGCTAATGTGTGAAGGCTGATCTCAGATAGGATTTACGTGGGCGAGTCAGTGCGCCTATATTCGTTACAGTTAAAACGCGCGGTTTTGCACCGGATAGCCTCAGCAGTAACTATGTTGTTTTGGGTATACGGAAACCATGCCACGCTCGCATATTCTAAGACAGGGCGTATTATTGTCGCATAGGCCAGAAGCTTGGCATCCCCTGTAGAGTATCAGAGCGCCCGCATTTAAAACATTATTTTCGCGTCGCTTTGCTTGTCACGTGTTTCACATGTGCCGACCATCCTAAATGTGGCCGGATATGACTACACCCAAGTGCTCATACTGAGTGACGGTGTTAAAGATGATGCCATCGTATCCGTACGGGAAGGAAAGTTCGGATTTCTTTCTAGTTACTGTCATTGCGACTGCTTCATCGAAATTGATGGCCATTTGCCACCTCTCACACCATTGTGCTAACAAGGCAAAATCATTGTGAAGGCTAAGTTGGTCTTGCCGGCCTAGTACTTCTCTACACAGGACGCAGTCATGTGCAAATAACCTAATGTATAGTTGTCCAACAGATTACACCATATTTCCTGCTGGTTGCCTAATGTGCTCTGGTGTATTTATGCTCTATCTTTTGCTCCTTCCGGGCTATTCACAGTCAACAGCAAAAGTTTGCGGGACGCGAGACTCACGAAAAACCTATATTACCGCTTAGTCTCGGAACATGGCCTCGAATCAAGTGTTTCAGCGTGCAGAGGTTGCAGCATTTAATTCGGGGTTATGGTTGAGACTAAGCGGTATTGTGGATTTCTCGTGTTTCGCTTCCCGTATATTTTTTGCTAATGGCTGTACGTAATACACACATCAACAGAGCATCCAGGACTGCTATACAGGGATAACAGCCACTGAAAAATGACAATCCCTTTCACAACAATTCTTTTTTCAGTGTATATCAGCATGGCTTCCGTAAGTCAGCTTCGTGCCAAACGTAGTTCTTATATTTTACAAATGGCTTATTTATTAATGCGTACATGACTTGGCACTTACTGCACTAGGGCATTCGACTCCGTTTCACACGAACTCCTTCTATTTACGCTCAGGCAACTTAATATAGATCCCAAAGTGCTTTCATGGATTAAGGAATTTCTCTCAAACCTTAGTCAGTACGTGACAGCTAATTACTTTTGCTGCACCAATTCTGCTGTAACATCTGGTGTTCCGCAAGGATCAGTGTTGGGTCCTTTGCTTTTCTTAATTTATATAAACTATCCTCCTGCAAGCCTTTCTTCCTAAACTGTCCGATAGCTTGTAGACGACCGTGTAGCCTATCAAAAAATTACTACCCATACATATCGCCTCAATCTGGAACTCGATCTTGATAGAGAAATTCAATAGTGCCGTAAATGGCTCGTGGCACTTGATACACCAAAATGTAAAAGCATGAGAGCTTCCCGACACGCTACTGCTCACTGCACATGTGCTTACTCCCTGAATAGCATTCCATTACCGTCTGTCGACAGTCATATATGCCTCGATGTCAACATTTCTTCCAATCTGTCATGGAATACACACGTCGAATACGTGGCCAAGAACGCTAATCGCACGCTCGGTTATCTGCGTCGGAATTTTTCTGCTGCCCCCTCATCCCTGAAGTTACTATTCTAGAAAACGTAAGTTCGTTCCAAATTAGGATACGCATGGGTCATATGGGTTCCAACTCAGACCACCCTCATCCAAACACTTGAAGCAATTCAGAATCGCACAGCTCGTTTCATCTTATCAAATTATTCACGTCATTGCAGTGTTACGTGCACGAAATAAAAGCATTAAACATTCCTGACCTTTCGTTGCGCCGAAAAACTTATCACGTGGCTTAGTATAACTTGTCCTTGGGCGAGTTGGTTCATGTTTCAAACGCAAAAGACATAGCGGTAAAAAACAACAGACAAAGAGGGAGGCGGAAGAGGGAAGCCATGTGTGTAGCCTCCTTCTTTGTCTGTCGTTTTTTAGCGCTCCGTTTTTTCCGTTCGAAAAACAACTAGCCTAAACCTTTCCCACAAAATCCATCACTGCAACAGAGATTTGAGGGAAAGCCTGCTTCATCTACCTCATTACATATCTGTAAGGATCGATCATCGCTATAACAGTGGGTGTACATACATCTCACAGGAAATTGCCTAATGATTATTTTGCCCCGAGAGCAAAGGTCGAATGATACCACCTTCCCGCCGCATTTGCCAACATAACTGGTGATCGCAAGTTAAGGATTGCCCTTGCAGATTCCTTGTAAGCATTGTTATTTCTTTTTTGTCTGTTGATCGCGCATTTTCGCATTTTTCCCACTCCTTTCTGTAGTGCCTCCGCGGGCCTTGAAAGTATTTTCAATAAATAAATAAGAAGATAGAATCTGGCCATACAAACGTGGCCAAGCTTAACAAAATATGACAATTAAATTATAAATTGACGAAGGATTTTCTGCTCACTTTAATCCAAGTGCCAGCTGCATGCGGCAACATATTGAATCCAAGCGCCAGGGCAAAAAATCCACGCATCTCCACGAAGTAAATCATGACGAGTGGGCGAAGTACTGGGGATTGATTGATTGATTTGTGGGGTTTAACGTCCCAAAACCAGTTCTGATTATGAGAGACGCCGTAGTGGAGGTCTCCGGAAATTTCGACCACCTGGGGTTCTTTAACGTGCACTGACATCGCACAGAACACGGGCCTCGACATTTCGCCTCCATCGAAATGCAGCCGCCGCGGCCGGGATTCGATCCGTAAATCACCCGTAAATCATCCGTAAATCACCCGTGATCTTACCGTAAATCACCCGTGACAACGCGCATGTAAACCAGCGACAACGCGTGTGTAAAGTATGTACATACAATGTTTTATTTGTCACAACTCATATGCCGTGTTGAGTTCTGAATTCCGTTTTCCCTTCATTATCACAACTTTGTGGTCCGTTATATGTAGAGCCAACGGTTTTTCGATAGGATCTAGCCTGATGTTGTCAAGGACAAGGCCCATGCAAGTTCCCCTGGTGGTTGTCGGTTGTTTCCAATCATACAAATGCATTGTAGAGCGTATCGAGATTTCATATACTGCACAAGCCAGTCGTTGTCCGTGATTATGTGTCTACGGTGAAGTCAACGACAAGTACGAAGGGATTGTTCTCGTACTTTGTTTCGTAATCGCGCATGGCTAGATCGATGTATTTTCTACGTTGCCTCGCCCCGCCACGGTGGTCTAGTGGCTACGGTACTCGGCTGCTGATCCGAGGGTCGCGGGATCGAATACCGGGCGCGGCGGCTGCTTTTCGATGGAGGCAAAACGTTGAAGCCCGTGTGCTGTGCGATGTCAGTGCACGTTAAAGGACCCCAGGCGGTTGAAATTTCCGGAGACCTCCACTACGGCGTCTCTCATAATCACAGCTGGTTTTGGGACGTTAAACCCCAGAAATCAATCAATCGACGAAATGCAGCCGCCGCGGCCGGGATTCAATCCCGCGACCTTCTGATCAGATGCAAAGCGCCATAGCCACTAGACCACCGTGGCACGGTCACCACTCAGCATTCCGAAGAGACGTTTCCTAACTCTTTTGCAAGAAAGTGTATTTAATCTCGCGTGCTAACACAGGGCAGCGCATATCTGCGTGATTTAGTAATGTACATAAATATATACTGATTCGGTGCTTAATTAACTTGCACCCTTACTACACACTAAACAAAAATAACCAGGAACGGGAGTAAACAGCATGTCCTCTAGCGCACAACCTTTTCTGGGTTTTTTTTACTACGTAACAGTCAAGGTAAAAATTTACTCTCACGCTAACCGAGTTTTTGAACGTAGAAACGGCAGTAATTATTTACCCCCCTAGAGGTTTTCAGCGAGTATACGTGGAGTAATTTTTTACTGCCTAAACAATGTTTTCTCGGCTTTCTTTAGAGTTATTTTTAAAGCTCATACGATGTTTACTGTGGCTGGGTAAACATTAGGCTTACGCAAAATGCAGACATCACTCAATTTATTGAGCAGTAAACGAGGACTCACCCTTCGAACTTATAACATTGGAAGCACGTTTTCACTCGTTGAGAGCGCAACAAGCACAGGCACAAGCGCGGGAGCAGAGATACTCGAAAGTGCGTTTTCACTTGGCCGCCGTCCACCAAGACCGGCGCTATAGGACAGCGAGCATCGCTCGAACTCAGCACAAAACCACGCCGCACTGGTAACACTCGGGGTAGTTCGCCGTGTCGTTGTCGTACTGGTTGACGATGCGGTCAGTCAGGAACGTTTGCGACCGTAGTTTCCGTGCTTTCCCAGACTCGGCGGTGCCTTCGAAACGACGGTCACTAGGCATAGCTGCCGGAGATGTCGCGGTATCACGTTCTAGTTGACGGACGCCGGCGTACGCGTATCGGCACGCGCCGATACGCGTACGCGCTGATCACACTCACGCCGTTCACACTCACGCCCAGAGACGTCGCGTCCCCTCTTCCGCGACCGAGGCTTTTGACGAACAGTTGCTTGCAAACGCGCACCATGTGGCTAGGCCCAAACAGTCAAACGAGGGCTACCACGACCTCCACCCCTGCGCCACGGCAGTTTGGAGTTTTTGACCACGTGACGTGGTACGTAGTTTTTGATCACGTGGCTTTAAACTCTAGACTGGGGTTTTTTTATCACGTGACAAAAAACCCCCTACGTAGTTAAATAGGGCAATAACGTCCTTTTACTACCTTTCTAACACGTGGTAGTAAAACTATGTCATATGCTCATTTTACCTCAACGAGACGTAGTAATTTTGAAAACAAGGGAGTTTTTTAGGCTCATGAGCCGCAAAAACCCAAATATCGGGCAACTTTTGCTTACAGTGTAGGTACTTATGCGAACGTACATTTAGCGTTCGAGCAAGTAAATACCCTGCATTTCAATCCTGAGGTTTAGCACCAAAACGTATTGTTCGTAATACCGAAGTGCACCTCATTTCATAAGCTCTAGCAAGTAGGGGTAGAAAAATTACTGTTATGTTCTTATGTTAAGTTTGTTCAGACATATATGCCATCCAAACTCGCGTAAGCCTCCTGTTTTCTGTGTATATGGATTAAATTGACTGGCGTTTGAATCAAAGCTGCTGGCGACTGCATCTGCGTTAAACAAAGTTGGCGCTCAGATAAAGTGTTTGGCGCCTAGATATAATGATTTGGCGTTCAGATGATTTTTGTGGTGCTCGGATTCATTTAGCTGGCACTCGCATTAAAGTGGGCGGGAAAATGTAGCTTGATTTTTTTTCGACGGTTTGGCACAGCAAATGAATCTTGATGGAGATACAAATGACAGCACGATTGCTTTCTTTCGCACAGGTGGTAATGCGAAATAGTCACATTTTGAATTTACTCTGCAACAATGCATAAGTCTGGCCATGAGTGTGTTAGCATCCTTTGCTATCATTGTCGCTATCTTGTCCTTGTGCTACTTGTCCACACTTCATTTGTGATTGACAATTGACTTGGTTACGCAGATCCGACACCCGGCTGGTAATACACTGTTTTTGAAAGCATACTTATGTGTGCATTAACGCCTCTCTGTTTTGTCTCAAATTTTACGAAAGGTATGCTGGAAAGCAGGTTGTGCCAATAACAACAAAAGCGCAGCTTTTCAAGCCATGGTTCTCTCGCTAAGAGATGCAGTTATGGCATTTGCAAGCAATATATTCTGTTAGCACAAGGACGCACCAAAAGTGTTCTAATGAACGCAGTTAACACTGCGGGCTCGATTCACAACGTCGGCTTTCGCTACTAACGAGCTAACAACTAAATTAGGAAGGCGCACTCTGCGTCGCCTGGCAACGCGCTTGTTTTAGGGTAAAAGTTGGATCATTCACTTAGAATTCTTCATGCAGTATGCACATGGCCGTGCACATGACCAACTTTTTCATCGAAAGAAAAGCGTTACTCATACTCTTGCGAGCAGTGAACATAAATTATAACATCATGTGTCATTGTTTCTAATGGCCGCGTCATGCATCGATATAATTACTGGGTAGGGCATGATTAGGACGACTAGAAGCGAGCATACGCGTCAACCTTACGTGTACTTTGCATGAAACGCGCTCCTTATACTCAGAATGACCTCCAGGAACAGGAACACGCCATTTATATTTATGGAACTCTTAATAAACAGAAGATATCTTCAGTACGCCTCATACTATAGGCAGTATAGAAACTGAGTGTCGTCCAATAGATCCTTCGGAAACGGCATTGCGGCTTTGTTAAATTTCTGATGTTTTTCCTGATCACGCACGTCGCCATCGACGGCATTTAGAGCTCACATTGCCTCCTCGTTAGCATGCCGCCCCCCCCCCCTTTTTTTTCTTTCTTTATGAGAAGTAGCGCTTCTGTCGCCTCCGAGCAACACGTCATTGAGCGCAAGCGTTGCTCTAGTAAGCAGCACTACATTGTCTGCCAAGCATAAATCTATGAACAGTACAGTGCACGATAAACTACAAAAAAAGAAACAGGTGGTGGCCGACGGGTGAAAATAATCTAAGGTTGTGCGAGGGACCAAACAAAGACGGGCGTTGGGGCTGTGGTGAGGCTGCCACTGTATATCGTAACGAGGTGCCCGCCGAGTCAATATAGCGTGCTTGGCCCGTGAGGACGCGTCCATTCGTGAAAGTTATTGCCAGCTGTTAGTTGGGTTACGAGCATGAGTGCTGTAAGAAACCGAACTGTTTCGTCGCTCACCTTCCGATGTACTTAGAACCGTGTTAATTTCACATGCAAATATATGGGCAGTGCATAAGCAGTAATAATAGCAATTACTACGTCCAGGGGGACCAACATCTCGAGGTTTCATCGAGACTTTCCTTCTGAAGCTCCTTAGTAGAAGGCAATCTGTAACACTGCGCATTATAATGACTTCAGGTGTAGAATACCCGACCAGTGTATATTGCTGTCCCTCAGAGCAATGCTTTCCCACGGTGCATTTTGCTTTAAATGAGAACCATTTCTTAGCAAACTTCAGTAACTTTGAACCGACCAGACCAGACCAGACCAAGCCTGCCTGCATGCTTGCCTCGCGCTACATATCGTAAATAACCGTAAATATACTCCAGCAAATGGCGCTTATGGCATGCACATAAACGCGCCGTACCGTAAATTTGAGCGCGCTCACATTTCGGAGTCTATGGCTGTATTGATGTCATTGTATGAATAATCATAATTACACACCCGTGAAGAATATTGGAAACGTGCCGCGACGCCAGCGCTCTCACCTTTTTATATTAGTTCTAGAACACATACGCTCTCATTTCCATCACAACAACTCTGGTGTCACTAGCGGGAAATGCTGCATGTAGCGCCATCTGTTACGTACGAATCACACTATTATTGAGGCTCACGGTAGCGACATAGGCCTAGAGGTGCCAAAATAAGCACGTTGTCTAAATAATCACCGCAAAACATCAACACTGTCGCATTTAGTACATGAGGTTAAGGAAAGGTCCAATTTAAACTTTGTTCGTTGTTATCGATGCAAAAGCAACTAACTGTTGCGGATGAGAATTGAAGCGAGCGTTTGGCTTGAGGCCATTTTTTTGCGAGATGACGCGCGGCGACCCACAGCAACTCGCGCAACGTGTGATTGCACGACATTTTTCTCCGTTGTAAAGCGACGCGAAGCCGAGACTGTGCGGCGCGTGATGCTTTCCAACGCGTACGTCTGGTTGGCCCTTAACGTAAGCGCGGATGCTATGCCGGATACCGTGGGCTACTCTCGTGTCGTCACAATTCTGTCGACGTAGTACCTTGTAAAACAACGGTGGGCATATACAATCACAGAGCTTGCGGAAGCACACTGATCCTATTTGAAACACTTGGCTGTATTTAACGGCAGGGAATTTTATCACACTGACTGCATCGCAAGATGTAGATTCCTGCAATGCTTGGCATTCGTGCCAGATTTTTTCCTTGATACTATCTATGTTCCCAAAAAGCGAAAGACTCAGCAATGTATTATTTCACAGGTTGCACAGATTCTTGAGAAAAACGAGTTGGCATGGGGCATGAATCTATTCCAAGCCAGCGTCGAAAGGAATTGGAGATCAGTGACAAAGAGAAGTCCTTTAAGTTCCTATATGCCTACACAAAGCCTCAGAAAAATAATGGGCTTTTGAGAGGAAGTTTGAAATGCCATACAGCATGAGGAAATATATTGGCATCATTGTGCAGTGGTGTGAAAGGCGAATTGTGCAGCTGTTTAAAGGCCGAACATGAATGTCAACAAGCCGAATACGAATGGGCGCTGGAGTGTCATTCATAGGTATATACGCTACCATTGATGATTCGATAGCTTGATACGCTCACGCGCCGGGTGGCATGGCATGACACTCGAGGTCACGAATTGAACGTATGATCTACGGACAGGGGTCATGCAAAGACACGAGCGGCATCACACATCCACACTCTGTATATTGTAGTATATAACTTCGTGGCGTTCACTGCACAATGGCAAGTACCCCCAAACGCCAACATACAAAATGCGAGGAGATATTCTGCGTTTTTGTCTGTTCAGTGGCGCAGGCCTCTCGAGATGTCAGCACATAGCGTTCAACCCGTCGGTGCTGAGCGCAGTGACTTCGCATTTCTATACGCTACTTAGCACTATGCCCAATGTCTTAGCATAAGGGGAAAGCAAATACTGATGTTGGCTTTTGCTATATTGGTGTGTTTCGACACTGCATAACCCGTTTAAATATGCCGGCATGGCGCCGGAAGATGTTTACATTACTGCCTACGAAGAGCTACGTCGGGGAACTCAAATTTCCCCTTAAATGTGTGATATATATGCGGGAAACCCAGCCAGTAAGAGCCCGGAGGACTTGCGCAAAGCGACAGTCCAAGAAAAACTGCTATGATAAACGCACGTTGAACGCACTAACCTGCAGCAAAGCACACTTCGGCAAACCAAGTTGTTTCATGCAGGGCACCTTCCCCCGTTTTACCACGCCTAATGTTATATCCGGCAGCAATGTGTACGGAATGTCAATGCACCCTGTACATGGTTTGACGCGATGCTACTGATGTCGTAGTGTGACAACGCTACAGAGAAACATAACAAAGAAATAGATGCTTGTATAGGAAATATGAGGTGTACGCAAACACCGTCTAGCTTAGGCCCTGTCTCTGAAATATGTAAATCGCGTGCTGGAAAAAGAGAAATGTGGCAGGTGGAAGGAAAATGTAAACATTTGCTTGCTTCTACCACTTGTGTCTATACGTATACATATCGCGCAGAATATAGAGCGGAATGCATTTGCTCGAGGCGTTGTTGGAGTCTATTCGTTCTGGCCAAAAGGTTGTCACTGTGACCTCGCAACCTGACACTAGTTTTCATTTCCAAGATAGTCACCGGCGCAGCGCCGTCATGACATTGCGGCTCCATGGGTGTGCACACGCAGATTTGCATGTTTAACCCTGCCTGCCGGCCTGCCTGCCTGCCTGCCTTGCCTTGCCTTGCCTTGCCTTGCCTTGCCTTGACTTGCCTTGACTTGCCTTGCCTTGCCTGCCTGCCTCCCTGCCTTGTATTGCCTTGCCTTGCCTTGCCTGCCTGCCTGCCTGCCTGCCTGCCTGCCTGCCTGCCTGCCTGCCTGCCTGCCTGCGTTGCCTGCCTGTCTGCCTTGCCTTGCCTGCCTGCCTGCCTCTTGCCTTGCCTTGCCTTGCCTGCCTGCCTGCCTGCCTGCCTGCCTGCCTGCCTGCCTGCCTGCCTGCCTGCCTGCGTTGCCTGCCTGTCTGCCTTGCCTTGCCTTGCCTGCCTGCCTCCCTTGCCTTGTCTTGTCTTGCCTGCCTGCCTGCCTTGCCTTGCCTTGCCTGCCTGCCTGCCTGCCTTGCCTTACCTTGTCGTGCCTTGCCTGCCTGCCGACCTTGCCTTGCCTTGCCTTGTCTGCCTGCTTTGCCTTGCCTTGCCTTGTCTGCCTGCCTTGTCTTGCCTGCCTGATTTGCCTTGCCTTGTCTTGCCTGCCTGCCTGCCTGCCTGCTTTGATAGTACCGTAACAGTGCCCTAAGCGAAGTGTGCTGCTCGCGGCACACTTCGTTTGCGGTTCTATTAGTGTACAGAATAGTAGTAAACCAACAGACAATATACAGAACATTTCTGTACCGCAAGAGATATGCCCTGTAAACGTGCTGTGGCAGAAATCTGCTGAAAAAAAGGCCGAAAGTTTGTGTTATTGCTGTTCTGCAGCACTTCAAGGAAGTCATAACGCAAGCATAAGAGTTTTAAATTCTGCAAGAAGAACGAATGCGATAAAATATTCCTTTATATTTTTATGGTCACATGAGAAATATTTTGCATTCTGAATGTTCAGAGCATTTTCTGCGGTCCTGTATTTATGCTCCGGCATGTACAACATGGCTGCCGCTCATGTTGAAGCACGACTGCGCTCGCTTGCCTGTTCCCGCTGTTGTGTCCCACATCGTTGAAATGTGAGTGCTATACTTAATAAATTTAGCTGTAATGTTTTAACTATTGTTTGTTTCGTCGTTACACGAAGACCTCCTTAATGCCTGCTCGCTTCAAACGCGCCGATCGAAACCAAAGGTTAAAGCCTAAGGGCCGGGCGGCTCTATGCGGTAGAAGGACAGCATATGCCAAACAAACGGCATCAATTTTCGCTGCATTTCGCTCTACAGACACGAACGAATACATTGGGTAATCTCGCACCAGACAACAGTCGTCGGCCGCGTTAGGCGCTGTGTATGTTGTGTGTCGTCCATTGTCGTCTATATATATAGATTCAAATGAACTTCTAAATCTCCACCGCACGCTATCGCACTATCATGCGAGGTAGTCATTTGTTCAACGCTTTTGTAAACGATGCTGAAAAGGCCCGATAGTGGGTACTTGAGGCAACATTTCCTATTGCAGCGCATTTATTTATTTGATGGTAGCGGCGGTACAGTTTAGGAGACGAGAATGTGTATTTGGCGGTTACTCCACGTGTACTATACCATTTGGTGCGTCGTTAATTCGCCTTGTTCTATGGCACGCACTATCGAGGTTCTGCATGGCGTACAAAGCATATACAATATATATTCATGGGAGATCATTGTAATCTGAAAGGCAAAATGACAACTCGGTGATTTCGCAGGTATGCATCGGGTGCACGGTTGATGCATCGCAGATCTGCACATCGGGAACGCGTCGGGTGTACGCCCTGGCGTACACCCGAGCGTTCTAGACCTCTGGAACATCATCATAATCATACTTTAGGTCCACTGCAGGACGAAGGCCTCATCCCAACGATTTCCAATTCACCCTATCCTGAACGAGTTGCTCCCACGTTATGCCCGCAAACTTTTTAATTTCAGCGCTCCATCTAATCTTTCTTTTTACTGCCTCTGTTCCGTTTTCCCTCTCTTGGTATCAATTCCTTCGACATTACTCTCCCTCTGTTACCTTTCCTCCTCATGACATGTGCTGTCCAGGTCCACTTCTTTTTTTTAATTGATATAACAATATCAGCTACTCCTGTCCCTGACCCATTCCGCTCGTTTTTTATCTCTTAGTGTTACGCCTATCACTTTTCTTTCCATTGCACGTTGCGTGCTCCTTAGTTCCATCTCTAGTTTTCGCGTTATCCTTCACGTTATGTCGTCTTCAAAATTAGGGCTTTTTTCATACCAGTCCTTGGGAGGCCACAGCAGTACTTTAACAAAACCGGCGTACTTTGTCTTGCGTCTCTCATAATCAGAGCTGGTTTTGGAACGTCAGACCCCACAAATCAATCAAATCAACGTACTTTCCCTTCGCGAGAGGGGGCGTCCTTTCTGCTGCTGTATGGCCTTTTTTTATATATATAATGAAGCACGTACAAGTGTTAACTCAGAGCAAGGAGGGACCCTCAGATAAGGAATTTGTATTCGCTGAATGAGCGGGAAGCGCTCTAGCTTAAGCATCTAGAGCGGCCGTCAAATGAGACACTGGCCTGCCGAGTTCAATGTTACATAATTTCTCCTCCTGCTATGTTGCGGTGAAGCACGTTCTTGCCTTCGCAAGAGCAGCTCGGCGCGTTGCGGTTAAGCATGTTCTCTGCTGGTCACGAAGTGCTCAGCAGCCGCGCACTGGGGCATACTGTGGATATCGCGACGGTTTTCTAGCCGTGCCGAATGTGGCAAAGCAGACTGATCTTCAGTGGAGTATTTAGGATTTCAGACTGAAGCGCGGGGCTTTCGGACGGGGACAGGGAAGTAACACACACATGAGCGCTAACTATCGACAGTGCTTTATTTGAATCCGGACAAACAATATATAGAACCCAATGTGGACGATCAGGCATGCGCAGTGTTGGATGCCTCAAGGAATGATAGTTCTTTTCTAGATGATGATAATGAATGT
The DNA here is from genome assembly GCA_013339685.2 of Hyalomma asiaticum. Lineage (NCBI taxonomy): Eukaryota > Metazoa > Arthropoda > Arachnida > Ixodida > Ixodidae > Hyalomma > Hyalomma asiaticum. Next base: position 19,973,323 of record CM023481.1, read on the forward strand.
GTGCTAACACAATCTTCGCCCAGTTTATGTATGGTAGCAGTTTCAACGCTGAGGCTCGTGATCTCATCATGATGCTTGCTTATAATGGTAGACTCATGCAGTAGAGGAGAGCAACCACACGTGCCACAGTGCGCAGACAGCCAACCATCACCACGTTTCTTCACTTTGTTTTTGTGCTCATTGAGCCTGACGTTTAGGCACCGCCCAGTTTGCCCAACGTGGTGTTTATCACACGACGAGGGAATCTAGCAAACAGCACCCTCCATGCATGACACTTTACCAGTTCTGTAATTGATATCACAGCAGCGATTTTTTATTATAGCTGGGTTGCTGATTTTTCACAACTTTCCTACCATGTTTGGGGCTGTAAAGACCACGCTTATGTTTGCACGGCCACACACCATTTGGATGTTGTGGGATATGTTGTGCAAATAGAGCATCGCTGCAAACTTCCCATCAGCTGTTCACACCGGCTGCTGTGTTCTGCTGGCAGTTTGAAGGTGATTTTCTGAGCAGGCCTACTGCGACTGATACGATAAGGTGATCAGGGTAGCCTGCCTCCGTTAGGCGATCCTTTTGGCGGTCAAAGCTGGTCCTCATTCGATGGCAACATGATTTTTTTAGCGCATTATCGAGGCAGTGTGTGGTGGCGCTCCTCTTAAATAATTTGGATTTGGCTGATGAGAAGTGCAACTCTGAAATGTTGCAACAAGCCAGAAATCTACCATAGCTAAGTAAAGGGAAATGTGTGTATTTCTTTTGGCAGCGGTTGGACTTTCATCGTCGCCTAAATTGCACGGATGCGAAGGTTGTCTACACTTACTCAACCAAGTTGCGAGAGATATTCGTCACCGAACCATGGCTTCTTACTCTTTTGGCCGGACGTGCTCACTCGCGAAAGGTAAAGAACTTCTGGAGAAAGATTCTCGTGCTTGTGTGAATTACTTTGAAAGGACGCCCATTTTACCTCAGCCCTTTTCCCGTGCAGCGGCTCTAAAAGAGCGGCATGGTACTTGTGTTTAACAAAGGCTCTCGCACAGTTCAGACAAGATGCATATTAACTAGTCACCTTGTGTGTCTAGGAACGTACGCTATCGCGACATACGCGCTCTTTTTCTTTCTTTCTTTCTTTCTTTCTTTCTTTCTTTCTTTCTTTCTTTCTTTCTTTCTTTCTTTCTTTCTTTCTGATGACGCTATTTGTTGCTGAATTACACAAGGAGAAATAAACTGTCACTGACATGACACCACTGCGAAGACGCTAACAATAATCTACGCCTCCAAGCACATTATTCCTTTTATTGAAGCAAAGCGCTTTTTAGGAAGGCTATATTTGTTGGCATGGGAACAAAAATCAGTGCTTTATGGACGCTTATTTCGTTTTATTGCAATATAAAGCATATGAACACTTCTTATTCTTTGTTTTTTATTGTTTAAATGTTATATACATGCTGCTCTAGTACTGCTGGTGCTGCTGTATGGATGGCACGGCGCAGTCAGGCGCTGTTTGCCTTTAGCCGTGTGCCCTACGACAATCCTCTGTGTGCATTGTCCTAGATAAATCAATAAAGAAAGAAATCACCGGGTTATCGTCGTCGGCGTGCTATATATATATATATATATATATATATATATATATATATATATATATATATATATATAACGTCGGATTAGACTGTGCTAAAACGTACGTCGTGTCTCATATACCTCCCGATATATATATATATATATATATATATATATATATATATATATATATATATATATATATATATATATATATATATCCGGGAGGACGAATGCAAGTACGACTAGCTTTTGCAGGTGGCAGTCGAACGCCGCGACCTCTCGAACTCCAGGCGTGTAAGCGCCACACGTATTGCCAGCTTCAAGCGCTGCAACAAGAACCACACTAGTGGCTCTTGTTGCAGCGCTTGAAGCTGGCAATACATCAGAATCGCTATGTGCCTCCAGCCGAGGAAGCACGTGTTTACATGTATCTCCTGAGAAGGCGCTACGCTCTCCCCGCGTTTTTCCGCGTTGTTCGCGTGTGTCGGCGATGGCAGGCAGGCAGGCACAGAACTTTATTTTGGTCCGGAGAAACTGCAGTTGGACGTCCCCTTCTAGGGGGATCCTGTAGCAGTTGCGGGCCGCTCCCACGCAGGGACAGGAAGACCGTGGCCCTCCGCCCTCTCGCAGACTCTCTGGACAGCCCGAAGTTGAACCGAAAGGTCGCCGCTTCTCAGGGCTTCCTCCCAGTCCTCTTCTTTGCTGAACTCTGTGTCACGTAACGCAGGACATTGCCAGAGCATGTGAGCTAGTGAGCAGTAAGCCTCTCCACAGTTCGGACAATGCGGTTCAACGTTGGGCGAGAAGTTACTAAACCTGCCTCGCGGAGGGAAAGACCCCGTTTGGAGCATCCTGAAGGCCGAAGACTGCGGACGAGTGAGTTTAGGGTGAGGAAGTGGAAAGACCCTCCGAGAGAGATGATAATGAGTCACGATCTCGTGAAAAGTGAGGAGCGGGTCCCTGTACCTGCCGGCATCCCCGCCCGCGAATTCGCCGGGACCGCCGCGGTGAGTGAAACCTCGCGCACGGTCATGGGCAAACTCATTGGAGTTGGGGACATCGGGGTGTACGTTGGCCCCCATGTGGGCCGGGAACCATGTTATGGTGTGAAACCCGGCAGCCCCCTCGCTGCCGAGGATAGCTGCTGCCTCCCGCGAGATCGAGCCCGAGGCGAAAGCTCCGGCAGCGGACCGCGAGTCCGTGAAGACATTTGGACGCGATACGTCCTTCATTGCTACAGCAATGGCAATTTGCTCAGCAATCGTTGCCGAAACGTTTCTAACCGACGCAGCACATAGGAGCTTGCCACTATGGTCGACTGAGACCACTGCAAAGCGATCAGAACGCCCGTACTGTGCTGCGTCGACAAACGTAGCGAGGCCCGGGCTGTCTAAAACTGACTTCAATAAGGAACGGGCCCGAGCTATGCGGCGTCCTACATTGTACTGCGGGTGGACATTCCTGGGAAGTGGAGCTACGGCAAATGTACCTCTGATAGAAGACGGTAGAGTCACTTTACGTTCACGAATCTGTGTAAGACCGCAGCCAATGGACTCCAGGATACGTCTACCGGCCTGCGAGGACGATAGGCGCACTACCTGAGCCATTTTCTGCGCCTCGATCACCTCCGAGAGGGAGTTATGCATGCCCAGTTGTATGAGCTTTTCAGTGCTGGTGCTGAGAGGCAACCCTAGAACTCGCTTTATACTCGTGCGCATTAGTGCGTCGATTTTTGCCTCTTCCCTTTTGGACCAGTGCAGCGCCGATGCGACGTAATTAATGTGGCTCATGAGAAACGCATGGTAGAGCCGAAGGAGATTGCTCTCGCTCAGCCCGCCCCTGCGGTTCGAGACCCTGAGTATGAGCCTAAGCAGGTTCTCCGTCTTGGAAGTGATGCGAGCTATAATCTGCGAGTTGCGCCCCTTCGACTCCAGCAACAGTCCGAGCACCCTGATGCAGTCTACCCTGGGGATTCTCTGCCCGTCACGTGTGTATAGAGATATTGGAATGTGCTCTAGAGGAGTGAGGTTCCTCATCCCTTGTCGGGTGGGTCGGTAAAGTAACAACTCGGACTTGGCAGGCGACAGGCTCAATCCCGAACCGACTAGAAAGCCCTCCGTGACGTTGAGTGCCTGTTGAAGTGCCTGCTCTACCTCGGCATCGGACCCTCCCATGCACCACACAGTGATATCGTCAGCGTAGAGAGCATGGTTAATCCCGCGAACCGTGGCGAGTCGCTCGGAGAGGCCCTTCATGGCAATATTGAAGAGCAGGGGAGAGATGACGGCCCCCTGTGGAGTGCCTCTCGCTCCCAAGGTAAATTCCGCGGATTTTAGTTGGCCGATCTTAATGGAAGCCCTGCGTTCCCTGAGAAAGGAGCTAACGTATGCGTGGAAACGTTGTCCCAGACACATATCCGAGACTGCCTCAAGCACAAACTTGTGAGAGATGCTGTCAAAAGCTTTGGCCAGGTCTAGAGCTAGTATGCCTCTAGTATCTCTGGTGTAGTTGTCAATAATTTGTCTCTTAATGAGGAGCATGACGTCCTGTGCAGATAGGGCAGGCCTAAAGCCCACCATGTTTTGTGGAAATAGCTCTTTAATTTCGATGTACCGGGACACTCTATTGTGGATCGCATGTTCAGCCACCTTTCCTACGCAGGACGTAAGCGAGATCGGCCGCATGTTCTCCGGTGCTAAAGGTTTCCCTGGCTTTGGAATAAGCACCACGGAGGCAGTCTTCCAGGATTCGGGGACAAGCCCCGTCTCCCAGATTTTGTTGACTTCCTCGGTTAGCTTCTGGATGGATTTACTATCCAAGTTACGTAGGAGCCTATTTGAGATTCCATCCGGGCCCGGTGCAGAGCGTCCGTGGAGCTCCTGGAGAACCTCCCAAATTTCTGGTTCAGTGAAAGGTGCGTCCAGCTCCGCCACCGTTCCTCCCCGGTAACGAGGATAGTCCGCGTCACCGGAAGGACCCAGCGGAAGATAGGTATCCGCTAACCCTTGCAGAAGGGCTGTTTCAGACACACCTTTCGCCTTTTCACTATGTACAATTCTGTCAATAGCGAATCTCTGGTTACCTTTGGATTGCGACTGATCAAGTAGTTGTTTAAGGAGGTTCCATTTGCCCCCCACTCTCATCTGTCCATCAACCGAAGAACATACTTCGTCCCACTGCTGTTTGGATAGTTCAATAGAATAAGCTTCGATCTCGCGATTGAGGTCCGCAATTTTCTTTCGGAGTCTGCGATTGAGCCTCTGCGTCCGCCACCGGGCTAGGATGGAATTTTTGGCCTCTAAGAGGTGCGCGAGGTGAGAATCCATCCGATCAACTTTCAGGTCCGTTTTGACAACCTTGGTTGCAGCATTAACATCCTCCTTGAGCCTTGCAAGAAGGCTCTCTAAGCTGCCGTATTCATCTTGGTCCCCCCTTCGCAATTTTCGAAAGGCATCCCAGTCCGTTACCTTAAATTCCCTGAGGGGAGCCGCATTGACAGCTAGGGTAATAGCCACCACGAAGTGGTCGCTACCCAGATTCTCTTGCAGATTTTGCCACCCTGCTGTACGAACGTTCTTGACGAACGCCAAGTCCGGAGTCGAGTCTCGGGCTACCGACGTGCCCGTTCTTGTCGGGAACTGCGGATCCGTAATCAGTTCCAATGAGCAGTCCGACACCGCCTGTAGGAGATTATTGCCCTTGGGTGTTCGCCTAAGGTAGCCCCAAGCGTCGTGCGGAGCGTTAAAGTCTCCCGCTACCACGATGGGGGCCCCCTTAGCCAGAGTCACCGCTTTTGTCATGATCGAAGCGAACGCTTGCCGGATGTCCGACGGCGAGCTGTAGACATTCAGAATAAATACGCTGTTTCTGAGCCAGCTGTTCGGGATGAGTTCTACCAGAATTACCTCCGCCCTGTTTTTGCCCAGCTGTAGTTTGTGTTCCTGAAAGGAGCATTTTCTTGCGACCAAGGTTGCCAAACCCCGCTTTCCCTCCTCGCGCACCGAGACAACTCGATAGCCCGGGAAGGTTAGCGCTTCACCGAGAGTTTCCTGTAAGATAATTACGTGCGGTTTGACCGCCTGAGAAGCGACGAACTGCTGCAGCGGAGCCCTGCGCCTTTTGAAACTGGCACAGTTCCACTGCCAAACGACAAGCTCATTAGTGTTGCCCGCCATGATTATTGCTCTGAATTTGCCTCTCCCGCGCCGGGTGTACTGCTAATGCGCCTGCAGGTGACGGCGCCCTGTTCGGACCTTGCGAAGACGAGCGGGTCGTGGCTAGCGCGGCCTGCGTGCTTTCAAGAGACGACACCCTTTGCAGTAGAGTAGCCATGCTATCAGCGAGTTGTTTTATCGATTGCTGCATGCTTTCCAGAGCTGTGCTGTTGGACTCGGTCTCCATAGAGTCCCACTCCCCTTGCGAGGGCGTGGCCCTGCGTTTACCTGAGCGCGCCTGTGCTTCCGCTGGTGGGGGCATCTGCTGGCTGTCGCCCTGGGATGAGTAAGATTTGCGAAGCGACTCAAGGTCAGCCCTCATCTGTTGAAGCTCTGTCTTTAGGCGAGCATTCTCTTCGATCAACCTAGCTACCCTGGGGTCTTCCCTGTGCTCTGGCAATGCTACCTGCGTTACCTTTGTTGGCGGCGCCGCTGGCTTCGACTTTGCTCGATCCGCCCAGCTAGGCGCTTCCTGGATCCGCGTCCGCGAGCGAGAGCGCCCTCTGGAGCGAGAGCACCCCCTGGAACGAGAGCGCCCCCTGGAGAGGCTGCGCCGGTGGTAAGCTGGCGTGACCGACCGCCCCCTTTTGGGAGAACTTGCCACGCTGGAATCACGTGACCGGCACCCCTGGGCCGGCTGTTGCTGATTTTTGTTGGCACGCTTTCGGCGCCCTCTTCTCCTTCGCACAACGTAGGGGACTTGAAAGCGTTGTTTGCACGTTCTGTCCGCCGTTGGATGAGGTCCTCCGCAAAGAGAACACGTGGGCGAGCACTGGTGATCGTCAGGTGGGGAGGCGAGTCCACAGCCTCTGCACATCTTGTCTGGGTTGGGGCAAACGTCGGCCCTGTGGCCCAGGCCTCCACACGCGTAACACACGTCGGTTTGTCGCTTGTAGAGCGTGCAGCGCAGTAAACTGACACCGCACATGACGTAGTTCGGCACCTTCATGCCTTCGAAAAGCACGACCACTGTGGTAGTGTTCTTGATCCTCTTGGCTTCTACGGCCTTGGGATTTCGCTGGTTGACAATCATCGCTTGGAGTTGGGTACAGCTGATGTCGACGTCTACTCCTCGTATGACTCCTTTACAGGTGTTATCGGGGGCCGCAACATACGCCGCCACGTTGTATAACCCTTCGCTTATGCGAATCTGTTTGATCCCAGCATACGCGTTCGCATTCTTCTGCGCCGGCGTGGAAATGACAAGAATGTTTTGAGCAACGTTAAGGCATACGATGTCACCTTCGGTCTCAGCCGGGGCTAAAGCAGCCGCCATAGCAAGAGCTTGCGCGAGCCTAATTTGGCTTACTTTTCTGACGTCGAGTCCGTCCCTCGGCCGGATGATGATTCGTATATGGTCCCTCGGTAGACGAGGGAGCCTCGATGCGGCTGCGAGGAGCTTCATCGCGCCTTGCGGGGCTGCCGTGCGGCGGCCTCCCATCGAGCCCACGTTCGATGCTGTTGCCCGCCGTAACTGGTATTCCTAGGCGAGCTTTCTTGTTCCTGCCCAGCGCCGTCGTCCAACCAGGGCGATTCGCTTCTTCGCGAGAGATTTCCTCTCCCATCACGGTGTCTACTGTGGGCATGTTGCCCGCCTTCGTCGGGTTAGGCCTAAGCCTACCCGCGCCTCACCGGCAATAATTCGGCAAAAGGACCACTCACTGACAAAGTCCGGTATCGACGTGATCCTCGGAAGAACCTGCGTCGAATGGTGCACAGCTTGGCCACAAGAACCACGGAAAATCCGACCGAAAACATTTGCAGAAGCGGCAGCCGATCCTTCCACGTCCGCACTGGTCGGCAGCTTCTTCTCCCCCGTGTCGGCGATGGAGTTTCCACTACGCGGCAGCGTCGGTCGAATAACTGGCTCAAGAGTTTCGGCGAAAGGCTAGTCGCGCTGAACGAAAAGCGCACTCGTGTGCGTGTACGCACTGCACTAGCAGGAAAAACGTGCCGCTGATCGGTGGGCACACTGCAGCTCAACGCCGGACAGGATACCGCAGTTCCGTTGCAGGAAGTGAAAAAGAAAGACATATCCTCTAAAGCTGTTTAATATTCTATGCATTGCGATCGCATTGACTCATTCGCCCTTCTTGCGAAACTGAATATTTCCTCTGTTACTCCGATTAAATTGCACTTAACTTTTTAGCACATTGTGGATGATAATTTTGCAAACTGATAATTATACGATGCATTGAAAAGGCACTGGTCCGGTGCTTCAGCAGTAGTTGTGGAAGGGCTTCTGTGAAATTGTTTGGGATTCATGCGCATATTGAAATGCCACTGTTCAGGTAACGCTTTATTCCGTGAAGCCAAGATGGCGCCGACGAAGGAGACACACGAGACAATGACTGATGATGGTTTTGTACAGGTGATGAAGACGAAGTCCGAATCAGTGCCTACACTAATTCCCCCGTGGACGGAAGCGGCCAACCTGGCCGCGAGTTAGACAGTGGAACGCAGATGAACGGGTTTAAGGCGGGAAACATGCACGATTTCTGTTCCGCGGCAGCGTCGGTCAGTGGTAGCATGAACAGGTGTAACGCGGGTGTTCACAGGCGAGGTCTGTTCGATAACTTTGTAGGGGCCGATATAACGAGACTCGAGCCTTTCACATAAACCACGTGTGCGTGCGGGAGTCCACAATAGTACATCGTCACTCGGTCGGTAGACGACGACACGGTGAGCGGCATCGTAGCGACGTTTGCGGTCTTCTTGGCTAGCTTCGGTGTTCATCCGGTCGCGACGGCGGCATTCGGCAAGGCGAAACACAAACTGGTCGCAAATAAATGGTGAAGGGTTGACGGGGCCAGAGAAAAAATAAACGTCGAGTGATGAGGTTGGGTGACGGCCGTATACCAGGAAAAACGGAGTAACCTGTAGTACGTTGAACAGCGGTGTTGTATGCAAATGTGACAAATGGGAGAATGGCATCCCAGTTACGATCGTCAAGTTGGATATACATAGACAACATGTCGCACAGGGTGCGATGAAAGCGCTCCGTTAGACCATTTGTTTGAGGGTGGTAGCTGGACGTTGTTTTATGTACGGTGTCGGAGGCTTGAAGAACTTCATGAAGTGTGCTTGAAATAAATGCCTTGCCTCGGTCACTCAAAAGTACGCGAGGGGCCCCATGGCGCAGGTAAATGGCTTTTAAGAAGAAGCTTGCTGCCTCCGAAGCCGTGGCTGAGGGGACTGCGGCTGTTTCAGCGTACCGGGTCAAATGGTCGACAGCAGTGATGATCCATCGGTTGCCGATAGTAGTAGTTGGGAGGGGTCCGAAAAAGTCAATTACAACGACGGAAAACGGTTCTGCTGGACAAGGAAGTGGTTGGAGAGTTCCGACCGGAGCAGTAGTAGGCCGCTTGCGGTGTTGGCAAAGCTTGCACGAGGGAATATATTTAGCGATGCTCGTGGAAAGACCTGGCCAGAAGAATCGGCTCCGTATAAGTTCGTGGGTCTTGTGGTAACCCAAGTGGCCCGACGTAGGGTCGTCGTGTGAAGCCCGCAAAACTTCAGCGCGAAGAGACCGCGGTACAACTGGAACCCATCGATGGCCCTCCGGGTGAAAAATATAGCGGTACAGTACGTCGTCTCCGAACTTGAGTAGTTTGAGCTGTTTTCGTAGCCTTGCATTTGGCGGGAATGAAACACCTGTAAGCCGACTGATTATGCCATTGCAGTAAGAGTCGGCACGCTGGTGAGTGGAAAACATTGAATGTGTTTGGTTGGTGTACCGGAAGAGATAGTACTAATCGATGATGCATCCTCAGCGCGGCCAATTTGATGAGGTGATGTGATGTGCTCTGTTGATGGCGGCAACGGGCAGCGTGAAAGAGCGTCGGCGTCTTGGTGCTTTCTTCCAGTCTTGCAGATGACATCGAAGTCATATAGGCTTGCAATCGGAGGATCCAACGGCCAAGGCGTCCAGACAAGTTTTTGAGTGTCGACAACCAGCATAGAGCATGATCGTCGGTCACAACAGTGAAATGTCGACCGTGGAGGTAAGGACGAAATTTTTGTATGGACCACAAAACAGCCAAACACTCTTGTTCGGTTATGGAGTATTTCTTTTCCGCTGAAGTCAAAACGCGGCTTGCAATATATTGGCCCTATCAGAATGTTTGCCACGGTCGCTATTACAAAGTAACCTGCCGGTGTGAAGCATCACGCCATCTTAGCTCTGATGCTATGTCACATTCGGTGGTAGGAAAGAGAAAAATGGCATCCATGCTTCGCTCTAAGAAAAAAAAGAACCAAAAGAGAGTCACATGCCACTTGACACTCTTTGGCTCCTCTCAAGAGCGTTTTTGGCGGTAGTAGTCAGAAGAGTCAACTTTCCTGCTTGGGTCAATTGACTCCATTTGATTCGCGGAGAGTCATCGTCGAGCAGAATAGAAAAAGAAAAAAAGAAAACAGCGTGCTTCCACTGATCGGCATGTGGAATTCGACGCCATACGCCAATTGTACATCACGTGGTTGGCGTTGGGTGGCCGCGGTGGCTGCGGCTTGCCGTCGGCGGAGTCGTTTCTTATTTGAGTTCATGTTCGCTGCGTGCTTTCTCCAAATATCGGTTACAGAGAAAACGCACATCTTGCGCCCGTGGTCGCGCCATATTGTCTTACCTCGATGAAAAGTTCGTTAAAAGCGGTGGAGAGCAAGTAACGTCGCAGAAGCCAACGTTTCGATAAGTGGACTTGCTTTCGTCAGGATCTGTTCATCGAGTCAAGTATCCATGTTCCCCTGAGCTTCTCTTCTAGCACATATTGTATTAAGTTGTACTCAGTGACGGTAGCGTACGTGGTGGTAGTGACGCTTGAAACTGGCCATGTTCATGAAGGTATGTGGAACAAGTATGTCTGTTAAAGGTATGTGTAAAGTTCTCATGCATTCGTAGACCCTAAATGATGATAAGATATCCACTCTCTGTGTGCTGTTGTAGAAGCTCCCGTGCTTTTGAAAGATGCAGTCAAGTACCACATAAGGGTGATAATTTCTGGACAAACTCTGTCAGCAGTGCTGTAGTAGCGTGAACGCCGATTTGAACAGCGCTTTCACAGCAATTAATCAGCGCGCGCGCGTGTGTGCGTGCGTGCGTGCGTGCGTGTATGTGTGTGTTGTAAATTCCCAGAATACCGGATTTTCCCTTTGCTTGACTTCAGTTGAGAGCGGCAATCGGAGAAATGATGTCTCTATTATCTGCCAGTTCGTCACCCATGAGAAAAAATGATCAAGCATCGTTCCCCGTGTCAAAGAAATAAAGGACCCGTTAAACAATGAGTCTGAAACGGCGACTGTGGGAAGATGATGAGTCTTCTCTCTGCTTTGTCGGGATAAGATTTGTTCACGTTTTCTTAGCGTTACGTACTACTTAAAACACATAGTCACTTTAAAGGTCTTGTTGCAATCTAAAGTTCACAAATCTGTACTTGTGGGCGCTAAAAAGGTTCCCCGAATACTTTTTCATGTCTTCTCCTAATATAGGCCATTGTTTAGATAGAAATAGGTTACCAGCACCGTCTAATTAAGCGCAACGTTTTTAGCCTTTTAATCGTGTTTTAGCCTTTTAATCTGGAACGCTGTTTTGCAGAACGAACTGCATTCCACATGTCCACGGCATCAGGCTATGAAGCTGAAGTACACGATTGCCGCCTTTATGTCTGTCACCTTATTGCCTGTCCACCTTTCATTCCAGTTACATCGGACATGCAGATACATCTCAGGGAAAAGAGCTACAGGCGGTGGCATTTTACTGTTTGTCTCGGCTAAGAATACCTCAAGCCTTCGCCGTCACCATTATACAGCTTATGATGTAGTGGTAAGTTTTGCATTTGGTAGAGTCGTGCAAACTGCTATCTGCAGTGTCTTTTTTTCTGCTCAGAAGATCTTGCTTATGATACATTATTCGCGGGTGTTCACAGTGAACAGGAAAGGCAACAAAGCAAGTCACAAGATTGATGCCCTCACATTTCACTGCTATTGGATTTTTATCAACGATTCATTAGGAATAAATGCAAGCAACTAAGTATGGAAATATTATGCGAATGTCTGCAGTGTGTTTTACAGCAGATACGACACACGGCACATTGCACGTTGCTCACACAATCATGTAAACAAAGTGTCTCTGCTACTGAGCTGAGTTGGAAACTGGAAACCATCCTTGTCCTGTTCCTATTTTACAACGCAGCAAAATCTACATAACTCCTTTTAAAGAGTAACTCGTGTTGAAAAGTCACTTGACGCTCTAATAAGTGTCACTTGACCCATTTAGTGGAGTTACCTTCAAGAGCATACTGGCTCTCACAGAATGGTTACGTGACACAATCAGTATAGTCAGCTCACCCCCACAACAGTGATAATATAATTCTTTTGTCAAGATTCATTTACTTGTTAAAGGAGAGCAAATGTTACCAATATTAGGTGGTCACTATGGCCACTAGGACGACTATGGTCACTAGGACGCTTTTATGTAGAGTTCTACGCACGCTTCCGCAGGGCATACGAAGAGTCAGTGGACTCTCGGGCAAAGGGAGCTCGGGTGTCTCTTAAAAGTGTCATATATGTTACAAATTCTGACTTTTCATAAAGAGTCACAAATGAGCTTTTTGTTCTTACAGTGTTTCATAGCACAAATATGCAATGCAAGGGAATGCGCTCCAGTGCACGACTATGCATGACAATATTGAGCTTCTTAACGCTTCCTCTATCTTCACAAATTCCGCAAAGCTGTCTTCCCGTAATCAGTGTAAGCGTGGTTCCATTTGTCGATTAATTCGCCTTTACGCTACTAATCCCCAGCTACCCAGTTAGCTCAGTTCTTACAGCTTTCGCCCCGGGAAGATGTTGCTAGTGGTATTGAACAAAAGACCACGACGAATCTTCATTAACCAGGAACCTCTTCTTCAATATGGATTGCTTTGTATACCTTTGTGCTTCAAAAGGGCGGATCACGTATTTTTCATTGCTTAGCCGTTCTTCCTCCTTGCGGGATTCCGCTGAACTGATCTGCGATTGGCCTGAGATGGGGCTGTATTTCAAGGTGTCAAACTACAAGAGGATTATTGGATCATCGCCCGCACTTCAGATGGTTTTATCCTTTCATATGCTTATTTCTTATTCGAAATACATTTAAAAATTTTAATTCCATGCAACATCGTCGATATGTCACAGCTCAATACAAATATTATTCTTAGGTTGTAATTGTCCTCACATGCACGTATGGGCTGGTGCGTGCACAAATTTTAATGAGCAATTGTAATGCCCACGTCTGCTGGCTTTTTTTTTTAAATCTAGGAAAGTGGAAGGTAATGTTATGCCGGTAACTTGCTGTTCCCCCCGTCCATCACTGAGAAATTGCATCCATGAATGATTGCAATACATTATTGAATTTCCTTAGGTCGCCAATATTTTGGCTCAGGAGAGAGCCTTTCGACTTCTCACTGAAGCCGCCACACCGTACCGCAAGAAGGTCAGTCGTTCCTAGGAATGCACATAAATGTGACAGCATTTAGCCCTTTCTGCAATACATAAAGTACGCGCCCAGAAGTATGACGAACACCACGCCTTAGGCACATACAAGCCAAAATCATGTTGCATTCATCAAGTAGAGAAGCAGTCACTAGGGATTTTTTTCACAAATCTGATGCTACATTCTTTTTAAGCTAAAGCGAATGGGCAGTATGGTGAAATAAACCGCGATCTGACGTATAACGTGCTTAAATGCAAACTATAGTCTAGTGCGAATGTGGGAAGTAGTGATAATTTAAGATAATTTAAAAGGATGGAAACATTACAGGGACAGATTAAGCTGCGATCTGTTTGTAATCATACTTCAGTGATAATACTGAAGGGTGCGCGAGACAACATGCAAATAGTGCCTTTTCATGTAATAGTAAGCACTTTTCTCAGGCAGTTGTCCTGCTGAAACTGTAACGAGACTGCATTATAAGTTGCTTCGTCGGCTGCCCCCAATAATATGCAAGCATTGTATTCTAACAGACCGCATAGATTAAAGTGCATCGTCACAATGTTCAAGGTATTTTGTTAATCTTGTAACTAATAAGAAAGGAGGAAATACAAAACCGACTAAACAAAGAAGACGGTGGAAATATGACACCATTCCATTATTTCAGACAGTCTCTATGCAGCACACGGCATACGCTGCGCAGTCGTTTCTTGAGCACTCTGCCAAGATCATGAATCCGGTTCTTAGCGTGCCCTAGTAAACTCCTCATCATGTTGTAACTGCCTGATCCGTGTACAACACCCCTCTAGTTAGGACAATTGGAGCACCCTAGCCTGACAGAAGGACCAAGATAGAGAGCTCAAGGAAGCAGAAAAGATTCGCACCAAATGTAGGCAGATTGGTGAAATACCTCTATGACTACCAAACTTAAATGCAAAGCATTTTTTCGCAACCTTAAGCCACTTTGACCGTATCTATCTATCTATCTATCTATCTATCTATCTATCTATCTATCTATCTATCTATCTATCTATCTATCTATCTATCTATCTATCTATCTATCTACGTCTAGGTGTACTCCTGGTGATCTTTCTCACCTGGTATGCCCCAATGTACGGTAGGCAGGATTTAAATATATGACTAACATGAATGACTGATCGTTACAAGCTAACATGTTAGAGTAGGTAGGCGTTGCGCCCGTCTCGGTGGAAGTTATCAGCCTGCTCCATTTCCGTCATGTTCTTGTGCGTACATGTTTCAATGCCAAATAAATAAATAATAAATAAATAATCATGTACTGATCATGTACGTCACGGTTAACGATGCTGCAATCACGTCTGCCTCATACCGTAGTGCTCAGCCCACGTTATGCGGGCACGCGACACGGGTGTTTGAATTTTATAGAGCCTGCGTCTGTCAAATGACCAACTTAATTGACATATGAAACGTCGAGCCTGCGGGAATCTAACTGGTAACTTCGAGCAACGTGTGAAGTTACCTGCACCTCACACGATGCACTGCCTCCAGCAGCGGCCCACATTTTCCTCTCCGCGGTTGGCCTGCTCCAAGAGCTCTGTTTATAAAACAAGGAAGGTACATTGTGTATGCTTCCGATTGAAATGTAAACGTAACAAGCACACAGACACGCTTGCAACTTACCAAACGGTACGTACGTGGGCCTTCGAGGTGGCAAGCAAGCACGCTACCACTGTAGCATACGGGGGCTCCCCCCACACGGAGAGAACCGCTTGGAGGGGGGGGGGGGGACGTAAATGAAACGATTGCAGCTGCATTTGTAATGATGATGCTTGTATGAGGTGAATTGCGCTTCTAACGTGCGATAAGCACTATGGTAGCAATACGTAGAGTCTGCTACCATACTGTATGCTTTTGTGCAACTTTGCTCGATCTCGTAGGACCACTTCAATTAACGACGTTAATGACAGCAGATCAACGCACTGCATAGTGTATTTTTCTTCGAAAAAACAGACATCTGCGCTTTGTACTAACGTGAGCGTTAACGTTACGTCGTACGTTGAGCGACCACTGAGTCACCACGATGCTGTCGACGTTCCCAGTTAGCCCTCGTTAAGCATACTCACGAATGGGTACTCATTCGCTTTGCACAAGGAGCTTAATGCTACTCGCAAAACTTAGTGGAATGCCAAACAATTCGTCATAGCCAATTTCCTCGCTTACATCTTCGCGTAGCACAGATTTCCACAATGCGTGGGATCCGCAGGATTGTTTTTTACAGTGATGCCGGCGAATAGAAGAGGAGGAGGGGCGCGATGTGCTCTCACGAAGTGTGGATTGTTTAAATCTTCTTCAATAGGGAAACACACCAGAGATACCTAAGGACGGGGACAAATTAGAGACATGCCAATTGAAGGTGCGAAGCGGCAGTCAAAAAAACAAAAAACACTGAAATTGTGCATCACCAGGAGAGCACTGAAACGTGCTCTCCTGGTGGTGAAATAGATAGATAGATAGATAGATAGATAGATAGATAGATAGATAGATAGATAGATAGATAGATAGATAGATAGATATCCCCGAAGTTACAAAACTGTCAGGGGAACCTCCTATTAGTCATTCGGAAATATCGATAAATTGCATATTATGGCAACATAGAAGCTAAATTGTAATGGATAAAAATTGAGAAAATAATTAAAGCACGGCATATACGCGATGCGCAGCGCCTATAGGGGCGCCACTGAAAGCCGCGTAGCGGCGGCCGTTGGAACCGCTGGTGGGTCGCGTAGCAGACGCCTTATTTCACTGCAAGCATGACGGAAGTGCGCGCGTGCGATCTGCCGCTTGTGCGCGTCCCAGATAATTACTTTTGCGGCGATAGTGTGCGGAAAGGAGCCGCACTTTATAATAGTGGACATGTGTCCGATGTCACAGTTGTGTGGGACGACATTGTCACCATACGCGCCAAGTGTTTGCCATAGACAAGCGTCAACAAGGGATTCATTTGAGCGCAAAAAAGGACTGAGCTTTATACTCTCATGTTTTTTCTGAATAAAAACAGCTGGTAGTGAGCGCTCGTGTAGTCGTCTTCTTTTCCTTGTGTTTCGTCCTTTTTTGCGCTCAAATGTATCCCTTATAGAACCAACGCGCCCAACAAAGCATTCTATTAAGCGTCAACAAGCCTCCCTACGAAGTGGAGCTCATCGCACCGCTTTCTTTATAATGTCCCGATCACTAATGCCTGCATGCATTGACGCGTGAACGAACGTTTTTTTGTCGACACAGTATATAGCTTCGTTTACGTGCCATGTGTTTTATAGTAGATTTTGAGGGATCGCTGTCGCACCGGGGCATGGATTTCACGGGTGCGGCCACGCGAACGGTCAGCGTTGGTAAAACTTTGAAACCAGCACGATAAACTTGTGAAATATATCTCGGCAGCTTGCGCTAGTGGCGCGAAACTGAGTCACTGCGGAGCTGGTGGTCACCTTGCTTGTCATAGCACATTGGCTACGTATTTGCTAGGTTTTTTGCAAGCTATTACCGCCAAATGGCGTTAGATCCTACTTGATCGTCAAAGCCTTCAATGCGCATAGGCGCCACGTTTTACAGCCAATATGCATATAGTTGAGGCGAGCGCACAGCGAACATTCTGCACCGGTGATCGCATTCCAGTGCCATCAATAGGTAGAATGCAGCCGATTTCGTGCAGCACACGTGTGATTCTACGGCGCTTTTGTAAAGGAGCCGTCACCTGCCCCACATTCTCCGGCATTGCGCTTCACGCCATTCGTTTTTCAAGAGAGCCTAGGCACCGCGTCTTATCAGTAATAACAAGCTCATGTGCATTGTAGCGTCTACAATTCAGGCGAGGCGACCAAGTGTAAACGTAGTAGCGTTTGCTGAAGACGTAGCGGCATAAATGGAGAAATAAAAACACGGTAATCGTTCTAACACTGCCGTAAACAAAGCGCGATTGCTGACCCTGCGTCGTACAGCCGCACACCACCGCCGCCGTAGCTCTCGCTCATGAAATAGCACCGGAAACCTGTAGAAGTGCGTTCCTGGCGATTTTCATTTTTTTGTGTGTTTCAGCAGCCGACAACGCAGCAGTTATTTTTTCGAGATCTCTGAAGCCCGACAGAGTCGTTAAATCACGATGAAAACACATCCATCCGTGCACTCGCGTACACGCTCGCGGGAACACTGCTGGCCCGGACCCACCAACGCTTCCGTGCCGTGGCGGCAGATGGCGTCGTCGGCGCTTTGCGCATCGCCTATAGCAAGAAATAATAATAATAATAATATTAGAAAGAAGCACCAAAAAAGGTAAGTGTTTACATCAAAAGTAATATACAAACAAATAATACATTAACTCATTATGAACGATAAAAAGTTGCAGTGAACATAATAATTCGAATCATGTGTTTTATAATATTTCATATTACGTGTTCGATCTTTCCTTTGTCCGTATCTCTTCGCGCTACCTTTTCCCCCAGGAAACATACGGCGAGTGGCTAGAAAATATGGGCGCTTTCTTTTGTTTCTCGCTCTTTTCCCTCAGGCTACTTCGACATTAGGACAGCTGGAGGGGAAAACAAAGTCAAAACGGAGCGAAACTATTTTTCTGCGTCACTGAAGACTGCTCAGGTTTTCTTTTCTACCATTGCCACCAATTCTCAACTCCTATAATTATCCTTCGCAAAAACTTCCCGACTCAACGATCCTTCATTTTGCGCATCACTTCATCCCGTTCACGTTCATCCCGTAACCATTCTTGCCGTCAGAGGCAGTAACTGGATGAAACTTGATTTTTCATTTAGGCCTTTCTTTGGAGCACAATATTTTTTTAAAGAGGTATGTATGAAAGACGAAGCAGAAATGATTTTCATCTTCCGAACCTGATATTTTTTTGCATACGCTCCAGAGGGAGGAGATGAACAAGCACATGTTCCCGCCAGGATAGGCTGCTTCAACGCGACATGCTGCGACACGCCGACCTTGTACTAGTGCGACCTCTGCTAATCCGCAATTCTTCGAAAAATTTTCATCCTAAAATCGCTTTTGAGAGACGTGTCCTTGTAGCGGCTGTCTTGTTAGGCGACGAAATTAAGATTCTTCTACGGGATTTTAATTTTATATTTCGAATTACTTATATACTGAACTTTTTTGTGATCAGCTGTGGATTCGATATATATGAATTCGAGTTTGTTTTGAATTACCCATATTGTGACCACATGTACTTTTACATAAACTCCTCTCGAGTTGATAATAACAATGGAATTAAACATAGTTGTGAAATATTCATTTTAAGGTATCTTTTCCAGTCAATAATTATGTCTTACACCGCAATGTTTGCAGATTCCAGGTACCTTACCGTCATAGTCTTTCAATTTTGATAAAAGATCTGTAATGCAAGAAAGGAATTTACCTGTCAACGCAACAAGATAACATCTCGATGCCTCACTAAGAGTTTCATACCGCCCTGCACCGTTCGAGAAACGCTTAGGAGGTGCATCAAGCCGCCTGAAGGCATCCTGAGGCAGGAACAGTATAAGCCCAATTCTCACGAGTGACAACAGCAGTTCCACGTGTATTTTACGGAAGCAGTCGAGCCGCAGGAGGGCCTAACGCACAAAAGACAGAGAGGCGGACCATTAACGTGCTCCGTTCCTCTTCAAATGCTGCGGCATACTTTTGGTGAAATATCCAGCAACTACTAGCCCAGCAACGCATATTATTCGGTTCCATATACGTCTGTCGCGGCATAAGACTTTCTATTTGATAATGAAGCAACGGTTACTGTTAACGGCAACTCTCAGAGGAGTTATATCTCCCCTCCCTCAGATGGCGGCCAGGGCCCTTGGGTCCAGCGGATTTTTCGACTTGTCTAATCACTTCGTGTTGACCTTCACTGTTTGAGCTCAGCAGCGCGGTCTCCCACTGCTCCTTCTGCGCGTAGGTATAGTCCACCCCTCCCCCTTCATCCCCATTATGTTGGGGCAAGCGCAGATGATGTGGCTGACGTCCGCCCTATGATTGCAGGCTTTCCATGTCTCTGAGCAGAGGTCCGGATAAAAACAGTTATACGCAATCGGTTTTGGGAGGGTGTTTGTTTCTACTAGGCGCCATGATGTCGCCTGCTGTTTATGAGGTTTGCGGTGGGGGGCAATACTGCCTTCCTCATCTGTAATCTTGGTGATTTAATTCGATTTTAACCATGCGGTCTCTCTCCGCACTCGGGCCCCGCGTTGTTCCAGCCCCTGCTCTGCTCGCTAACTCTCCGAGTTAGGCGTGTGTCTGGCTATCTTCCGCTCCCAGCGGAAGTTAGCCATGTTCCTTAGTGCCTCCTTCGAGATCCTACCCTTAGCGAAGTTATGGATTGCGGTTTTCGAGTCACTGACTATCCCGTTGGCGTTGTTGAGGCGAGCGCTAGCGCTATGGCCGCTTTCTCCCCAATTTACGAAATTCCTATTCCAATTAAAAGTTTTAATAGATCCGCTGTTCAGAGTCGGGCCTCTGCCGTACGTCGGCTGCCGTACTCACACAGTAGGGAAACGCGGACCAGCTATTTCGCTCGACCCATTACTCTGTGAACACCTGTGCTCAGCACACTGCTATACATGACATCACTCATGCTAAGGCCGATGTGCGATCGGTAAATTGCAAACAAGGTTTAGCTCAAAGTTGCAAATTTAATCCTCGCATTTCCTTAGCTCGAAATGTAAAGTAGAGGAATAGTAAGAAAGGATGAAGTCGATAAATATATGGCGAAGGATCGCTTACGATTAGTACGTAATGACGGTATAACCAGCACAACTAATACTACAAAAATAATAAAAATCACAATTTAGTAGAAGGGCGCAGAAATGAATGCAGCGGAAACACATGGATTATAATACGGAGTAAGATTAGCGGCTTTACGGCGACGTGCTTTCGCTTTCTGCGCTCGAACAGTGGGATCATATATTCGGCGCTGAGGTAGAGTGTGCCTAAGGAGCAGATGCATGCTCTTCCTGCTTGCTGGGTATGGATACGCGTGCAAGCGTGTTTTTTGTTCAGCGTGACTAGCCTTTCGCCGCGCAGCTGCGCGTTGTTCTTGCTTGGTGTGTGGGGATACGTATCCATGTGCGCTTTTCCATCAGCGCGACTAGCATTTCGGCGCGCAGCTGCGCGTTGTGCCTTCTTGTTGAGTGTGGATGCTCCGGGACGTGCGCTTTTCGCTCAGCGCGACAGGCCTTTCGTAGCTCTTCGGCTACGCAATAGAAACACCGTCGGCGACCCATTCGAAGAACGCGGCGAGAGCACGGTGCCATCTCGGGAGCTACGGGCCTCCTCGGCAGAAGACAGCGCTTCTCTCGAACAGCAACTCCGGTGATTTTTCAGTGTCCACTGATTTTAAGGAAATTTTCATTATGTGTTCTCCTTGGTACTTTAATAATCTATGCCAAACAAGGCGGTTGGAAGTCATTTAGTTTTCTGGGAAATAAATTTAAAAAATTTTTGGCGGACACCCTGTGTTCCTGACGTTATCACCTTCAACGCTGCGTACGCGCGTCTGCGGGCCTTTAAAAGAAAAAGGGCGATACTTCAGCGCTGAAATCGTCGCTGTCAAGCTCAGGAAAGGTGGCATAACCCAATACATCGTCGGATTACCTCGCCACTGTCATTGTTCGGGCACCAGCTCAATATTTCTGATGGCGGGGTGGCTGTGACGTCACCGTATACGCCGCACGAAGCGTCTAGCCGTTTTGCTTTCGGTGTTAACACGTCTTAGTGTCTTATTTAAAATTATTGGTGCGTTTCTGAACAAATTGAACCACCCTGGCTGCTACGGGACTGTCGGTACCATTGGAAAACATCGGTATCAGAACTATACCATAAAAATTGCCAGAGTTCCCCTTTAAGCACTCCTGTAAGAAGAGTAATGTCGTTTACCGAAAAGTGTGAGGCGCGCGGGACCGCGAGGTTGCGCGTTGCCCAGTGTGGGCGCCAGGCAAAAATAAAAAGAGAGACTTTAGGTTGTTTTTGTTGCAGATTTTCTTTTATGCATACATACCTATACATGCACGGGGTATGACAGTTACGGGGAAAACACCGTTCAAGTTTTCATATATCTGTGTTGTTTACAATGTCATTGCTACGTGCTGTCATAACGTCTGTGCAGATTTTATTTTCCCGCATAGGAATTTGTACCTGCGCAGGGTTTTCTGGTGACTTGAGAAAAACGGTAGATGTAATCAATAATTGATGGAGTTTTATGTGCCAAAGCCACGATATGCTTACTGAGGCACTTCGTAGCGGGCGGGCTTCGGATTAATTTTGACCAACAGTGGTCATTTACTATTCCCGTCTCCTCCCAAAATGCGGCAGCCGCGGCAAGGGTCGAACAGGCGTCATCGGATCAGCAGTCAACCACCATAAACGCTCTTGAATGGACACATGCAGAAACACAGGACGGGCAGAAAGGAACACAGGATGGGTCCATCCTGCGTTCCTTTGTTCCCCTATGTCTTTGTGCGCTACCCTCTTATTTGTTTCGAGCCCCATAAGAACTACTCCACTGGGGCAGATAATACGGACAGATGTCATCGTTGTCTTTTATTGCGGAAAAAAGCGAGATAAAAATTCATATGAAAATTCACACCTTGAGGTTATCGGTATATGTTAGCTGAATGATCTGTTTTATTAGGGTCATGCGGAAACTACCTACTCACACAAATTTGCAAAATGTACCAGCGCTAATTGCGGGAACGATGTCACGCTCTCTGCCGTCATGGGTTGGCGTGTCGATAGCCTCTCGTCAAGGGTAGCTTTCCCAGTCCGAGCCACAATTCAGGAGAAATGAACGTTGTCCGTATGATTGCGCAGTAAACGCGACGGCGCGCACGAATTCCGTGTAGACGTCACGTCGTGCACTTGCTGTTTCATTCATTCATTCATTCATTCATTCATTCATTCATTCATTCATTCATTCATTCATTCATTCGCATAGAGTTCTGTGCATGTGTTACAAAGAGGCGCGAATAACGTGGACTGCACGCGCGAAATTCACAATCGATACCCCCTTAGGAACACTACATCATGACCGGCGCTGTTTTTTAATTCAATATCAGAATTTCAGCGCTTAGTACATACGCACTTACCTCCCAGAGAAGCTGGCGGTTGCCGAGAATGGGCAGCCAATGAGAATGCCGAAGTCGGAGGCCGCCAGGCTAATGAGGAGCAGGCTCGTGGGATCCATCACTGAGGACACGCATGCGTACATGGCCAAGATCATCCCGTTTCCCACGCTGCCGATCAGCCCTGCAAAAGAAAATAACGGGAAAAACTCAAGACAGGTGTTGCAAACACGAATATATTTAGACGCGCAAGCGGAATCTTTCTGCTCTCTGTACAGCGTAGACAATGTACAGCAGAAGTTCGGCTCATCGTTGCATTTCCTTGTGTGTGAACGAGCCTCGTGGAACCAGTCTTTATGGTACACGTTATTCAAGCCAAGCTGCATTGCTCCACAAGTGTCGGCGTTGTTTGGCGTTGGGTGTCCCTACACGAAAATGATCGTCATCGTTTGAAAGCATGCGAGCGCACCTTCTCTTGCACTTCGAGTGTCCAAGCTCAAGGCGCGCGTCCGCAACACGTGCACGCATTTCAATGCACACTCGGCATAACAAAACATCTTAACATATCTGAGCCACATGAATCTCTCGGATTTACTAGCGAAGAAAGAAGGAAAGAAATAAAGTTGGAAAGAAAGAAGAAAGGAAAGTATGAAATCACTGCAGAAGAAACCACAGGAAGGAAGGTACAAAAGAAAGAGAAGGAAAGAAGGGAAGGAAGACAGCAAGAAAGAAACACAGACAGAGACAGACATACAGGCAGAAAGAAAGAAAAAGCACGCACACGCTACGTTTCGCTTCCTCCATTTTCCCGTAGGGGAAGGGCTTCTATGTATGTATGTATGTATGTATGTATGTATGTATGTATGTATGTATGTATGTATGTATGTATGTATGTTGAAAGGTTTTCTTACGAATATTTTTAGGCTAATCCGTTTTTGTAAGCCCAGTCCCAGTTCAGCGCAACCACGCAATGCTGAGGAACTCGCTCGACGAATTTCGACCATCTCACGTTCCTTATCTTGCACCTAAATCTAACTGCACCGGTGTTCCTGCAAATCTCTCTCATCGAAGCGCGGCAGCCATGTCCAGTGATCGAACCTTACACCAGCGTACTCAGAGGCGCCCGACCACCTCAGATGCTGAACAATCGCAGCTATCAGCCCCAAAATGAAAGTGCAGGTTACCGAAGCAGTCATATACTTATGCGGAGCTCTGATAGTCATTGCTAAACATAAAATCAGAAACCCTGCATTTATTTGACGACACAACAGCAAGACATTTAATGTTGTGAGACACGGCGCCTCATTCAGGACTTCCGCCTAATCGAAGCGGCCCTTATCAAGGTTAACGTGGACATAAAGAACTGAAAAAAAGATGTGGTTGATCCCTCCGTCATAGGAATCGATGTAACAAAAAAGTGTAATGTGTCTTCACAAATCCAGTTCAATGTTAATTGTACATCGAGATGGACTTCCACACTGCTGTCGGTGTTTCTCTGGCATGGCACCGTTTGACGAGGGGTGCGCCTATGATGACACATAGCGGCACGCCTCATCTTTCTCGACGACTAACGTCTCTGACGACGACCAATCATCCCTTGTGGCAAGTGATCTAGTTTACGTAACGCCTGGACACAGTGAACGGTGAACGCCGCGCGACAACCGCATCGACATATCTCCACTTGGGCGACATCGACACGTCAACGTCGTTACCTTCTGCGGCACTTAATGCAGCAGCTTTCGTGGTCGGTGCCAACAGACTCGAAGCAGCAGCCGGAGTAATACTCCTGACACACGGGCATGCTAAAGTACTTTAGGTAAGGGGACATCCAACGGAAAGGCCTTCATGCCCAGTGACACACGACAAAGGAGTATCCCCTTCCCGGCAAAGTTCCTTTGCAGAAAGGTAGATCGGCGATCTACTTTTCGAGCGTAAAGGGCGTACTCTCGTCGGCAGCGTACGCGACCCGTAAACGGGAGAAAACTTTTCACAAAATTACAACACCCCGGAAGTACTTTCTTGCCTTGCGCATAAGCTTTAACTTTTAACCGTAATGAGATTTGTCGGGCCGCAAAGGTTTATTTTTACCGCACTCCCGAACGCTCACATCGCCGCCATGCGGGATTCCGGCAGTGTCATTTGTTTCTTCGTCGTGGCAGGGATTGCGCATGAAATGAACAGTCAACATTACAAGCTATTAGCAATAAAAACGATATTTTTACGTCCCGCAATCGCTAAAGGCAGTTAAATGCGAAACTTTTTAAAAGTGTTCACTATCTTGCTGCTTTAACAAGAAGCGCCATTTTCATGCGGCGATCGTCTTAGGAACTACCTAAAGAAGTTCACGTGCTGCCGTGTGTCATCGGCGCAACTACTTTCTGCAGAGGGTCCTTGAGAGAAGAAAAGGGGGTTCACTACAAAGGACTTTACTTTTGCCCGTCTGTCAGGGCTATAACAGAGTTCCTTCATGAAGGAGCAATATGTTGGCAATGTGACGTCGCACGCTAATACGAAGCCAAAGACAAAAGCGCGTAGCTGCGTTGTTAGCGAATGCAATCATTGCGAGACTCCACCGGCTCCGGTGCGTTGACACTATCGAAGCGGTCACTAGGTGTTCGTTAGGCACTATGCTGCATGTTTCCCTTACCAACTCCTATTGGCCGCAAGATACAACACAATGGCCACACAGCGGTGAGCGGACGAAGCTCGTAAATATCGACGGCTCCTTGCGTCGCCTGCCAGCCACTGCTCTTGATTACGCGTATGCGTACGTCGTGTGTATATATATCTCAAAAAGAGTTCTTCATGGCTGTCGGGATAAATATACTATCAGAAAGTCACAGTGACAAACATAGGACTTATTCTGATGTTACGGCTGGAGGCCAGCCTTTTTCAAAGATGCTTGAATGGGCACACTGCCTCTTTGAAAACTCTTTGAAAAAGGCTGGCCTCCAGCCGAAACGTCAGAATAAATCCTATGTTTGTCACTGTGACTTTCTGATAGTATATATATATATATATATATATATATATATATATATATATTTGTTAGAAACAACTTAATGAGCAAACAGACAATGAAGCCTAGGAAAGCATAGGGGAAGTCACTTGTGGTATTGCAATTGTGGAGAAAGTAGAAAGGAATTAAAGTGGACGAAAAGACATACCTACCTTCGGTGGGAACCGAACCCACGGATAATACGTACATAAATACACAATAAAGTGGACGGGGGGACGACCGCCTTTGTAGCTCAGTTGGTAGAGCATCGGACGCGACATCCGAAGGTCGTGGGTTCGGTTCCCACCGAAGACAGGTTTGTCTTTTCGTCCACTTTAATTCCTTTCTACTTTCTCCACAATTACAATACCACAAGTGACTTCCCCTATGCTTTCCTAGGCTTCATTGTCTGTTTGCTCATTAAGTTGTTTCTAACAAATAAAGAACGAGCCCTTGACCCCTTCCCTTTCGTTATATATATATATATATATATATATATATATATATATATATATATATATAAGACTACGTACCACACGTAACCATAGACGCGCATGTTATTCATCCCTCTGACGCAACCACGTTTCTTGGTGTTGCCATTGATTCTCACCTAAAGTTTGATAAGCACATTGCCGCTATCTCGTCCAAAATTTCTTTTGGAATTCGCGTTCTGATTATAACCCGCCCATACTTTCCTTTGCACATTCTTCGCTCATTATACTTCGCCTTCATTCATAGTCACCTAACATACTGTTCTTCTTCCTGGGGAAACACCTATAGGATTCATCTGTCCAAGATTGCTCATCTTCAGAATAATTAACCCTATCGAAAATTCTGATATGCCACGTATACCACGTATCCAATAACCTCGTATGAAACATACGAGAACACGTATGATTCATACGTGTTCATACGAGGTTATTGGACGTGTGGCATGAGGTTTTAGATAGGGAAAGCTATAAGGATTATCACCTTTAGTCACTGGAAAGACTCCGCTACGCCTATCTTCAGTAATCTCGGCATTCTCCCCATCCATCTTTCCATATCTTTGAAACTAGGTATGCTCATATTTCGCGCGCGTCAGCATGATATTGAATTAAGCAGTATTCCATCCCGTTATCTAATAAAAGCAAATCTGACCAGATTCTCCTTACAACATAGCTTACTTTTGCCGGTGGTTCACTCAAACTATGGTAAAGAGACAGCGTTGTTTTCTGGTATTTACCTTTGGAACTTACTACCTACGCTCATTAAAAGCTGCCACAACATAGCATCTTTTAAAGCACAATTAAAGAAACATTTACTTCAACATCTTCACTAACATTTCATGGTACCACCTTCCTCGTTTCCTTAATTCATATTAGTTTTTTTTCTTTCTTTCATTTGCATTTCTCTTTGTGATTTTTTATAGCAATTGCGTTATTGCTTTCTTTGAGTTGTGCGGATTGTTTTACGCCCTGTTAACTTAGAGTTTGCCCCGCCACGGTGGTCTAGTGGCTAAGGTACTCGGCTGCTGATCCGAGGGTCGCGGGATCGAATCCCGGCCGCGGCGGCTGCATTTCGATGGAGGCGAAATGTTGAGGCCCGTGTGCTGTGCGATGTCAGTGCACGTTAAAGAACCCCAGGTGGTCTAAATTTCCGAAGCCGTCCACTACGGCGTCTCTCATAATCAGAACTGGTTTTGGGACGTTAAACCCCACAAAACAACAACATAACTTAGAGTTCGCATCGATTTGTCTTAATGTGTATTATTGTATTTGTTTCTGTACTATTGTTGCATTTCATGCTTTCGAATTATCTTTCCTGTTCTTTATTTTGTTTCCTTTCTTGTTTTTTTGTCTTTGTTCTTATATTTTTTTTCGATTTTGTGTCTCCAGTATGCTTTTCTTTTGCTCGCCACTTGCCTGCCCTGTATTTTATCAATGCAATATTGCTAGGAGGTCCCCCTGACAGTTGTTTACTTCGGGACCTCCTTCTGTATTACTTATGAACCATGTCACTTGTATTTTCATGATGGTAAAATAAACTTCAACCAGTGTTCAACCATATGCAAAAATAGCTTGGGTTGCCGCTAGTTTATAACAGAATTGACGATGCGCCTCT
Organism: Hyalomma asiaticum; assembly: GCA_013339685.2. NCBI lineage: Eukaryota > Metazoa > Arthropoda > Arachnida > Ixodida > Ixodidae > Hyalomma > Hyalomma asiaticum. The sequence continues at coordinate 20,000,767 of CM023481.1, forward strand.
TTGAGAACGGGGGTTTATTAGGTCAACGTTTCGGTCGGAGCCCGACCTTTTTCAAGACATGTTAACCACAGGCCAGTATGGCCTTATATACCACACCTTGCCTTGTAGTAAGGAGAGAAGGACAGGGGTGGGACAGCGAATGAGTGGGTTGAAAATATACGGAAATAATGAAAATAAAAAATAAAAAAAATAATAAAAAGATTGCTGGCATCTTCACTGCAACAAAAGATGAGCAAGTCAAGCAAAAGCAACTCGAACACACACACCCACACACAGAGAGAGAGAGCGAAAGAAAAAAAAGGAAGAAAAAAGAAGAAAGCAAAGAAAAGAAGAAAAAGAGAGAGGGGCGAAAATGGGGGAGACAGCGAGAAGGACGAGTGCGGCCCACCGCGCCAGTGCTGTCCGAGTCCGTAGACATCTTAAAGAGCAATCCATCAATTAGGCATTGTAAACCGTGGCGCCGGCTTATATCTGGCCAAACTAACGACACTTTCAGTGGCGTACCTTATGTGGTTTGGATATTGCCTCTGTGGTGCCGCTGCACAGCAACGCGCCCCAGGAGGGAAGAACGGGGGATGTATTCAGGCATGAAAGGCGCAGCACTCGTGTTCCCGATTGCAGCCACATTTGTAACGCGCACTCGGCGCTACCGCGTGGCGGGGTGAGGTAGGCAAGGAAGAAGAAAGGGCGACATGAAGGAAAAGAGCCGCACAGAAAGACGAGGTTTTGAAGCACCACCTAGCCTCTCTTTCCGTTTCTAGGCCAGACTCCGAATTTAGCGGCATTATTGCTGCTCATCGTGCTGTCCTGCCATCGAATTTCACGCCTCCAGCTAGACCATCATTACCATTGTGGTGTCTTCATCCCCTCGAAGCGCTCCTGACCATTCCCGGAATCAAAAAGAAAAGCCACTTGTCATCTATAGCCTTACAACAAGCCACCCTAATGTTCCTGCATGAGAAACACAGAGGACGCCTTCACGTTTACACGGATGGGTCAGTTTCCTCTGTGAGCTCCACAGGAGCAGTGGTCATTCCAGCAAAATCCGTCACCATACGATTCAAAACATCCCATTTTACAACTTCGACGGCTGCAGAACTCGCCGCCATTCATGCTGCGGTAGAGGTCATAATTACAGAACCTTCCCATGCATGGTCAATATTCACCGACTCCCAAGCAGCTCTTCAGTCCCTTATATCACCATTTCGTCATGGACCTCAGGAGAAATTAGTCGCTGACATAAGAATTCTTCATCACCATGCAGTCGAGCAAGGACACGACATCACGTACCAGTGGATACCGGGTCACTGTGGGATCAGCGGCAATGACCTCGCTGATGAATGCGCCCGATCTGCCCACGATGATAACCACTGTAGAGGAATACCGTTCTCCAGGACCGACGCATCCGCAAGGCTTCAATCCCTAGCACGTGAACTTACACTTGCACAGTGGAATTCATCAGAATTCACCAATGCTCGTGTCCACAGTTTGCACCCGGACCTTCAGTTCCACCTTCCGTCAGGAATACCTCGCGCTGAGGAGACGCTTTTGTGTCGCCTGTGGCTTGGGCTTGCCTTCACAAAGGCCTACTCATTTCGCATTAGAATGACGAACGACCCTAAGTGTGAGAACTGCGGCTGCGACGTAGGGATGGTAAAATCGATGAACGATTAATCGATTAATCGATTAAATGTACATGGTTAATCGATTAATCGTCTTCGATTTCGCCCTTTCGATTAATCGAATTAATCGATTAAAGCTCTTCGATTAATCGATTACGCCCCCCACCCTCCCCGCAACCCCAGCACCGCCTCTTGGCCGGAGCGCATGATTGCGAGGCGCACGACGCCGAGACGCAGATGTCGAGCGCATGTTTCTGCGCAAGTAGTAGGAGCCCGGAGCCGCAGGCGGCCATAGATAGAAATGAACTCTTGCCGATCTCCGTCGCCTAGGCCGTCTTTGTTTAACTCCAGATTTTACTTACTTCTTGCGTAAGTGCCACATTGTAATATGCGCTGCTTATTTCTTGACCGGTTCAGTTCTTATTGCCGTTGTATTTTACTCCTTGGCGAATTAAATTTGTCACTAATGAAAGAAAGAGAGATAATACATTAGAGGGTAGACAGGGTGGCCTGATCTAGTATGCCCCGGCCTTCTACTCTACATTCGGGACAACGCAACAAGGGAAAAAGAGTGATGAAGCATAATGATGGGGATAAGAATGAGTGATCCGTATATGCATAATAAGACATGACTGCTTGCGCAAAGGGGACAAGGACGCTAGTAATCATATTTCATTACGCTTGATACCAACCAGCCTAGCTGTCTGCCTTAACGCCTATATACCCTTTGATAACAGTAATGCTAGTTTCCCTGCAATGCGGTTAGCCCAACTTATGGCAGCTATTCATTTCTGCAAAACAGCGTGGTATGAAGCGGAAAATGTCGTCTCAGCTCTCTTGACATAAACACTCATAGTAGTCAAACCCCAGCACGTGTAACTGGGACCTCGCCTCCACTTGTAACCTGACAGGGGCCACCATTAGTAGGGCGAATACGCTGTGCAGAGGAACGCGCTCGAGGATTATGAAGAAGGTCTAACAGTCGCATAATGGAGAGAAACCACTTTAGCTATGTTTAAGTCTAATAGTCGCTTTTCATAATGCGCAACTTTGCGCATTGGTATACCAAACGTTTCGTATCCAATTCATTTCTATTCAAAAAAATGACCTTGTAGCATTTGGTAATCCTGTATGGTCGCCCATTTCGGGTGAAATACAGCTTTTAACCGTTGCTTGTACTCCCATGTCAGCCAGCCTAGAGGCCGCCGTCTACTGCTGTGGCACGAAGGGACGACAGTCGCGAAATACATGTGTTCTAATCTCTGATACATTAGACAGCGTTCACAGTTCGAGCTGTACGCGCGACTGAAAAGGTGCTCGTAGCACCGAGTTAAGTCGGCGACCAGGTGAGGCCTTTGCAGTATACCGGCACAGCTGCCGTTTATTCTAGCCCGGAGGGAAAACTCGTGTCACTATATTTCCCGCAGATGCGCTGCACTGATCGCCTGTTTGAGACCGCTATGTTGCCTTGCAATGTAGCATGAGTGACCACAAGGGAGAGATCACGTCAGTTCGTGGTTATAGTATTATCGAGGGCTTCCACAATATCTAATGGACAAACCGAGAATTGTTGCCGTCCCTACAAGAGCGAGCGTCGTTAACTTTCCTTTAGTCCTCGTCTCCTTTTCTTTCTTTTAACTTTCTCGGAATTTTCTCGCCCTCGGCCACACTGCATGTTTCCTGTGCGACTTTCCAACCAGTGTGGTCGCCGAAAGCGCCTCCAATTTTTGTTCGCTCTAGTAGGCAGACTTCGAGAAAATACGACCTGCTGCCGAATTGTCCGTGGATCATGACCACCCACGAAATTTTGGATCCTTGACATCATCAAAAGACGGTGGACTCCCTGTGTTCAGTGGGCGAAAGTGCGAATTTTCACGCAGCCGCTAATGCGCGCATGTGATCTCTAGCGCGTCGGATAAATACTTGTGTCGCTATCAAACACAAGCAACGCTTCTCAAACAACAAGGCATCATTTTTCAAGCACCTATACAAAATTTCGATTAATCGATTAATCGATTAAAACATTACACCGAAAGCAATTAATCGATGAATGGCTAAATCGATGAACGATTAACGATTAATCGATTAAAAATTTTGATCGACCATCCCTACTGCGACGAAACGATACGTCATCTTCTATGTGAGTGTCCCCGTTTCAGTGGCCCTAGGAAAGAACTTACCGCTGCTCTAGACAGACTTGACAGCCGCCCTTTGTCCGAGCAACGAGTTTTGGGACACTGGCCAGGACCATCGCCAGCACGGAAAGCGCTGAACGCGCTGTTACGATTGTTAAGGACGAGCGGTCTAAAGGACAGACTCTAAGCAGTGTCGCGTTTCCTTTTTTTTTTCTGTGCGTGTTTTTTTTTCTCTATCCTTTTCCTTTCTCTTGTCCTGTCTCCTTTCTATTATCTTTCCTTCCCCTGACCCCTCTTCCCCCGCACAGGGTAGCCAGCCGGTCTCAGCACTGGCTAACCTCCCTGTCTTTCCTCCCTCCTTTCTCCTCCTCCTCCTCCTCTGTGTACAACACAATGACGTATTGTCCCCTCTTGTCGGACGATCTCCGGAGCCACTTTGTGTGTGTCGGCTTGCACTGCACGGGTAATGCAAACAGGGCCAGGCCGATGGAATCGGGGGTCCACAGCTTTAAAAAAAAGTCGAATGAGGTAATGATAATTGGCGAGAATGGCCGATCTTGTAATTGAGGATACAAAAGTTTATCAATTCGAATGTCACCTCCTAACAATCGTAACACCGAGATTGCGCCAGGATGTTCATTTATGCCATGCTTAATTTTGCCAAATTTGTAGATAAAGTAAGATTCCCTTTGCTCACGTTCTCTGGTGCTCCGAAAGTTACTTTCCAGTAGTGTGACCCTGACATCCTCAAAGCTGTGACCTTTCAAGTTGATGTGTTTAGAGAACGGAAGGCCAGGCAGTGAGCGCACATGGGACCGATGGTTGTTGAATCTTATCCTGAATCGTGTGTCCGTCTGTCCTATGTACTGAAAAAGGTCGGCCTCCGACCGAAACGTTGACTTAATAAACCGTCGTTCTTTAAGAGCGGCATCGTCAAATCTGTTATATATATATATATCCTCGGTATTCAGATGAAGGTCAGTCCCCGGCCGAAACGTCAATATATCGCTTCATACGCACGTCCCCTTCTTCTACTTTGTATATTTGTCCGGACCAAACACCGCATTTTTCCCTATATGTATATTCCAGGAAGTCTGTTCCTTGCGGTCGTACAACAGTAAATGCTTGCTTTATTCTTGCCGAAGTAACAAAAGCGTCTCGCTGTGCCCTACAGTCTGCTCTTTCATAAGACCACTGAGTGCGTGTGTCGAGGGCGTGGTATGCCATCGTCGCAGTCCCCGTTCAGCACAATTATTTCAGTTTAGCTGCTCTTGTGTTTTTCAAGCATACGACAAAGTGCAGGTGAGAAAGTGGGAAACATCCGCGAGAAAATGCATTGCTGTAGCGATATCACCTCGCGATATGTGATTGCTTTCCGACTACACAAATGGACACCTACATATGTCACGACGTACTCGTTCTGTGAAGCATAATTGCGCGATTTACACTTAGCAGTTCTTGAATTGTATAGGACGCCCTCTTATTGTACAGTTTCGGTACAAATACGAATAAAGTTTCTGCCCTGCAAGTGAATTCTGCCTCTCAGGCGCTTGGATTGCACGCCGAAAGGATTAAATTACGTATTACAGGAGGATCGTTCATTACACTGCATTGAACTCGGAGACTGCATTGCAGGTATTTTATATAACTTGAGCTTCACTGTGGCGTTGTTAACATGATGGGAAGCAACAGATATTTTTCGCTTGAAGAACGCATGTTTCTGGCCCATAATATAATTGTACCTTTTGGAACTTTTTTGTGTTAAGGCCACGTAAGTAACTACGCGACGAAAGTTCTTGTGAAGAGCGTTCTTACAGTACTCAAGCGCGGTGTTACGACCACCTAGTTTCACTAACTGCGCTGGTTAAGTGCCTCGCATTGTGTGGAAGATGGCAAGAATAAAAAAATAACAGACAAACAGATGAGGGTATAGACATGCAGTTTCAGAGTAAGGCACAGAACTTCGACTCAATCCACAGTATCAGTGATTATCTTTGTTTGCAGTCGCTACTGAAATATCAGCCAGTGAATTCAATAATAAAATCTGTCACCTAACAGCAAAGTAAATGTTGTAGACAGAACACAACTTAAAGGGACCATTTTTCCCCTATTAGTAGGTTAGCTTTTCACAGTACCAAAAACACTAATCTTGCGAGAAGGCCGTTGGTAAGCTATAGTCTGTTTCAGGAGTTCTGTGCAGAAGAGACAAGGCTAAGAGGACATCGAGCGCAGAATTCTTCCGAAGCGCGACGAAATGCCGTTGTTAGGACACGCACACCACGCTTCGTCTTCCTCCTCCCAGGGCTGCAGCTGTCGCTGCAGCGCCCGCCATTGGCAGATGACAAGCGGCGGAAGGATACGTTTAACATGTGTTCGCGCTCCGGATTCGCGGAAGAGGCCTGTAGCTTCCACAGTGTTGTACGGAACTTCTGAAACAGACTACAGAAAGCACGTGCAATGAAATTACGGGTGGCGACGCCCGCTTGAAAAGTATACGCGTGGACTCACAGATCCTCGGACGTAGTCTACTAAGGCCTACATAACTACTTATCGCTGTGAAAGGCATATGTGGTGTTCTGAGGAAAACAAAGACTTAACACAAGGTGTTTCAGAACATTTTATGGAGCGAATTTGGCGAGAATACGAAAAGAAAATGTAAGTGGCCTTTTGAATGAGGCCAAAGTTCCTGAGCTAATCTGAAAACAAAAAAAGACTTTTCGATTCATTTTCTCCTGTATATTGAACACAACATGGCGAAATTAACGACAATCGTGTTCTATAGTATAAGTTATCATTCTAAATCGCTTTCCCTTTTCAGTTCCTTCGCCATGGAAAAAAAAGAAGTGCCGAAGAACCAGACTGCGAGGCTGGGGGATGTCACTGCCCCGTTGAATGGCAAATTATGCTTGTTTCACGTGTACTAGGAATGTTCTGAGCGCTTCACTAAAGTGACGTTGCATGACGCCTATATCACCATTTGACTGCAATAAACTCTCCTATTTAGCTAACAGTTGGCTCAAACCGTTCACAACGGAGAGCCTCTAGAGCGTACATTTCAGTGCGTGCAGGCCGACGTCCTATCCACACTAACGCGGTGATGGTGCTGCCACGTATAATCTGATCTCGCGGCCAATAGATGGCGGCACCACCCCAGATGCGCGTTCGCGGAGGCAAACGTACGCATCCAGGGAGAGCGCTGATAGGAAAGAATGTGATACGCGTCCATAAACGCTTCAGGATCTGCATGCATAGTGCGGCAAATAGGGCGCCGGGCAAATTTAGTCGCAGAACTGGCTATCGTGGGTTCCATTCCCAGTGCGACCACGTCGACGACAATTTTCTGCTAGTGCTTCTTTGTCATTTGTACCTGCTCATTTTACTGCGCCATTTCCGTGACGGAAATGACGCGTCTGAGGTCCTAGTGGACCGCGGCATAAAGCACCTTCTTGCCAAAATTTCTCTATATAAAAATGCAAGTTAATAATCAGTTCTTTCTAAGAAAGAACAAATTTTACAGAATACGATCTAGAAATGGTCAATATGAAAACATGAAAACAAGCGAACACTACAGACTTATGTTTACTTGGTTGGTATTAGAGAGTTTGCGTGAGCTAGCGTTGCAGATCATTGATATGAGATAGGCTTAGAAAGCTAGAATCAGAAAAACTTGAAATGCGTTGTAATGGCTCGTCATACATAAGAAAGGACGTTCTGACAGGGACGCTAGTGAATGCAATTGCGCAACATAAAAATAGGCAGTCAAGTGAACGGTTACACTCTAACAAAAAAAAGAGCATATACGCAACGACGTACCTGCGGATGAATGCGAATCGCGTGTACGAGCCGCTCGTCAATAAGAGGCATGCGCGCGCCCACCCAGAGGAAACTGTTGGAGCAAGATATTTTGCCTTCATGTAAGCTATTAAAAGGCTTACTGGCGGGTCCACTTCAGCTATTTCGATATATTGAGCTTCGAATGTGAAACACGCTTCTTTATATTAAAATAAGGGTTCAACGAAAAACGCAAAGAGGAGCGAAGACAACGAAACAAGCGTGCAAACACAGCAAAAGAAAGAGACCTAACTATTACAGCTTGCTCAACAGGCCACTCTCCCTTAGCTTTGACCGGCTTCCGGCATTACAATAGCCATGATGAAACTGCCTCTTGTGAAGGCGAGCTGCGCTCAAGTTAGGTGAACACGGCCGCTAGCGGCAGGCAATGCGTGCTGTAGCGATGACAGCGCCAAAGAACATGATCAATAATTCCTACGCTGCCGCACTCTACCAATACGTGTTCGGAATACGAACGATCTCGCGAGAGGGACACCAAGGGAACGGTACTCTAAACAAAACAACACGAATAGCAATTTAGCTTTGACGAAACATAAGCGTGGAAATGTATAGCGTGGCACTATACGGAGATCAGGTAATGGTGAGGCATGCGGTCTCATTCATCGGTGGTTCTGGAAAGAAGATCTGTCGTTCAAGAAGGCATTCTTTGTCAAAGAAAGGATTGCGAGTAAAAGCGCGGGAATAAGTCGTTCGACGGGATGAACAAACAGTTTATCCCATCAAACAGACATATCCCCATGAAAGCGGAAATATTCGAGCTTTGTGTGGTGTAAAAATTTCAGTACCTTCATCAGATCATTTCGACTCATAATTATGCCAAGAATGTTCTGATTTTGACTGCTAACCGCATCAATTCATGATTGTAGTATTGTATTTTATTTTTGTATTTTATGAATGTTTTCTCGTTATAATTCATGCACTCCCCCCAGTTGAATATCACTACACAACTTGCCTTGAGTACTACAGAAATTTCCGTTGTTACAACAAGATTTTTCTGTAGTTACTGCACATTCCTGACGCTGCAAAAGACTTTTCTGTTGCACAGCAGATATTTCTGCAGTGACAACAGAAGTGAATTCTGTCTCATGTGCGTTGTTACAACAGAGAGCTGAAGTAGCACAACAAATGTTAATAGTACTGCGCAAAATTGTGTCGTCGCAACAGGCGCTCAGTCATTACAACAGGAATGTTCCTAAGCAATGCGACAAAGCTTTGTAGCACAGCACAAATTTGTTGATCTTATGCGACAAACTTCGATAGGCACTACAGAAATGTGGTACAACAGGGACGTTCCTGTCTTAGCATGCATCCAATTGTGCTAACAGAAGTGTTCCCGAAATAATGCGACAGAATACTGTAGTACTACAGAAATGTGTTGTGGTGCAACAGAGCCTTCTTGTCTTAGCATGCATCCAATTGTGACAACAGAAACTCGAACCAATGCGAGAGAATTCTGTAGCATTACAGGAAAGCATTATTACAAAAAACCGCTGCTATGGTAATCACTAAATGGAGGAAACATGCTTGCTTACTAGAGTTTTCTGTTCTGAAACAGAATACTTCTCTGCTAATAAACGCCATTGGAAAACTTCGTGCACAGTTTTGCATGTTTCGTGTACTTGCCGTGCGGCAATATTTTACATTAGGGGGTGAGATTTTCTTAAGCGGCGTCAGTGCGGCTTTTTTCCTTTTCCCCTTCCATTTACGGCTCCAGTGTACGTGTACGTGTAATTCGCAATAAACGAACCAAACCAAACCAAGTGCGATCAATACGTAAATCAATAGCGTCTAGCTTTGAACATCACCCTGACATTGAAACAAACTAGTCGTTGTACGTGCGTGGCAGTGTCTATACGTTAGAACCTTCAAGGCATATGGCGACGCCCATGTCAAAGCAGGTGCGACTGATGAAACTGCCGCGCTAGAGTGCAAGCATTATGCACCCCGGTTCGAGCAATCACGCCAGCTTGAGCGACGGAGAGCAACCACATCTCGTATGCGCATTTCGAAGCACTTTCAGTGAGCTATGGAGATGAAGCGATGCATGCCAAATAGTTCAGCAACATTGCATCAGTTACGCTGCAGCAGCAGTAGCCCAGTTATTCGCTTCACCGTTAATTCGAACAGGAAACCCAGATAACAGGCGTGATCGGCTATTCGATCGTTTATTCAGGTTTACCTTATCGCAATACTCGGATGATCGAATAACCTGATATCGCTTTTCAGTACTAGCACAGCAATTAACGCTTTGTGTCTCTCTCGCTTTTAAACTTTCTATAATCTTTGCAAGCTCTGGTCTAAGCCTGATATGTACCCCGGTTAGTGTACTTACGCTTCCTGTTATTAAATCATCCTTTTTCAATTCCTCTAATTCGCGCAATCTTACTCCTAGGTTCACACTGTACCAGATTTTTGTTGTGTGGTACATCGTGACATGACCGCGAGACAAAAGCAATCAAGAATTACTTCTTCATAGATGTTACGGGGGACTACATATTGGTAGTCTATTATATACTATTTGCGGCCTAAATTTTTCTCAGACTGCACGAATATAGCTACATGATGCTTAACGGGCTATGTCACAGTTTTCCTTTGAATAAACTATTTGGGACGAACATATCTTACGACCTGACTGACCACTATCACCCCCATGCTCAGGTTCCTTGCTGGAAAATTGTGGGGCGTGTCTGTACGAGCGATGCTCCAGCTTTCCACCGCGTTGTTCCTTGGATTCATACGCTACAGCCTAGCAGTGCTGGGCGGAACACGTAAAATTAACGTGCGTGTTCTCCAGTCGTTTCAAGCTCAAGCTTTGAGAATATGCCTTGGACTGCCGAAGTGTCCATCTACAGCAGCGACTGTCGTCGTCGTATGTGATCACCCAATCACAACATACCTTCGCGTGGATAACCTGCGAGTGCACCTACGGTATTTCGCCCGAATTCCATCGCATCAACTCGCCTCTCTTCCCGTTTCGAGGCCAGACTACGAATTCAGCGTTATTATTACTGCTCACCGTGCAGTCGTACCATCGAGCTCCACGCCTCCAGTAAGACCATCATAACCATTGTGGTGCCTTCATCCTCTCGAAGCGCTCCTGACTATTACCGGGATTAAAAAAGAAAAACCACTTGTCATCATTAGCCTTACAACAAGCCACCCTGATGTTCCTGCATGAGCAACACAGAGGACGACTCCCCGTTTACACGGATGGGTCAGTTTCGTCTATGAGCGCAACTGGAGCAGTGGTCATACGAGTCCTTCACCATACGATTCAAGACATGCCATTTCACAACTTCGACAGCTGCAGAACTCGACGTCATTCATGCTGCGGTAGAGGTCATAATTGCAGTACCTTTCCATGCATGGTCAATATTTACAGACTCCAAGGTCATTATTCACAGACTCTTTCGTCGTGGACCTCATGAGCAATTAGTCGCTGACATAAGAATTCATCACCATGCAGTCGAGCAAGGACACATCACGTACCAGTGGATGCCGAGTCACTCTGGGATCAAAGCCAACGACCTTGCTGATAAATCCGCCCGATCTGCCCACGATGATACCTACTGTAGAGCCATTCTCCTGATACGCATTCTCCAAGACCGACGCGTCTGGAAGGCTTCAATCCCTAACACGTGAACTTACACATGCACAGTGAAATTCGTTAGAATTCACCAATGCTCGTGTCCTTAGTTTGCACCCAGACCTTCAGTTCCTCCTTCCGTCATGAATACGTCGAGCTGAGGAAACACTTCTGTGTCGCCTGTGGCTTGGTGTTGCCTTCACAATGCCTACTCATTTCGTATTGGAATGGAACGACCTTATGTGTGAGAACTACGGCTTCGAAGAAAGGATATCTCATCTTCAATGTGAGTGTGTCCGTTTCAGTGGCCCCAAGAGAGAACTTACCGCTGCTCTAGATGGACTCTACAGGCGGCCTTTTCCCGAGCAACAATTCATGGGACATTGGCAAGGACCATCGTCAGCACAGAAAGCACTGAATGCATTGTTGTGATTTTTAAGGACGAGCGGTCTAAAGGACAGACTTTAAGCGGTGTCGCGGGTTTTTTGGGTATTATGTTTTTGTTTTCCTCCTTTTTCTTCTTTTATGTTGTGTCTCTTTTCTATTACCTTTCATTCTACTCACTCCTTTTCCCCTGCACAGGGTAGCCAGCCGGCTTCAGCACTAGCTAACCTCCCTGTCTTTCCTCCTTTCCTCCCCGTCCTCCTTCTCCTTATGAGCTTAACATGAATTCTGAGAGCGACATTTTCAAAATGCTGCTAATGCCAAACTTCAACGATCTCTTGATGAAAACGGATGTCATAAAACATTTCTGTTCCAAAGAATTCCTGGTTCCCTATGTGACTATGTGACTTTAAGGCCCAAAGTCCTTTAATGGAGGCCACGATGTTCAACAAGGTATGGAACTAGAACATGAGCCCATTATGTTCCAACGTGTTTCAATGTACCACATATCAGCATTTTTCGCAGATAAACAAAACACAAATAAAAAGAATGTTACGGCACATTTATCTATAAATGTAATTCATGTCTGGTGTTCTTACATATGCACTCATATGCAATCATGCTGCTGAACGATCATCTATAGTGCTGTACCTTGTCCAAGGAACATCGCTGTATTTCCCTGTTTTTTGTCCCCTTACATTTTCTGCAACTATAATGACAATAATTATCGTATGTATGCCTTGTTGCTGCTAATCTAATGTGCACTTTGCTTTTTGCCCCATCATCTCTCTTATGGCATGAACTACTGCCATGTAACGCGTTCGGTTTGTTTTGCTGCCTGACAGGCTCTGCCGATCAATCCACCAATCGACTTTGGCAGGCCTAGCCACGTGTACTGCTTTATTTGAAGAAATAAAAAGCATTATTATTATTGTTAAATATCACCCGATAGCGTTAAAATAAGGGGTACGTGCTGCAGAAAGCCCGGCCGACGTCAGGCGAATATAATCATCTCGAGCTACTGCTACCACTGCAGCAACCCGGAACGCACCACGCAAGACCTCCGCCATGGCGCAGGTATTTCAGTGAACAAAATCCAATTTCTCAAAGTGAAATTCGTCAAAGAAATTGTAAATTGAAATTTCACTAATACCTGTACACATGATAGCTCGGATTGTAATTCCGTTACAGAGGAAATTGGGACTTCTGTGGCGAGGAAGCTTTATTAACATTAGGACGAAGCTGAAACAATTCTTGCACCTTGGACACAACGCGCCAACGTGGTATCTGTGCGCGTTAAATTTGCATAAGCGTGCAAATCTTCAACTGCCTGCGGATGCCGACTGAAGGCGTTTTGACGTCAGCGCTGGGGCGAAATTCGCTGCATCGTGCCGTCGCTTTTCGCACTCGTGTAATGGATGTGGGGCCGAATTCACAAAACTTCTCTTTCGTAAGTGCTTTTTGTCATTGGCCAACGGGCTTCGCTAATGTTATGTCCAGCATCCAGATTGGCTGGAATTTTCTCTTACAAACATTTTTGTCGTAAGTTGTTTTTGTGAATACGGGCCCGTGGCTTTTGCAGACGTCACTGGGGCGTATGACAATGTTAATCAGGAAATACTGTGGGAAATATTGGAAGGAATGGGCATAGGCGACGAATGTGTACAGCTTTTGAGGGAGATATATCGGGATAATACAGTTTGCATAGAATTGGAAGGAATCAGTAGCATAGAGAACGTTGATATTAGCAAGGCGCTGAGACAGGGATCTCCTTTGTCGCCGCGCTGTTATCCATGCTATACATGGTTAGAATGAAAAAAAGCGCTAGGAGATAGCAACATTGCTTTTAATCTGTCACACAAACAGGGCGGTGTGATTATTGAACAGATGCTTCCGGGTTTATTTTATGCTGACGATATTGTCTTATTCACGGACAGTTGTTGTTGTTATGTGGGGTTTAACGTCCCAAAACCAGCTCTGATTATGAGAGACGCCGTAGTGGAGGGCTCCGGAAATTTTGACCACCTGGCGTTCTTTAACGTGCACTGACATCGCACAGCACACGGGCCTCAGCATTTCGCCTCCATCAAAATGCAGCCGCCGCAGCCGGGATTCGATCCCGCGACCCTTGGATCAGCAGCCGAGTACCATAGCCACTAGACCACCGTGGCGGGGCTCGCGGACAGTCGAGATGATAAACAACCCTCTTAGTTAGCCTCCAAGTTTCTGCCCCGTAGGTGAGTACCGGTAAGATGCAGCTGTTATACACTTTCCTCTTCAGAGACGATGGTAAGCTACCATTCATTACCTGAGAATGCTTGCCGAATGCACTCCACCCCATTCTAATCCTCCTAATCACCTCAGCCTCATGATTCGGATCAGGGGTCACTACCTGGCCTAAGTATACGTATTCACTTACTACTTTCAGTGCCTCGCCAGCTATCTGAAATCGCTGTACTCGCCCAAGGTTATTGAACATTACTTTAGTTTTCTGCATATTAATTTTCAGGCCCACTGTTATACTTTGCCTGTTAAGGTCAGTAATCATGCTTTGTAATTCATCTCCCGAGTTACTTAGGAAGGCAATGTCATCAGCAAATCGGAGGTTACTGAGGTATTCCGCATTAACCCTTACACCCACCTGTTCCCAATCCAGCGTTCTAAATACTTCTTGTAAACATGCTGTGAATAACATTGGAGAGATTGTGTCACCTTGTCTTACGCCCTTCCTTATAGGTATCTTGCTGCTCTCCTTATGTTTACTTATGTTTACTAGGTTGGTAATAGAGAGTTTCCGTGAGCTAGCGTTGCAGATCATTGATATGAGATTGGCTTAAAAAGCTAGATGAAGAAAAACTTGAAATGCGTTGTAATAGCTCGTCATACGTAAGAAAGGACGTTCTGACAGGGACGCTAGTGAATGCAATTGCGCCACATAAAAATAGGCAGTCAAGTGAACGGTTACACTCTGTCAAAAAAAAAAGAGCATATACGAAACGACGTACCTGCGGATGAATATGAATCAGGTGTACGAGCCGCTCGTCAATAAGAGGCCTGCGCGCGCCCACCCAGCGGGAACTGTTGGAGCAAGATATTTTGCTTTCATGTAAACTATTAAAAGGCTTTCTGGCGGGTCCACTTCTGCTATTTCGATATATTGAGCTTCGAATGTGAAACACGCTTCTTTATATTAAAATAAGGGTTCAACGAAAAACGCAAAGAGGAGCGAAGACAACGAAACAAGCGTGCAAACACAGCAAAAGAAAGAGACCTAACTATTACAGCTTGCTCAACAGGCCACTCTCCCTTAGCTTTGACCGGCTTCCGGCATTACAATAGCCATGATGAAACTGCCTCTTGTGAAGGCGAGCTGCGCTCAAGTTAGGTGAACACGGCCGCTAGCGGCAGCCAATGCGTGCTGTAGCGATGACAGCGCCAAAGAACATGATCAATAATTCCTACGCTGCCGCACTCTACCAATACGTGCTAGGAATACGAACGAGCTCGCGTGAAGGACACCAAGGGAACGGTACTCTAAGAAAAAAAGAAACAAAACAACACGAATAGCAATTTAACTTTGACGAAACATAAGCGTGGAAATGTATAGCGTGGCACTATACGGAGATCAGGTAATGGTGAGGCATGCGGTCTCATTCATCGGTGGTTCTGGAAAGAAGAGCTGTCGTTCAAGAAGGCTTTCTTTGTCAAAGAGAGGATTGCGAGTAAAAGCGCGGGAATAAGCCGTTAGACGGGATGAACAAACAGTTTGGATCAGCAGCCGAGTACCATAGCCACTAGACCACCGTGGCGGGGCTCGCGGACAGCCGAGATGATAAACAACGGCTGGTGAATATATGCGGAAAGGAAGCCGAGGCTCTAGGACTAGGATTTAGTGTAACAAAATGCGGATTGATGGTATTCAATGGTCCCAACGACCAGGCGGTATCCATACAGGGCCAAGAAATACCGAGAGTAAGCGAATACAAGTACCTTGGCGTATGGGTAAATGAGGGCGATAGATACATGGAGGTACACGAAAAAGCCTTGGCAGCAAAGGGAAAGAGGAACGCTGCAATAATGAAGCACAGAGCGTTATGGGGACACAATAGGTACGAGGTGCTTAGGGGTCTGTGAAAAGGGGTAATGGTACCGGGGCTTACATTTGGGAACTCGGTGGTATGCATGAGGCCAGAGATACAATCAGGAATGGATGTTAAAGAACTGTGGGACGCCTCGCGTTGTGTGCTCACGGGAAAACGACAAATGAGGCTGTAAGGGCGATATGGGATAGGCGAGTTTTGAGGCAAGGGAAGCCCAGAGCAAAATAGGGTTTGAAGAGAGGCTAAGGAATATGAAAGACAGTAGGTGGGCAGTGAAGGTGTTCCGTTATTTATATAGAAAGAGCGTTGACACGCAGTGGAGAAAAAGGACTAGGAGGCTAACCAGTAAATATACGGCTCTAAGAGAACTGACAACAAAGAGCGTAAAGGGAAAAGGTAGATGCGCAGAAGATTTAATGGATGGCAGCGATGAAAAAAAAAACCGACTCTGAATAACTACCGAAAGGGCAAAAACGAACTAAAGAGGGAGGCATTTTACGATAATGCAAGAGAAAGCACTTTACTGTTTGAAGCGAGATCAGGCTGCCTCAGAACGTGTAGTTATAAAGCGAAATTCAGTAAAGAAGAAGAAAAATGCAAATGCTGTGAGGAAGATAGGGAAACAACGGAGCATGTGCTGAGTGAATGCGGGAACATTCACCCAGGTGTACGTTTGGGCACCACCCTACAGGAAGCCTTGGGTTTTAGGGCGAACAACGGGAAGCTGAACATAGCCGCGAATGAAATAAGTAAGAGACGGTTAGAATACTGGTGGCAGAAAACCAGAGAGAACGGACAAAAAAATTATAGGAAAAAAAGGACTTTCTGCCATAAGGAGCAGAGAACTGGGCTATGAATTTACGTTTTACCTATAGTATGATCGAATTAATTGAAGTAGATTTAAAAGGCTTGAGGACAACTTAAAGAGAATAGCGGAAAAGAGTTCTTAAATTTTTTACGAGCCTGGTGGCGTACATTTCACCGCCCTGTTACAAAGGGGACGCTCACAGCATCCATCCGCCCATCATGGATTCGGCACCTTGTTCTTGCGCCGGCGCACTGAGGAGCCTTCCTCATCGGCGAGCACTACCAGGGCAACTACGTAAACTTGTACCCGAACACGAGGTATTCCGCACAAAACAGGAGCAGAATGTCAATTAGTAAAGGAATGTTGTGCCATGACACCTA
This sequence comes from Hyalomma asiaticum, assembly GCA_013339685.2. Lineage (NCBI taxonomy): Eukaryota > Metazoa > Arthropoda > Arachnida > Ixodida > Ixodidae > Hyalomma > Hyalomma asiaticum. The sequence continues at coordinate 20,017,634 of CM023481.1, forward strand.
AGCGGTTGTGTGACTCAAGAGCATGGCAAGCGAATGAAAAGGCGATGCGAACGGGGCACGGTAGCACTACCGCGTTCCACTCTTACAGGTGAAGTTTGAGCGTTTCTCTCCCCCCCCCCCCCGCCTTTTTTTTTCCAGCGGCAAGTTCCATTATCTGGAAAAGCAGTTATTTAAACCGAATATCTTAGATACCCGTTTCTTAGAAGCCGGATAACCGAACAGCCAGTTTTTTTGACCACCTTCACTTCCCTCGTGTTAAACTGAATAGCCGGTTAGATATTTGCAAGCACTATTGCGAAGGCGTCTAGCCTGCGAGGCCCGTACGAGAGCTGTAGCGTGCGCTGGCAAGCGAACAGCGGTGATTTCGGAGGCGACGATAGGCATCTGTATCTGCCATCGTAGTGGGCTGAGTACGAGCCGAGTGATCCACTCCGCCCTTTAGTGGATCAAACAGAACGTGTGCAGTACGACGGGTGCCATCTCATGTAAATGTAGAAGATGACACATTAGGCAGGCCACTTTCGATTGAGACTCGAAATGCGTAGATGGGATACCTTTTTGGCGTATCTGAAGGCGCAGGGTTATACATATTTAACTTACATAGCCGAAACGATGAAATGGATACTAATGAGGGTCCTCGTGTTTCGCGCTGACCGTCAATAAGCCTAACCATCCTTCTAATGAGGATGTCTTTGTAATCACAAAATATGGCAACGCCCGTATCACACAGGTCTACAAAGAAGGTCTACAATATTAGGACATAGCCCGCATGTATGGAGACGGGTTCTGTATATTCGTGCACAAAGAGATGTTTTAGTATAGGATTGTTTTGTAGAGAAGGCAAGCGTGGCGGGGGGGGGGGGCAGAACCGGTTAGGTGGCCAGATGAGATCAAGAAATATGCGAAGATTAAGTGGTCGTTCTTAGAACAGGACCGGGATATTGGAAATCTATGGGAGATGCCTTTGCCCTGCAGTGGACCTAGGCATGATGATGATGATGATTATCGTACGACATCACGTCCGAAAATCTTATTACGGCGCATTCGTTATGGGACAGGTGGCCGACGAGTGATAAGGTAGCACTCGATAACAGGAAGCTCTGCGAACGCGACCCTATGTACGCCTTCGAGCGAAAACAAGCATAAATGGGGGGGTCTGGGGTTTTACCTCTCAAAACCAGCTGTGATTATGAGGGACGAAAAAATAAATGCAGACATGCCTAAAGAAACAGGGCAGTAAATTAAAGCACACTGTAATAGAGACGCCTTATATACGGTTTAGTTGAGGAACTTAAACAGCAAAGAGAAAGAAGAAAATGAAGTCTTGTTCCCCTTGAGCAAATTACAAGCCCGCCTGGAGATATGACGCGAGAAGACCGAATGGGAAGGAATTCGTGTTCGTCCACTTAACTAAAGGTGTCTTGCTACAACTTGGTCCTTCAACGTGGACTGCGAGACACCAGTTTGCTTTTGTCGGTCTTGCACTGCAGCTGTCCTCGAGTAAACACCTAGAAAAAGAGAGCGCTGTTTCTTTTCTCACTAAATGGCATGCGGAAGCGACTGATATCCTTAGTTAACACTAATTACTAGCGCTATTAAAGTCGTGAGCTTGATCGAGATTGCCCTTTCGTAGTCGCTAACTAAACTGAACTCTAAGTTCTAACGGAAAACGCGATCCAGTAATTCTCGTAACACTTAACTTCCGTTCAAAGCGTATCTCCTGGGCCTTTCCCACACGGTGCTTGTTACGCTTCAAATGGATTCCTAATTTCTCATGAGGACCATGGCGCTAAAAGCAGATGTTTGATGATGGCGATCAGCGCGAACATGGATAAGCAGAGGAACTAAATGGTGCTTGCTCTCGAAAGCCATTTTTTAACGACAGATGCTGATCGGTTAATGAAAGATTTTAAATTTTCCCAATAAAAAGACATAACATATGCCAACGTCTCGGTAATTTTTCGCTCCGCAGCGCTTCCGAGTTCGGCAACTATCACGCATATTACAGTATCCTTCCCACGAATCCTCTGCATTCCTCTGAACGACTTGCCATACTTGAATAGCGCGAAATGCCTTTGTCCGTAAACCAGCTCGAGAGGAGGTTCATACGTACGCATATTGTTTCACCTGCTGGCGAGCACTGTCAACATGCCAGACTATATCATATATGTGCCGCGGACATCTGCTCAAGGTCAATGTTGTACACGTTCCATTCCTCCAAAACAAGAACGAAGGCTCGTTCCTCGTTCCTTTCCAATTTTGTAATGAGTTCCAGTTACAAGTTCTTTAAACGCGAAAGGAACGTGTTCCAGTTACAAATGGAATATTGGAACGTCTCGATACATTTTATTTTTTTAATTGATTATAGTTTCGAATAATGCTGAGGCGAAACAAAGTCAACGCTTTAAAAATTGCAGGGTACTGCATAAAATTATGCTGCACGAATTTGAACAGCAGAGCTATCAGCGGTAGCTGATTATACGGAGATAAAAAATAATCAAAGCAACGCTCTTAGACAAATAGCTTCTTGGAGCACCGAACATTTTATATCTTTGCAAAAGAGTAAAGAAATGGTAAGTACTTAACCAGTTCTGTACTAGGTGATGAATTATACTTTTTACTGCTCATTATGTTCAGTTACTCTCGCACGATTCTGTTGTATCATTGTGTAACAAAAGGACGTATTTCACTTCTTCAGTACATTATGTTCGTATTTTCCAGTTCAGTAAACATGTGTTTCCTACTAATTTATTTTTACAGATATGTCTACTGGATATTTTTTCGAACGTATCACTGTATCTTATCATTGTATCTTGATATGGCCCCTAACTTTTCTTCGGATTTATGATGTATGTTAGTTCTTGGCTTACTTAATTGCTTTCTATTGGTTTGAGAAATCAATATTGAGATTTTTTGTTCATTGCAACATTACCAATACATGTTGCTTTGTCTATTCCTTGCTGTGCTAGGATATTCTAGGTATTTTATTTTGCGGACCTTCGACAAGGCTTTGGCTACAGGTCCGACAAGTGTTTTTAATCTGTGTATATTTATTATCAAATAAACATTTTTCATTTGATTGGATCTGATACACCAGACATGCTAGTCTATAATGCAAGTGTAACACATGTAGCGCTTTCTACTTCGGCCTTACAATACGCAGTCAGGATACTGTGCTTGAGGTTTCAAACACAGTTACTTTGCACTAAAAGCCAGAAACAGACTTGTTTGGTTTCAAGTTAGCATACACTACGAGTAGTTCGCGCCTGACCCACGCTATTTAAATACTGTAGCAAGATTGCCTGGTATGTGACTAGCATTTCCGGTCGTAAGCTTCTTCGCTCAAAATTGGCAGCCTTTCTAACTTTTTAATAGTCTAACTAACGGTTTGGGATATGTTGTGTTTAGTTAGTTCGCGTAATTTTAGAGCATTTTTGATAAAGTGCTGTCGTTGTTATTTACGGCGGCGCTCAGTGTATGTCGCTATTAAGGAATTTTACTATATTGCGATTTAACCAGTTTACAGACGAATTCAACTGAAGAATCTCGAAAAGAGCGAAGCATAGTTTCTTACAAGTATGAGCATCGTTTTGCAGAAGAGTGAAAAACGTCCCACGAGTCACTGATCCGCTCCGTATTCGGTTTCCCGGGATTCCAGTATAGGCCGGGTGTTCTGACTCACTTAACTCTAGTTTTAAGAGAAATACGAGTCCATGTAAGAGAATCACGTTTCCCTTACTTAGAATCACCTTACTTAAAACGGCCTATTTACTTCTTTTGAGAGCAGTACCCTTCCACCATTTTATTGAATGTTTGCGAAAATGGATGGGTCTAATCGCTCCAGTACCAAAAGGTCTCTACGCGAATGGCAAGCCTTGAAGAATTTTTGTAGCAGGAAATGGTTTAAAGTGCGGGCGGTTCTGAGACTTTCTCGGTCTTCTATTTTCTTGTTTATTTGGCTGCTGTTATCACGGTTTCTGTCTCAGTTGTCGCTATGTTAATATGCGATCGGCCATCTGCACTTCATGATTTTTATTTTGCTCCTTCCTCAACATTGTTGTCGAGTACATAGGCGTGTGTGCCTTGGTAACAGCACATAAAATTTCGTAAGTACGGATTCATATATATGCAGGAACCACTGAAGAAAAATTTTTATCAAGCCGTTCAACAAAAACAGCATAACGCAAAAAACAAAAATGTGCACGCTTGATAAAAGGGTGTGTTTAGTTCCAAACCCGGCAAACACAATATTTAACATAAATTACGAAGCAACAGGCTGGCTGATCTGTATTTGTAACACGAACTCCTTTTTTGGCAAGCGAATATGAATGACCAATAAGTAAACCTTAACGTAGAAGCGCTTCTTCAAGTTTGCAATGCCGCCTATGTCTTGGACGCTCCGATCGTATAGATATATAGTTGGCAGAGGACTAAACGTAGGTATGCATGGGACTAAACATAGGACTAAACGTAGGTATTTGATGTTTCTGTTTCCATTGTATTCAATCGGTTTAAGCATCGGGGGTAGCCATGGAAAGGGGCAATCTGCATTGGTACTCACTGCAGCAGAATCCAGTTGCCACAGGAGGCAAGATCATGTTCTCTGACTTTCGAACGTCAGACGAGCTTAGATAAAACGAAGGAAAATCTGCTGTCCCTCCTCACGTCACCGTCCCAACCCGCTCTCTTCCCTGTGACACCGGGAGGCACCTTGAAATAAATACCAGGATTAGTATTTAGGGTCAGGGCGAATGACCCTTACGAAAATTTTTAAGGTGTTTTTTTAGAAAGCCTTTTGAACTTGCTCGATAGAATCCTATGGTGTTTATTTTGACGCCCTATAGAATTTTTCTATGGAGTTCCAAAAGTGATTTGGCCACCGCATTCTTATAGAAACTTTATAGCTGCTTTCCTATAGAGCATGTCTATCGAGTTTCTTTTAAGATCGTACAGGAACATTTCAATAGAAAATTTCTGCCGAGTTCTTTTTGAGACTGTAAAGACAAATTTCTATAGAGATGTTCCAGGATGTTTCTTTAGGATGGCAATATAAATCTTTCGCAATAATTTTTCGAAAAAAAAAACGCTTTTTATGCCACTTGCTCGCCACGTTGGGGGATGTCCTCTCGAGAGGGTACTGTACTCAACAGAAGGCGAGGTCGGGTGCTCTGCTTTTCTTAAGAAAAACCGATGGTCCAAGGTCCGGCAGTGGGATTCGAACACCTCTCGTACTGGACGCCGATACTCTACCACTGCGCCACCGCCGCGTTTGCTTTTCCATGCGCAAATTTTAGTCATATGCTAGTCGAAGTCAAGGTCATGAAATTAGCATATGGGAAGGAAGTGTAGTGCGAAGGGAAGGTAACCACTGGTCAATAATGGCGACCGATTGGATTCAAAGGGAAGGAAAGCGGGGCGGGAGGCGGCAGGACGCTAGCTGGTCGGATTAGATTAAAATGTTTGTGACGATAACATAGCCGCAGTTACGACATGACCATGTTAATTGGATAAAAATATGGAAGAGATTTTTGCCCTGAAGTGGGCGTAAATAGGTCCCTGATGAAACATTTTTTTCATAAGAATGTTATATGTTTTAATACACCGTCTATAGATCCCTTATAGAGGACGTATAGAAATGCAGTCTATAGACAGGTAGCGTTAAGGGTTCTAAAGGTATTCTATAAAGGTTACTTTATAGAATTTAGTAGATACATCCCTTATAGAGCGCGTATGGTGAAACAGTCTATAGAAAGAAAGCGTTAAATGTTTTAAAGACGCTCTATAAAAGTTACTTTATAGAATTCAGTACAAATGACGTCAATACGCTTTCTATTGTGCGCGAAATGACGTGTTTCTATAGAAGGTATTTTTAGACTTTCTATAGTCGTCCTATGGAAAACATTCAATAGATGGCGAGTTCCTTTTGAGTTCCTTTAGACCCTATAGGAACTCATTAGGAGTTCTAAAGGAACTCTAAATCGATTTTCGTAAGGGGAGAGTCTGGTGTAGTCAATCTGAGAGTGTAACTACCCACTATATTATATCATTTGCTGCGGCTCACTCGTTTTTTCCAAGCAGTCTCCCGCGTAAAAGATACAAATGACGCCGAGGTCCACGCTTGGAAGCCTTAACCGCATTCTCAGAACCAATGCGCTGAGAGGCGATAGTAAAACGCGCGCCGGAAGTTGTTCAGTTCTGAAGGAGCTGTCGCGGAGGGATCTGAAGGGACGAAAGGAATTCCGCTGTCGGACGCGGTTCGGCCCGCGTTGCCGTACAGGGCAGGCTGACAGGCGGAAACCGTTTCTCCAGCAGAAGGGAGCGGCCGCCGTCACGAAGTAACGGGATGCCCTTACGTGCTGTGGCCGCACTGGTGAAAGAGTAGCGTAGCCTAAATCCAAGAACAGCCGCTGGTCGCAGTATTGAAAGCACAGACAGAAAACGAATGACGATTTGCGCATGGTTTACATTTGAGCGAGTGAGACTAGCGCAGGAAAACAGGGACGCGAGTATTGGCAGGTTCCCACATGGCCTATCGTGCCGACTCGATTTGCTGCGTGCTTGCGATCATTTGTTGAACATAAACTGTGGGGCATTTACAGAATTAATTAAGGAACATCACTGCCTTTACCGTTCCTTCGTAAGTGTGAGGAGTTGCCGTTACAGTTCAGTTAAACCCTCAAAGGAACGACGGCGTTCCTTCGTTTTCCCAAAAAGGAGCTCATTTCAGGAACGACGCTCCGTACAGCGCTGCTCAAGATCCAGTGGCACTGTCCAAACTTGTATGAAATTTAGGTGACTCATAAAAGGCGTTCGTATTACCTGAGTGTGCATAATGAAAGAGCTGGCATAGCCTGAGGGCTTTCATCAAGGCGGGAGCCCTATGGGTCTCATGCGAAGCTGTCAATGAAAGAGTTGGCAATGACTGTCCGAATCCCGGAGTCCATGCGGATAACAGGGGGAAAAAGTATCACGTCACACTGCAAAGCACGTAAGCGTGCCACAGCATAAGCGCGCAATATCAGGAGTAATGCCGCCATGGTTTGAGAAGCTCGACGTCGCTGGCTCGAACCTCCGCGCAGCGGATGAGTTTCGATGGGGCGATACGCAAAAAGACACCAGTATACTCAGATTTAGGTGCATTTTAAGGAACTCAATGTGTTCAATATTAGAGAGTTTTAGTTTGTCCGTAAACTTCTTCACGTTTACGGATACCGGTTTGACGGGAAAGTGTAGTGACCAGCAGCGCTGGTGGCGACACCTGATGACGCGGAACCTAACCAGGCACACCAAAAGCTATTATTGTTGCTTGCCCGTTTTGCTTGACTCCTAGTGTAAAGCATTGGACGTGAGAGAATAATTGACTCTGAGTACTTTCATTACGTCTTTCGAAGAAAACGCTCACGCTACTAAAAAGAAAATCGAATGCATTGTAGTTAAGCAAACCGCGAATAGTTGGCGCTAGCAGTTCTACCTCCACCATAAACACGCACGGTAAGCCGGTATCCGCAAACGTGAAGAAGTTTACAGACAAACTAAAACTCTCTACTCTGTATTAGTTTGTCCGTGGTTTGCTTAACTACAATTCATTCGATTTTCTTTTTAGTAGCGCGCGCGTTTTCTTCGAAAGAGGTAATGAAAGTACTCAGAGTCAATTATTATTTCACGTCCAATGCTTTACACTAGGAGTCAAGCAAAACGGGCAAGCCACAATAATATTAGCTTTTTGTGTGCCTGGTTAGGTTTTGCATCATCAGGTGTCGCCATCAGCGCAGCTGGTCACGTGCCCTTTCCCGTTAAACCGGTATCCGTAAACGTGAAGAAGTTTACGGAAAAACTAAATCTCTCTATTACTCCAGAGCCCCCAACTATGGGTCGTGCCTCATAATAATATTGTACTTCTGGCACGTGAAATCCCATCAATCATTACTTATTAAGTGGTGACGTCATCACACAGCGTCGTGATGACTCCATAACAAAGGCTTATACGTTATGATGTCATGAATTACGCAACTGGCGCTTCTTTATACGTCGTAACGTATAAGAAGCTCTGCTTGATGTCAAATTTCTCAGAGGGATTTCTGCCAAGATGACTTTACTTGTGGGGTTTAACGTCTCAAAACAAACTCTGACTATGAGAGACGCCGTAGCGGAGGTCTCCGGAAATTTCGACCACCTGGGGTTCTTTAACGTGCACTTGCATTGCACAGCACACGGACCTGAACATTTCGCCTCTATCGAAATGCAGCCGCCACGGCTGGGATTCGATCCCGCGACCTTCAGATCAGCAGCCGACTGCCGTAACCACTATACCACCGTGGCGGGGTGTTTCTGCAAAGAAAGGCAATTCATGGCTTTGCAATAGAACATTTCACGATATAGTTAGGAGTAGGACCCGAACTCCAGATTAGCCAAGCAAGCAGGCTACCAGTCATCCGCGGTTGCTCTTGGGTGTTACTGAAACAAATGTATACCTAGCACGTACGTTACCTTACCCGACACATCTCAAACGTGCAGCTGACTGTAGGAGCGTTCGAGCTCCAACGCGGCAGCAGTCCTCCTGGCAACCATTTTAGGGGCGAAGCTCATTAAGGTTTGGGTCTGTCCGTCCGCTGTAGTAGCGCGTTACCTACTAGGAAAGCGCTACTAGGAGGGCGCGTGTGGAAGGCGCGCGAGCTCTCTCACTCTTCCATCTGCTGTCTTGTGTGAGAGAGAGAGAGAGAGAGAGAGAGAGCGAAAGGCGCTCGTTGACTATGGAAACGCTCTTTCTTCGATGAACGCGCTACCAGCTCGCAAAGAAGGAGAACGCGCCCTCTCCCGCGAGAGACAAGCTTGACGCAGGCAGCGTCTTCTAGCGAGTTTCTTGATTGAAAAATACCGACTGCTCGCGCTGGAGAACCGTTCACCGGCCAATGACGTGCCCGTGGGAGATTTCACTTGTGCGTAGTTGAACCATAAGGTTTGGTAGCGTGCGCGTTAACTAAATTAATCCGGAACTCGGCACGATCTACGATGAACATCCGGAGCTTCGCCCACTCATCATCATTCACTCCGTGGATATGCTGTGAATTTTTTTTTTCTTGCGGGTGTCTCGGGTTCTGCGCTTCTCATTTTACAGCGTAAGCTGTTATGAGATCACAACAACGTTCGTTTTGCACCGTAGTTGTCCGCCGCCGCCGGTGTCCGTAACCACTATCGCTGCAAATTTTTTTAGAAAATATAACCAGGACCGACGAATATTCCAACTTGTCCTCTGCCTGGATTCGAACCCAGGCTCTCTGCGTGGCAGTCGAGCGTTCTACCACTGAGCTACGCCTGTTTTTTTTTCTTTATTGCATGGAAATATTTCCGTAAATGCGTTTGAACTGTACTATACAGTTGCACACATATTAATATTAAGCAAGAGAAGGTTTAAACCGTACTATACAGTTGCACACATATTAACAATCTAGCATAAAAAACACAACTTTGCACTTTTAAACTCATAGACTCCTCAAAAGTCAGGCAAACAGACACAAGCGTCCAGAAGCGAAAGCCAATCCGGAACAGGATCAAAAGTCTCAACCACACTGCGTACTTGGGCAACCTCTTCTCGGAACACAGACTTCGTCGAGCGAGGTGATGGTTGAAAAATCATCGCTAAAAGACCTAAACAGGTATAACGCCTGCCGCGGAATCGCATTAACAAACGTAATGTTACGTTGAAAAATAGTAATACACCGCTACACGGCGCGAAAATGGATTGTTTAACGAGGTCGAGGAATCATTTGAAAGAACACAGGGCCGCATGCTTTGTAGCTCTGAACCCATTACGGAGGCACTGGTAATTATGGCGTAGTGGGTACTTCCCTATTTGGCAAAATGATAAGTTATGGCGCAGGAGATACCTACCACTTCTACTTGCACTAGTTTCCTCAAGCGTTTAAAGTGGCCTCTAAGAAAGTAGCTCCTCCAGCTTACGCTGTCACTGTCCTGCGGTTCCGCGCAGGCCTGGCTCTTTTTTAAATAGGAATCTGTTCACCATAATGTCTGTGGTCAAAGACACGACATCCCACTCTCAAGCATATAAAAACCCAAGTGAAGCCGTTGATACACCCTCGTGGTAAGCCTGCTGAAGTCGCTGAGCACTGACTCACCAGGGGATGGTGCATGTGCAGGTTGAAGGGACGCTAAAAAAAGGTAAAGTTTCGCTAGGTCGTTTCTTTACATGTGATGGAGCCCAGCACTGCTTCATGCGCGCCAATAAACAATGTTTCCCTCTTCCCCACCCTCCCTTTCTGTTCATTTTGCGTGAGAAAATGCCTCCTGGTCTCGACGCTCAATTTCAATCGCCCCCGCTGAAAAAAAAAAGACTTCACATCACGATCTCCGCTGTCGACGCTGTAGGTAAACTAGCGTCAGCTGTGAGCACCCTTGCAGGCAGGGCCGCTCTTTGCTGCACGGGCAGGAGGGTCGATGTGGAATAAAGTGGCTTGGTGTAGTAAATACAAGGTTCAGGCCAGGATCGGTAGCATCGGTCGAACTTAAGTACTCACAGGCAACGCTCTATATGCGGCGGCTGTGACACTGCGAGGAAGGCTGCGATGGCAAACTGCTCTCTTACTCCTTGCCCATCCGAAGGTCGCGGGATCGAATCCCGGCCGCGGCGGCTGCATTTCGATGGAGGCGAAATCTTGAGGCCCATGTGCTGTGCGATGTCAGTGCACGTTAAGGAAGCCCAGGTGGTCGAAATTTCCGGAGCCGTTCACTACGGCATCTCTCATAATTAGATGGTTGTTTTGGGGCCTTAAACCCCAGAAATCAATGAACTCCTTGCCCAGGAAACAACATGAGCATAAGGGCCATTTTTTTTTCGAGCCAGCGCAACTCTCTCTTATCCTCTGGAAGTCCGTATTTGCTATACCAGCTGTGTGCAATTTCTGTACACTCCCAGGTTTCACTCTTAATAAATATCACAAAAGAATTGAAACAAGAAGAAAAGTTCTGAACTAAGAAGGAAAAACGACTGCTGTAAAAGGGCGATTAAACCAGCTTAGATCCGTCGAAGTGGGCGAATTTTCCTAAAGATTCAAAATCTTTCCACGGCGCCCTTTGTTTCCGTCACAACCTCCACTTTTCTTATTGTGCCACGCAGACTACGCCTTCGTGGCCTTCTAATCTTCGTCAACATTAGGAATTCTCTTTGAATCCAGTAGCTTATTGAACTTAATTCGAAGGTTTTACTTTTGAGACGCGCGATAAGAGGGCGCAATGAGAGAGAGAGACTGTGGTACAGTTTTAACCACCTAGGGTGGTGTAACGTGCATCGAAATCTCATTAGCACACGGATGCCTCTGCATCTCACCCCCAAAGAAATGCCGACGCCGAGGCTGGTGATTGAACCCACGTCTTCGCGCTTAGCAGCACAATATTTCAGCCGCTAGGCTACCACGGCGGATTTCTTACATAGTTCATACCTTCAAATACCGTGACTCTGGCACCACTGCGGCATCCTATGAATATGGCGTTTTAGCAGTGGTGGTCTTTCGGTATATGCTAATACCGTGTCGTCGTGGTCGGCACGGTATTAGTGAACACACCTGTGCTATTAGCTCTATGCGTAGAGAAACCTGATGAAGGGTTCAAGGTGCCTGATCCAGGTCCTTCAGACTAAAATTGCCATATGCCGACAAGGAGCGAGCGGCTCTGGCGTGCTTACCGTGCGTTAATCCTGGCGGTAATCCTTCCGGTAACCCGTGCGGTAAGCAGCCTCCCACATCGCTGAACTGATTCACCCGAATGGGGTGCTGAAGTGCTACTCTGGAATGCTCACACCTTGTCACATATATGTTACTACCTTGTTAGTAAATGCAGTTTGTAACAGCATGGGTAGTAACGGTTACTGTACTTGCCGTCACTTACAGCCATTAGCAAAGGTATACTTCCTCACCGTTAGTAACAAGTAACCTTTACTATCCTTATCTTAACGAAGTGAATTATAATAGGCCTAAGGCTATTTGGTGCGTACAGCCTCTTTGCAGTGCCTTATCCGGCCGATTCTATTCTAAAAGCGTAATATAAAGAAAAACACCGATAGGTAAAGCTCTACCACGTAAATCTTTGTGCCCCGGTTTAACGTAACCTTGATTATTCTGTTGGCAGTTAGCTCGTGTAATTAGCATGTTAAGTGCAATGCCCAACGACTTATTCAAGTCATAAGTTACGTAAGGCATGAACAACCAAAATCGAGAACACCCGCGCATACACACAAAGAATATAAATTTTCTGTAAAAGCAACTACAAGGCCCCGCAATCGGGGAGCACAATTTGGACCGGTGAGCAGCCGTGAATTTAAATATGCAGTCTAATTCTTTGACTGAATATCTTAAGCCCTGCCGCTTCCATATATACGCTTACCATGAGGTAGCACAAAAGCGTTAGTCCAGCATAATCAAGGAAATTACCGTTTCTCTAAATTTAGCACGCTGCAGTTACTACCTTTTTTGCACGCTGTTACTAAATTTTTAGTAACGTCTTCTTTGAAGAGTATGTGTCAGCATCGCCACCGTTGGCTGCGTTTCCATGAATATTATGTACGTTCACATCGCTTTAGATATTTAATTTTTGTAGCAGCAGTGCATTGCAGACTTATCAAAGAGGTGTTCGTTAAACGTACAACCGGCCGAACTTGTCTCCACGACAAGAAGCAGCACTCAGGGCACAAAAAAAGAAAAGAAAACTAAAAACAAGGAAAAACTCGGCCAGCAAAGTTGACGGTGTATGGATTGTGATCCTCCCATGGGTGTAATCGCGGCGTAATAGTGGATGTAACACCGTTACATGCAAGGTAATAGCTGTTGTCCGCGTTCGTTCAGTATTGCACAGACACAGAGCACGCCGCACGCGTAATCAAATTATCCGAGGGTCTCTAGCCATACATAATTGTGGTCAGGCAGTGATTAGGTAAAAGGACATTCAGAAGCGGTGTAGACACATCCCGCGACCAGCAGCAGCAATTTAATAGGAGCAATAAATAGCGAAGCCTGCCTTAAGTCGCGCAAGGCTCAAACACAGCGCAGCTGCTGTCAATTTGAAGTTCGACAAGGTTTTGCTATACGACCACACGCAGAACGGGCACATTCTGCGACCCATCCGTGTGACTGAGAGAGCGAGAGAGACTTTATTGGCAAGTGTGTCTGGACCCCCGGGCTCCTGGACTACCGCGCGGTCCCACGCCACTTCTACATGGCGATGTCTCCTTTTGTAATGGCATCGCCGGCCCGAGTCACTGCAGCAAGCTGCAGTGTCGGGTCCGTAGACGACAGCAAGATTCCTCAGTCTTCCGAGCTTGGTGACAGAGCGCTGCGCGTAGCGTGGGCGTAGCCAGCGTCGATGGCGTACCGCTATGGACGCTATGACGTGGGCGGCGTGCGCCGAGAACGAAGGTGGTCGACTCCCAGCTGCGAGCGCTCCGTCTTCGCATACGATCGTACCCTAGGCGGTAAAACGACGTGCCTGCATCCCGTTTCTCCTGCATACGTAGGTTCGATTACAAGCGGTGCGAGCGATTTGCTGTGCTGCTGGCTATGTTGGCTGTGATATCTGTGCGATCGAGTTTTCGATGGAAGCCGCCTTCTAACGACTTCATTAACAGCTTCGCTGTTAATATAGACGATAAAACACGTTGACTGCGTCGTGTTATTGATAGGCAAGTGTTGAATTAGGGCGACGTTTCCTTTACAATTAAGCGTGCGCTGCTGTCTATGTGAACATTCTTGTGTAATCTCATAGAATGAGCACATGCGCAGTCGTTTCGCCATCAGTAATGTTTTTTTTTTGCATTATCAGCTTTATCACGGTGAAAGGGCCTCTTAGAGCGCATAACGCTAAGAGCAACTTTTATCATGATAACTCTATACTTTACATAAGCTGTGGGCGCTTGTATAAAAGCGTTTCCTCGCATTAAGCGTACGCCGACGCGCATGTGCCCTTGCTAATATTGCGCATGCATATGCAACGAGGGCTCTCGATTATACGCTCTGTAATTTGCCTCTGGAAATATTTGTAAGTCAGCACTCGTTTTCCGTTTTTTTTTTCTATTTGGTCGATGCGCACCAGCTCTGACGTGACTGTTCACTAACGTTTTCGCGCGCAATTTGATCGTGAAGTTATTTTTCCCGCAGCGTAGCAGCGAAATTCGATCATGGAGGTTTTCTCTCCTATCTACAAGTTCTCATGCCGGTCCCTGCTTTTTTGTTGTCCCTCAAAATGATGCCGCTTTCTCATTTCAGGCGCTACAAATACGTTTTCAATTTGCCTGCGTACTCGTTGTAACTATATCCTGCAAGCAAGAAGCATTTCATGGTTCACTCTCTGAAATGCACACTTTTGTTCCTCTTCTGTAATGTGAGTGCATTCCCTCTACGGCTATTTTTGCTTGCCTATTCGCCTTTTTGATAGTTGTGATCTTCTCCTGTTACAACTTTCCTTTTTTTGTTATTGCCTCAGACGCTGCATCTTTCTTTTTGCTTCTCAAATTCTAACTTTCGTGTTACATGTTGCATCTGACAGTCTGAGCCTCGTATTTCTTTTTTTTCGTCTTATTTGTGCGCTGTCGTCGTTCCGACAATGTCCAATGCGGGGGGGGGGGGGGGGGTGTAGGAAGTAATAAGGTTCTGAATATTAAATTGTTAGCTGTCCTCCGGTTTCTCGTTGAAATGTACAGAAGACGTAAATAAAGAAGGAAAGGCTGGTTAGCCTTTTTTCTTCTTTTTTTAGGACTCATCCAGGTGACTCGGCTTTCGCGGAAGAAATTTAACATTCATGCGGAAGGAGGAAAGTTGTGATGAAGTATAATCCCAAGAAAGGAGGCCTCGGCGAGCTTTAGTTCTGGCAACGCAGCGCCACCATGTTCCCAATAGAGCTAAAGAAAAAAGGAGTCACAGCGTGGCTGGATCATAACCATACGTTGGTTTTCACAAAAAAACCTCAGCAATTATTAAACCACATTCATAACTTATGTCCAATTGCCTCCATTTTGGGCATCCGTAGAGCGAAATAAAATGAAGCGATCATGTGTTCAAGAAACGTGTTAATTGTGGCTATTAAATGCGAAGCATTTCTTAGCGAACTTCGGCGACTTTGAACGCATCTATCTATCTATCTATCTATCTATCTATCTATCTATCTATCTAGCCGCCTACGACTTTCTGCTCTCCTGGCCGTTTCGTTAATGGGATTAATACCAAAGTTGGTATGCCACACCATGACTGCATAAGAACATAAATGACAGGTCATAACATGTAACTCATGACATGCATGTCATGAGCGACATGATTTACATTGATTTGATGATTGATTTGTGGGGTTTAACGTCCCAAAACCAGCTCTGATTATGAGAGACGCCGTAGTGGAGGTCTCCGGAAATTTAGACCACCTGGGGTTCTTTAACGTGCACTGACATCGCACAGCACACGGGCCTCAACATTTCGCCTCCATCGAAATGCAGCCGCCGCGGCCGGGATTCGATCCCGCGACCTTCGGATCTGCAGCCGAGTGCCATAACCACTAGACCACCGTGGCGGGGCAACATGATTTACATGCCACGGTCTCGGTGCTCTCCTGGCAGTTTCATTAATTGGATGTACACGAAAATTGGTATGGCACAACATGACTGCATCACGAACATAAATGACAGGTAATAACATTATTACCATGGCATGCATGTCATTAGCGACATGATCTACATGCCACAGTCTCGGTGCTGTCCTGGCCGTTTCGTTAGTGGGATGTATACGAAAATTGATATGGCACAACATGACTGCGTGACATACATAAATGACAGGTCATAACATGAAAATTATGACATCCATGTCATCAGCGGCATGATTTACATGCCACGCTTTTCGTTAATGGGATCTATACCAAAATTTTTATGGCACAACATGACTGCATGACGAACGTAAATGACAGGTCGTAACATTACAATCATGACATGCGTGTCATGAGCGGCATGGTTTACATGTCACAGTATTGCTGCTCTTGCGGCCGTTTCGTTAACTTCGTATGTACCAAAATCGGTATAGCGAGTCGACAATGCAGATCCATTTTACGTTCCTGGTGCGTGCTTCGCATTTCCTTGATTCCCACTGCACGTGGGATCTGCTATTCTTTCTCTTATTCACTTCGCGCATTTTGATTTCGTAGATTTAGTTATTTATTTATTTATTTATTTGCCCGCACTTTCAGCACTATCGGCGACCGTAACAGAAAATTTACGTACGTCATTCAATTACACAGGCTCTACAGCGTCGACTATAATGATTACAATATAGCAGGAACGTGCAAAAATGTGAGCGTTATCTGCATAGGCAGGATAAAAAAAACATGTTTGTTTTATATTCAACCATGCGAACGCGCGCTGGCGAGCCACGACCGGCAACAGACCAGCCAGGGCGTCGACTGTCGCGCATTTCTTATTTTGAAAACCACGAGCTACACCGACAAGCAAGCCGACAGACCTACGCAGCTGAGCAACGAGGTCACTTCGGCGAAGGAACCCGCAACACAAGGCCGAGAAGTCTCCGCGGAAGCGGACTCTGGCCGAGGTGACGGAGAATAAGATCATGATGAAGGTTCTACCGCCTGGCCATGCAGGCAGGGGACAATAAACAGAGGGGAGAATCAGATGACAAGTGCAAGGAAGGCGCTAATGATGACGAGTACGGTGACGATAAGGATGACGAAAACGTCATTCCCGATGGAGTGAGTTGCGACGAGGAGCGGGAAGATCCCGGGGGAGCGGCGAAGATCCGGAGGATCATGACAGTCTGTTCCCTATATTTTGTGGTTAGTGGCGTTGTATGTGACGGCGGTGCGGTTTATGGACAACGAAGAGCAGAAATAGGAAGAATCATGCTTGGATTTGGGAGCATAAGAAGAAGGCCGACAGGCCCGCCACGGTGGTCTAGTGGCTATGGCACTCGGCTGCTGATCCGAGGGTCGCGGGATCGAATCCCGGCTGCGGCGGCTGCATTTCCATGGAGGCGAAATGTTGAGGCCCGTGTGCTGTGCGATGTCAGTGCACGTTAAAGAACCCCAGGCGGTCGAAATTTCCGGAGCCTTCCACTACGGCGTCTCTCATAACCAGAGCTGGTTATGGGACGTTAAACCCCACAAAACAATAAACAACAACACAAGTGGGCTTGATTAACAAATTAGAAAAAATTCAAAACAGAGCAGCCAGGTTTGTCTTGAGTCGGTATGGAAGAAATCACAGTTGTACCGAAATGAAAAAGGAATTAAACTGGGAGTCACTTTCATCATGACGTAAAAAATTACGTTTGTAGTTGTTATATCAGATATTTCACAATAAAACTGGAATTGACGGAGACATTTACTTAAAACAGCCGGATTACATATCTGAACGTACAGATCACATATACAAAATAAGGCCATACCGGGCCAGGACGAACCTGTACGCAAATTTGTTTTTTGTGAAAACTATTAATCAATGGAACAGTCTGCTGTCTGAGCAAGTGTGCAGTGACAATGAAGATGTATTTTTTTCATGTTTGTAACCCCCCTGCTGTAACGCCTCTGAGCAAAGCGGGGTTATGTATGAATAAAGAATAAAGAAGGCCGACAGTGCGGATGACAAGCGATGACGGCATTAGAAGAAAGGCGAACCGGTTAACACTGACAGCGAGGGCAACGGTGATAACAAGGGTGTTGATGACGACGACGCTGATGACCGCGGTATGTGATGATGACGACCACGACGACGCTGCCGTTCCCGTCCACGCCACCGAGGATGTCAAAGGGGTAATTCTTAGTGAGTGCAGCTACTGACTGTGTTGCAGACTTGCGGTGGCTGGACGGCCACACTGCGGTTGCTTGCCAACGACTCCGAGGGCTGCACCCAGCGACGACTTGCTTGCTGCACTCTTCAGAGCGACGTTGGTGGGGTGACCAGTGACACGCCTGCGCTCCAGCTCGGTTTAGGAACCGTGGATCCTGCACGAACTTCAAAGGTTTTGGAGCGGGGGATACTGGGAGTCCTTATACCCGTAGCTGCGCTACGTGGTCGTTCACTATACTTCGTTCTGTGTACCAGCTTTCAAGGTTTAACCTTCGTCAGGGATAGAAAGACTAGGAAATGTCAGAATATTGCAGGGTAAAGCTTGTAACGTTAGAACAATATGCACGAAAAAAAATAAGCTAGAGTTCCACACATACGTTATCTGTGTAGAAAAAACAGAGGTACATTCCATATGTAAATGGAGAAAGAATAATTAAATGAACACAAACTTCAATAGAACTTCAAGTATAGTGCCATAAAAATGAAAAAAAAAAAGCTGCAGCAGAATTAAATGGCGATTGTGATGAGCACGACTTGCGCTCAGGAAGCGAAGTAATACCTTAAACTGTTAACACCTTCAACTTAAACGACTTGCTGACTGAAATCGGTGCAATCGAGGATTGTGTGCGTAACAAAAAAGAAGAAAATAAGGATTTAAAAACATGTTTCCTCAAATGCTAATTAATCAAAGTGAGCAAATGTGTATGGCACGCCAGTGTGATTTCGGACGGAGTCAGAAATTTTAAAACGTCAACGTTTGACTGATTGCATGTGAGCTCGTGCGTATTATTAAGGCGGACTAGCTTGCATCTACATTGCAGTGGGAAAAAAGTTCGCCTGGTTTATTTGTCTTTCGGGAAAAGTTGTTACCAGTGTCCATAAACCAGTGTCCTATACCAGTGTCCATAAACGATTTTCTCTAGACACCTTCTATTTCGTGGTTAGTCACTCAGTGCACCAAACAAAACTGCGCTGCGCCAGCTCAAATTTCGGTGCACGTCGCAGAATCCCGAGCCACCAGCTGAAATGTCCCTTACCGCGTACCTGAGAATACTATCCTATGGCACTCGGCTGCTGAGCCGAAGGTCGCGGGATCGAATCTTGGCTACGGCTGCTGCGTTTCGATGGAGGCAAATGTTGAGGCCCAAGTACTGTGCTATGTCAGTGCACATTAAAGTACCCCAGGCAGTCGGAATTTCCGGAACCCTCCACTACGGCGTCCCTTATAATCATATCGTGGTTTTAGGACATATAATCCCAGAACCCAATGAATTAAAGGTAATATTATGACATTGATTTAACGCTTAAGAACCAAACACCCACAAAAAATAATTTGTCCACATGCTTGTTCCGCGCTGTACATGCACTCACGCATTTTACGCACTCGGTCGGGACCATGTTGCCCTGGCAAATGAAAATATTTCGCACAGTAAAATGGCGGCGGGAACAGCGAGGCAAAGGTGTTTGCGTGCTACACAGTGGAAATATTCATTTTTATATCCAACTTTCAGAAAACCAACAGAAAAGTACATGCGAAAATCCCGACGTGCGGGAAGTGAGAAAGGTTAGTCGCCCAGAAAAAAATCAGATGAAACTACGATGTGACGCGGTATATTCACAAGAATTGCCTGCAAGAAGGCTCAAATAATAGGGTGACAGCTGTCGTGAAAAAAGAAGAAGCCAGGTTCAGTTTGCCAATGATGCAGATGTACTAGACCAAACCCACCTGCATTGACCAGTCTGTAAAGGATTTCGCGTGTCATTGATTCATAACTTGAGGAACGGATAAATGTGGCAAATATGCCGGACTGCGTTGATTGTGATATCGATACAGTGAAGCACTTGTTGTAGAGAGAAAATTTTTGTTACCAAAAACTCGTTACCGGTCTAAGCTCTTTCGAAAATTGAAAGGTTGTGTGGTACAAGTGATTTTGTATAATGACCAAGGTCTCGAGTCCTCTCTTTCCATTAACGTGTGCTTGACTTATGTGGATTTAGTGCAACACCAGGATCGCATAATGGTACCACAGGTAGGAGCTATGATATGGCACAAATGCTATTTCAGGATCATTATATACATACTTTGCCCAATGGCGCCTCCTCGAAAGGTACGCACCACTGCTGAGAAAGAAATCGCAAAGCCTTACGGGTTGCTGCCTTCAGGCAACGCCGGGCACAACAAAGCGTTACGCATCCACTAGGGCGGAGAGAAGACACATCAATATGCCCCTCTAGTGGCAAATCCACTTAAAACTTTCGGTACCAGGAAAAAACGGCCAGTCTGGAAGGGTGCCAGCAGAAAGATTTTTATTCAAAGCAATAATCGGAGTGCCTTTAATGATTATACAGCAAAATGCAGCTAAATTAATCGAGTTTCAAAATAGAAATATTGCACATAAAGATTATAGATATGATCAAGAAAAAGTCTCAATATGAAATTTCATCAAAAACCAAGATAATAATTTGAAAAAGGCATGCGTATGCAACTAGAGATGTGCTGTGAAAAACCCAAAATATACAGAATGTGCGATGTTGTGTTGTTTCTTAAATATAAAATTTGGGCATGCATATCTGCAACCCTCTTTTTCTGACTCTTTGTGGCAACAGTGCAGTCACGAGCACATCCCCTCCCATGTTGTTCGTGCATGCCACTGAATGAAACAATTCCGAGAAAAGTTGGAGAACAATTGCACATTTCAATTTCTGTAAAAAGAATGTTCGCTCTTTGTTCAATTTGTGTGTGTGTGTGTGTTTGTGTTCAGAGCAAAGCATGCAGTTCTTCCACCTTTCTGGCTCGTAGTTGCTGAACCTACAGGCGGGTCACCGCCTGAATCACTGTCGGAGCAGAAATCAGAGCTTCTGAAGTCGCCCTCGGAATTATGACGATCCGTCGGCGTTCAGTTGACGACAACGAAATGGCGCCTACGCCCGTGAATCCAGGCGGTAGAGCTCCAGCATCGGAACGATCGGGCCAGCAGAGTACGGAGACAGTCTGCGTTTGATCCAAGCAGAAACAAAAAGATGTGAGAATACGCACGGTTTGTGGTCTCCCACATCTTTTATTTGAGCTCGGTCGAACGGAGACGATCCCCGAACGCATGCTCAAGCTCCACCGCGCGGAGCCGCGAGCGTGGGCTCAAAGCCACGTAAAGAAACTTCGTTAGGTGGCATTGGTGGACTCCGCATCGTTATTGTCGTCGAGTGAAACGCCAACGGCTCGCCATAGACACTTCACTGCGCCCATCGGAAAAACAGCGAGGCAGGCGCGCGATCGAAGATTTTTGTTCGGAATAAAACGCGTTGGCTAGCTGCAACGTCACGAAAGGAGGGGGGCTCCCGTTGTGCGCGCTGCCGATTTGGTGCGATTGAGTGCGGCGCAGTTTTCCACTATTGGTCACTCTCCTTTGTTCGAGTGGGTTCTGTTTCATAACAGGGTGACCCATAAAATATGAGAGAACCGCAGGGCGGGAGCAGCCAGTGGAGAAGCGGTGACCATACTAAAGAGTTGACGAGTGTGTTTTGTCCGCTTCGTTTAGACAATATACTACAAAACGAAGCATTTTTTCCCTCTAAATGAATAAGGCTCTTTTATAAAAAAATGAGGTATTTTTCGTTACCTTAAACAGGTAACTTGTAGAGAAAACGTAGTCACGCAAAATGCGTCGCCACACCCCGCTGCCTACGAGGTAAACATGGCCGTGGCCAAGGACGTGCAGTGAAAAGCAAACAAAACCGCCCACGTTCGATCTTGCCAGAGTACAAATCATACAAATCGCCTCCATCGGCGCGAACCGTACGGGAACGCAGTAGAATGGCGAGGCTCGCGTCGTTTCGTTTGTGCGGCGGGACGCAAACTCGGCGCCATTTTCGTGTGTAGCCGCCGCGACAGCACCCGAGAAAATCTGCTAGCAGGCGCCGCCACATGTCGGGAAAAGAATAAAATACTTCGCAATTGACGGAGTACAGTGTTCGAAATACCGCACAAAGCACGTTGCATAAAAAAAAACATGCGACAATTTGAGTTTCACAGTGCCTGGACCATATACCCCATATGACCGATGGCACAGTGGCCTGGTCCCGGTATTATTAAGTGGGTATGCGAACTACAAGAACTGAAGAAGGCTGTTCAATAAGCCCATAGTGGGCATAATCTGACGGTGATCCAACAAATAAATACGACCGCTGTACGTCCACAAATAGACCTATCTCGCACCGAATCCCGTGTTCAGCCACGTAACTTAATGCATTTCATTTCGATGGATTTGCGACGTATGTCCACCAAGACGCATCCATTGCTCGGCATCATAAAACGTCCCGAAACAGTTCTTGAAGAGCCTGTAAGAGCCTGGTCCTCTAGCTTACGCTATCATTGTGCTGCGTACTTCGCGCATACCTGGGAGCTTTTTAAAACTTGGCAACGAGATGTGCGTATTTGATCTGTTTTTACTTTAGCCACGCCTTCTTTTCCAAGTGCGTAGCAATTTAGGGCCCATCTTGTTGACGGTCGTCTCCTGTCGCGTGACCGCGCTCAATAAATGTTGCAGAGCAAGGCATGAAACAAAAATAAACTGTTCAGAATAAACCGACATAAATATCCAGTAATGTGGACCGAGGGACGACCGCCTGCGTAGCTCATCGGTAGAGCATCGGACGCGTCGTCAGAAAGTCGTGGGTTCGGTTCATACCGAAGGCAGGCTTGTCTTGTCGTCCACTATAATTCCTTTCTACTTTCTGCACAATTACAATACCACAAGTAACTTCCCCTATGCTTTCCTAGGTTTCATTGTCTGTTTGCTCATTAAGTTGTTTCTAACAAATAAAGAACGAGCCCTTGACCCCTTTATATATATATATATATATATATATATATATATATATATATATATATATATATATATATATATATATATATATATATATACACGCAACAAAATACGCCAGCAACTTATAGCAATAACAATCGTGGCTCATCTCATAACATTTTATAGGGTAAGTACGTATAGGATAGGTACCAGGAAGGCTTGCTGTGGTTGTAATATTTGAGCACGTTCTTTAAAAGCCGTAATTTCTCTGTCTTGAAGCTTGACTATCGGCCATGGTTGAAGCGTATTTCCTTGTGTGAAAGGTCACGATCTAACAGCATCAATTTTTCTATGATCTGCTTAATTCCTGTCTGAGACCCGCCTAGCTTTACCTCACCTTTTCTTTCTCGGAATACCCTTTACATCTTTTGAGGCAACGATATTATTATACCTTTATAAAGCCTATTTGGCGCGCAGTGAATGAGATCAAAATGTCTAAACGAATTTTCGATAAAAATTTATTAACGCGTTTATGGAACCATACTAACTCGCGGAGTTCAGCCTCATTAAGTGCACACCCGACTTGATCGTACAATGGAATTATAAGACGGTATATGTATAAATTTATGAATGTGAACTTTATTCGCTCTTAGGGATTAGGCGGTAAAGAAGTCTGGGTCGGGGTATTGTTTGGTGAACAAGAAACTTCCTATCAGTTCTTTGTTCCTCCGGCACATGTGGAGTTCATTCCGGTAACATTTTAATTCATTTGCTTTCGCGCGGGTCTGTCGAATTCTTCTGCACCACTAGGCACAAGCGGCTCTGTATGTCGGGAAGAATTTAGGTATTTTAGCATTAGACTACTTTCGTAGAACTATCATGTCAGCATGAAGCAGATCGACGGACTAAATAAATAAATTCTGGAGCTTGATGCAACCCCCCCACGGCGGTACACTGTAAACAGAAATTGGCCAAGATGGGAGTAAATGACTTGCCGTCTAGCGCATTCCCTGATAAGAGTTTAATATACCGCAATCATGCGGAGTAAAAGGTTTACTCCGCTTGAACGGTCGTTTTCGATGTATTGCTGGGAGTAATATTTACATTCATCGAGGAGCTTTCGAGGGTAGCTATGGGAGTATATGTTTACATCCATCGCGGAGCTATTGGGGCTACCTATGTTTACATCCATGTAGGAGCTTCTTCTGCTTTTGCTAAAGCTTGCTAAGCCTAGGCGTGGTCCGGGACAATTCCTTGAATAATCTTATCAATATTGAGTCTACCTGAATAAATTTGGCATCCCTTTGGTCCTTTATTCTTCCGGTCGATAGCTTTGACGTTTGCTTTCCGAAAATCTTGGTTTGTCCGCATAAAATCTTTATAACCTCGGAAGCCTAAAGCCGGTGCAGTGTTGAATGCTTTCATGTGTTCTTATCTAAGCATAAATGTATTACTGACAGTATTAGTTGGAATTGCGGTGCAGTCGTTGCTCTTTATTAAAATCACCGAGCGCCTGTGTAGTGAGCGTGCTGTCATTGTTGCACCTCTGTTTCGGCACACACAATCATTTCAGTTTGGCTGCTGCTATTTCAAGTATATACGGCAAAGTGCACTTAGTGTCCTTCTCAGTAAGTTAAGCGCGAAACATCGACGTGTAAATGCAGCGCTGATATCGTCTAGCGATATGAGATTGTGAGCATGACACGTTTTTCGCTTGAACACATCTTTTCTTAATGTGCATAAAAGAATAAACGTTTTCTTGTCACGGTCACGCATATATATATAGACAAACTTACGTCGAATTCTCGACTACGTATCTTATAAAACCAACTAGGGGCAAGACGTCTCTGTGTTTTTCACCTTGACTTGGACAAGACTTGCGTTACCTATCTCCGTCCCATCCGTTTGCGCACTGTTTTCTTTCCTATAATGCCCAACCTTTAGTCTTGGTTACTACCGTTACCATAGGGAGTCACTGGTACGGTAGAGGCGTTACTGCACTTACCATAGGTAGTAAACGATATGGCAGCGGCGTTATTACCTTGTTATTTCCTAGCTGCAGTTACTACTTACTTAGTGAACGTCGTGAGAATTATTTACCTCAAAGTTAGTAAGGAGCACTACCATTTCTTTAAGAGTGCAAAAGCGCTATAATGACTGGGCGATAAAACGAAGTCTGGCCACGGCGCGCGTGAGGTTCCGAATAAGAAGGAGGGAGACCAGAAGCGCGAGTTGGGGCGTTCGAAGAAGATAAAATTCAGTCTCGTAGGTTAGCCCTGCAAGGAGGTCGGGCCTTAGAGGCCTGCTGCTTTCACGAGATATTTGGTGACCCGGACCATGGGCACATCTGATGGCACCTCGGCGGCTCCACCCGACGTGCTTCTCTTTCCATACCTCCGGCACATTACGCTGTCAAGATGCCGCCATACTGCCACCAGCATCCTGACATCTGGTTTCTTCGGGTGGAGGCCAGCTTTCAGGCCGTGCACATGTAACCTCTCAGCAGACCTGTTACACCCGCCTACTCGCTGCTCTCCCCGATGACGTCACTTTCCAGGTGTGTGACCTCCTTACCGCACCTACGACGCATTGAGGGCTGCTATCCTGGAGCGCACAGCCCCGTCCGAACGACCCCTATCCTATCCTAACTCATATCAACGACGGAGCTCGGCGATCGCCAGCCATCACAATTCCTCCGACGCATGCAACATCTGCATGAACCACAGGCTTCCAGCTTCGATGAGGCACTTCTCAAGCACCTGTTCCTCCAGTGCTACCCAGAGTCCGTGCAAATGGCTTGGTAGGCGCATCAAACCGTAGCCTCTCGCTCTGGCGTCCTTGCTCGACAAGCTCTGCGTCTCCAAATCTCGCGGCTTCTCAAGTAGCTGTGATCCGGAACGACATCTTCAGGGAACAGCCAGCTACCTCGCGATCACTTCCTGCTGAGCATACCACTGCGGATTCCACGGCTCGACAAACACGACGGTTTTTCGACACTTCATGAGGGCATTCGACACCTCTCGGATCTCGTCGCTGCCGCACTATAGCGGGACGGAAAGAAACCCATATCCTAGCCGTACGTTACCGTCTCGATCAGCCTCAGCAGCTCACGGATCCTCTCGTGAGCAATATAATCACGAACCTTCAAACGTACGCTGGTAACATAGACATTTCGGCATTTCGGCACGCCGGTGCGCGCTACCCTGTTCGCGGAGGAGAAACCAGCACTGGAAGCACTAGCGGCGATAAGTGGCTCCCGTGAAAAACCCAGTCGACTCTTCTTTGTCCTTGACTCCGTCAGTGAACTGAAATTTCCTACTGACACAGGTGCTGAGGTGAGCATGCGCACGCAAAGAGTGCACGCCCATTCCGCATTTGCAAGCCGTGGCCGTGAACAGTTCCAGCATTCCTGTGTTCCGTCGCAAATCGCTCACCCTCAGCTTCAGCCTCCGTAGAACTTCCCGCTGGATATTCCTTGTACCTTCCCTGTAGCCATCGTACACTAGGTGCCGACTTCTCTCAATGCGGACTTTTGGTTGACGCGGTCAACAAGAAGATCCTAGATTCGACTACCGAATCAACTATAGCTGGCAAACCTCCTCCAGTTGCTCCATTAGCTTTCACCGTCAACAGGGCGTACCGGACTCTGATTTTCTTAAAACTTTTTTAAGAGGGTGTGTGGGTGGGGTACATTGTCAGAAGGTTGTGAAGAGGCTTTGCGGCACGCCTAGGCGTAGCGATTCATTACTCACCGCCGTCACTATAGTGATGGCGGTGAATAATGAAGTGCTACTGACGAATTTCAAAGTATGCTTTTTAAGCTGCCGTGTACAACCTTCTGCGTTGATTGATTTGTGGGGTTTAACGTCCCAAAACCAGCTCTGATTATGAGAGACGCCGTAGTGGAGGTCTCCTGAAATTTCGACCACCTGGGGTTCTTTAACGTGCACTGACATCGCACAGCACACGGGCCTCCACATTTCGCCTCCATCGAAATGCAGCCGCCGCGGCCGGGATTCGATCCCGAGACCCTTGGATCTGCAGCCGAGTACCGTAGCCACTAGACCACCGTGGCGGGGCAAAACCTTCTGCGTTGTACATGTCACTGTAAGCAAACTCCTTATCCTTGTTGATTTTTTTCAGTACCTCACTCACGCACGATTGTCGTACGTTATGCATTGAACAACAAGTATGGTACATTTAAGGTTCCAGAAATTTATGAACCTCAAGATAGCTGATACACCCGACTATCGAATACTAAGAGCGCTAATTGCTACTAGAAGTGCGTAATGCATCTTGCTGGCCTTGTTGGAACTGGTTAATCTTGAGCTTAGTGCTAAAGCATGCCGACGAAGAAAAGAAACAAAGGACAAGCGGTTGTTTTTCGTTTCTTCGTCCCAGTGTTTTAGTGCTAAGGTCTAGATGAAAGGAGCGGATTTCTGTAACGTTCGTGCTTCATTCATTGTCCCTACGATATATGCTTGCACTTCACTGTGTCACCCTTCGCGCAAATGACCATGTCATTGCAAACGTGAATGCGCTGAACAAACACTCGATCCTACGAGAGCGGCGCAAAGCTTGCCGGACAGTATGCTGGCGCAACCAACAGCAATGTACCCATTGTCGAATGTTTAACTCGATTGCGGGAAGAACATTTTTTCTTCCCATACGGGAATATCCAGACATGCCCGAAGGCACTGATGTCACCATATCGCCCAAAATGTTGTAAAGTGTGCACTCAGAGCGTTAGGCCGAATGGCTGGCGAAACTGCGCAATGAGAAGCAAATGAAAGACTAAACCATCCAATGTTTTTGTTCCGTTCTGTGGGAATAGTTATGATCGTTGGATACACGACAACAGATACCACAAAACATTACTTCACTTCATACGCAACACAGGACTTGCAGCACACATTTAACACAACACACCATAAGCTATGCCTTAAGGGCAAGCCCATTTCGCAATAAAAAAAACAAAGATGACGCGCACGAGCTTCTCGCTTAGAGTGTATGTGCTGTCGCAGTGTATAGTAGGCTGGCTAAAAGCGTCCCGGAAACATAGTGGGAACGGGGAAGTTATCTCTCATTGTAAGCTCAGATTATCTTACATTCTTAGTTCCTCAGAAAGCCTAAAGTGAACACAGCGTTCATCGTGACGAGTTGCCCGAAAACGGGAATGCTGTGCTACTTCTCTTGAACGCTGGCCGCGTAGAAAAACAACACGGGAGTAAAGCTTCCAGCTTACCTTTTTTTTTCGTTAACGATGATGCTTTAAACTGCATGTAAAACGGCACTCAGTAATACATCGGCATTGTGGTTGCTCTAAACCACCGCATGTCAATTGATGCGCACGTTAGGCGTGCGAATGCGAACCTTGAATGTACCCTTGAACACGGAGTTTAAACGCACGACGGCCGCCGGACGGAAGCAAACTTTTGCGCAGGGCCTGTGGAATTGGTGTCAACTTCACACCTTGAAAACAAAAATAATACTCAATACTTCAGAGTGTCTTATTCACTACAGTTTTGAGAAACCGGCTAAATTTAAGTTTAAACGCATATTCTAATACGCTGTTAACGTTTAAAGAATTTGATTGATAGATTGATTTGTGGGGTTTAACGTCCCAAAACCAGTTCTGATTATGAGAGACGCCGTAGTGGAGGGCTCCGGAAATTTCGACCACCTGGGTTTCTTGAACGTGCACTGACATCGCACAGCACACGGGCCTCAACATTTCGCCTCCATCGAAATGCAGCCGCCGCGGCCGGGATTCGATCCCGCGACCTTCGGATCTGCAGCCGAGTGCCATAACCACTAGACCACCTTGGCGGGGCCGTTTAAAGAAATCACACAGAAACTAATAAAAATGTATCTTGCACAGCTACTTGGATTCCCATAGCTTCAATTACAAAAGCAGTAGTGTATTTCTCTGTTTTGCGACAATTAACAAGTGCAGTACCTTGTCGATATCAGTAATCTGCGGTCTCATTGGATGTCAAACCCCACGGACTTCAGAAAAAATGGTCGTGACTTCTGAGTGTATAGAATTCGTGTAAGGAAATATATCTCAGATTTCAGACGCGATACCCACGACACGATTATTTGGCACAGTGTAGTATAAAGTTGCAGTTGTTTTTTTTTTTGTTGTAAATATTGTTGCTATGTGGGGGTTTAACGTCCCAAAACCAGCTCTGATTATGAGAGACGCCGTAGTGGAGGGCTCCGGAAATTTTGACCACCTGGGGTGCTTTAACGTGCACTGACATCACACTGACATCACATTGTAAATAAATAATTTAGACATACTTGGCATGCTTTCATGTGCCCCTAATCTTATGTGCATAGGCGTTTCTGCAGTTTTCCCTTTTCAAAATCCGGCCGCCGGGGCTGGGTTGCAGAGTCGGCCGCTCTCGGTGCTAACGCAGCCGCTTTAAATCAATTCATAGCATGTGCTTATTTAAACGCACGAGTGGCTACGTGCGTTAAAGTGGTTACGTTCACCAATAAGCGGCCGTGATTTAAGGTCGACGTTGTCTAAAGGAAACAATAACTTCATAACACGTACACAAGCGAGGGTAAAGCAAAAGAGCACTTGTGGGCACTGAAGTACAAGCTAGCAAGTTTGGTCAGACATGTAACACTAACTAACTAACTAACTAACTAACTAACTAACTAACTAACTAACTAACTAACTAACTAACTAACCGACTGACCGACGGACCGACTGAATGTATAAGAGGCAGTTCAAATTTCTCATGTACCCATGCATAGCGTTAGAGCAGAATGAACAGAATTGGGTGTGTTTGTACTAGTACAACGTGGAGTCTGGCCAGTAAAACTGGCCGTTGGCATGCTTTTATTTTTAATGTTTTTCTCAGTGAACAATTTGATTTCCTTACTTGTCTATTTCATTTCGTGTAACTTCGTTATTATTATTCTTTTTTCTCTGCGAAACACAGAAATGGAGCAGCCCAGATGGTGTACTTCAATCTCCGCAGCACTCAAGTTGAATAGGACAAAACGGAACTGTGGTACTCTGTGCATGGCATCATCGTTCGTAAGGCTTTATTGCTACAGGTGTTTTGGCTGCTCTCTTGAATGTGTTTATTGCTACGGCTGGTCATACGATCCTTGCGCTTTCTCGCTTGCATTTCTACGCCATCATTTTTGTAAGCCAAATACTACCAGCAGCCCCCACTCATTGTGGGAATGAGGGTCATGCGAAGCCGTCAGTGAGGAAATTGTGAAACTGTTTGGCGTTCAACCAATGCACTGCCGTCATATGTTTTTCCATAAGGTGGCCTTGCAGACCTTGATAAGCACATGCATCTTTTCTAGCTGTTATTGACATACTAGAGTATGTCAATTCATTACCTAGGTTGTTTCCTTTACTCTATGGACATAGAACTGGTGATTGCGTTTAGACTGACTGTGCATAAACTGTTTGCTTTTACCCTGTGGCATAAAGCTTTGAGGCATATTTGTGCAGTTACTTCTAAGCGTGTATATGTAATCGTATTTGTTAGTGTGCGCCTGTCTTTAGGTGGTAATTTTTATTGTAACATGTTGTAAAACTTGTTTTCTCCTTTAACTATGTTCCCTTTGTTTGCCCCTCCTGCTCGCTCTTTGGAGAGCAGTACGTACTAAAATAAAGAAATAAATAAGTGCTACAAGTAGGATGAATGTCTTTGTGCAAGGTGCATGAGTGGGTGTTTGCCTAATGTTGGCTAAGCAGGGACGTCAACATCACGGTGGCGACTAGAAGGCATGGTACAACGTAACGTTGACATTTATGTTCGTGCGTAGCACATACGCCATTTACGTTGCACAGAAATTCATGCTAGGATACGCCTGATTTGCGTGTCATAAGCGTAGTTGGTTAAAGCGTTCCTGCGGGATCTAGCAAAGTTGGACAAAATAAATTCAGCTCAGCGGTAGCGAGTGTACTTGGTCCCTCGGGGGTCAGGGTTTGATTCCTGCTTGGTAGGTCGCCTTCGGTAATTGCAGTGCGTTCCCGTGCGTATGTTTCCTTGCCATGTCTACATTTCAATCGCGAACAACGAAAAATGGCATGATTTGCTTGTTTCTAAGCGCGCTCTCATGATATCTTAACTGTGTATCTCAGTTGGTCTCTGACTGACATAGGCTGTATAAAACTCAAACACCCGTGGCTCATACGCGCATAACACGGGCAGAGCACTAAGGGTATGTGCCGTACGCTATCGCAGTACCGTTAATCGGGACTTCCATGACGAGTATATCATGCCAGTGATGTAAAGGTCAATTACTTGTTTTTTGTCACCCATTTATACGCTACCATGCGAATTTTGGAGCGTACCAAGTGAACGAAGCGGCCAGAGGAGCACCGAGACGTAGGCGGCATTAGATAGATAGATAGATAGATAGATAGATAGATAGATAGATAGATAGATAGATAGATAGATAGATAGATAGATAGATAGATAGATAGATAGATAGATAGATAGGACCAAAGTGGCTCAGGTTTGTCAAGAATGCTTTCCGCTTTAGAACTTAAGATGAAATATTTTGTAATTTGTAAACTTCCTGAATGATATATAATAACTAGCTGCTGTTCCTGTGCCTCTTGCTTAAGAGACCCCTCCAAGAAGAAGCAGAAGAAGCTGGTTGTAGTTTTTAACTGAGGGTCCCGTTTTCAGTATTTATACTCTGGGACCCTCATCTGTATACAAGTATTATGTGACTGATGCTTGTAGAACCAATAAACTGAAACTGAAGCTGAAAATTAAGCGCCGATGTTATTTCTATTCCCTTTTCTCGTGACAATTTTATCTGTACTAGAGCATACATCAACGAAAACGATACAAAAGAAGGACTGGAGAGCAGCGGTATCAATTCCGTTATGAATCAAGCAGAAAGTTCGGGCAATCAGAACCAGCGCCACACCGGGGCCGCAGACTTGCAGCAAGCATGCAGTTCCTGCAGGAAAGCGTCGTTTCCTCGGGCATAAACTAACACACAGTCAATGCAAACTGAATGTCTCAAGAATACCGTTTGCATTAGTGCAACAGCCAGAGATTCGATCAGCAGGAGAACCACCGTTTTGCGGTACCGAAAGTATGTGCGCTGTATTGATTGCGCTTGTTCAAAGACGGATGACATTTTTCTTTTATGCGGCAAACAAAGAAACAAAAGAAAAAGCCTCAGGAGAAATCATCGCGCATAATTCGCAATTTCACAGAGACAGTATTCATGAAATTGCACGGATGCGATATGAAATATGTCGTAAGCGCACGTCTTGAATCGACCAAGATGTTGTCTACAAAAAGGATCGCCCCTTCGTGACACAGCGTAATAAATTGCATTTCCAACCGAGCGTTTCCAAATTTTCTTTGGCACGCCATGCGATACCTTTCGCAGTTGAGCTGTTCCAGTGAACAGCGGTGAAGTTATTGAAGGACACTACACATGGGTTCGCCGATTCCGCTGAGCTGTATTCAGTTGACGCCGTCTAACCTAAGCTCGACTCAGCCGCTAGGTGGCACATGGATAACGAAAGCCTGCTGTTTGCATTGCCGCTGGAATGTGGAATCTTAATTTCGCCTTCATACGCAGTACACAGAATTGAAATGGGAGAACCGAAATCTTGGAGGCCATATATGCAGTACACACGGTATTGAAATGAGGAAACCGAAATCGTTTAGCTTTGCGCGAGTTAGACGAGGACAATATATTATTCAAGCATCCGCATAATACACCGTCTCAGCTGTGGTCTCGTTATAACATAGGGCTCGGCACTCAGTATTCTACCTATACATTAAGTTGCGCATAAATCCACATCCTGAGAAAGGCTGCGCAAGGTGCTTCAGTTTCCTGGGAATACATGCACGGATAAGGCTGCGCACTGTCTTGGCGCGTTCAACGTCATACGCGAAGAGCCCGAGCGCACGGCGGTGTCTACGTCTTATACATCGGTGTTATCTATAACAACGATGCATGACATCTATGTATAATATCGACCAGCAAAGGTTGAAATGACTAGAAAATGCTCCTACCTTCCCCTTCCAGCCCTAAATCATTGCGCACCGTTCGTGAAGGACTGTTCTACGGGGTGTTTGCGCTGATTGATCGATCGATTGATTGTTACGGTTTTACGTCTCAAAACCAGCTGTGATTATGAGAGGGGCCGTAGTGGGGGCTCCGGAAATTTTGACTACCTGGGGTTCTTCAACGTGCACTGGCGTCGCACGGGCCTGAACATTTCGCCTCCATCGAAATGCAGCCGCCACGGCTGGGATTCGATCCCGCGACCTTCGGATCTGTAGCCGAGTATCATAGCCACTAGACCACCGTGGCTTGGCGGGGTGTTTGAGCTAGCTTGCGCGACCCTTAAAAAAAAAAAAAGAAAACCCCCGTGCGCGTTAAGGCGATCCAATCAAGGCGTATATTATTCACTGCCAGGTATAGTATTGGTGTAATATTCAAAGCGTGTCACTTAGCGTAAAAGTAATGCAATTCCATTATAATAAGAGTAATGGTTTTAATTTTTACGGCATTCTGAGACAGTGCGGGAGATTTGAAGAAAAAAAAGAAAACACCCCGTGACTAGTGCGCAGCGCCATGCGCACCCTCAGATGCGCTAAGGTTGGTCAGTCGATGACGCATGCAGACCGAAGGCGTAGGTAAGCCGAAAGGGGGACAGGTGTGGCCACCCCTTCTGATTTTCTTTTGGAGGTTATTCATTATGATCTGTATGTGGCCATTATTCATTGGTAGCTGATAGCACGTTTGAGGGTGCGTATGTCATTGCGTGCAAGTGAAGTTGGGGTAGTTTTCAAATCTGGTGCGCTTTTTAGGAGACCAAAATAATTAAAGCCATCACGCTTATTGGAATGGAAATACACCACTGTACAAGAAATAACATGCTTCAGAACTTAATCGCTGAACATAATACATTTAAGGCAACTGCTTACAAGTTCTTTAATTACTTTTTAAATAGTTACCTTCAGCTAGTTTAAAGAATGGTCTAATGTGGCCAAGACGCCATTGAATGGTACAACGTTGGCTGCGTCCAGCAACGCGCACGTGGATCCTTTTGAAAGGGTAGCGCAACTTAGCCGAAACACCCTCTATATGGCTACATGGCTGGTGTGCAATTTGGAGAACGAATCTGCATTTCGCCGAATTTAACATATTTATTCCATGGAAGGTGTCGGTGATGTGTGGGCATGGTTTGTACCAAACGAGTGGAATAGCATAGGCGCTTTTGTGACCACCAACCGCGCTAGTGTACAGCACACAGACAAAGGGTACTGAAAATAGTGCGGTATATGGCCCTATACGTTGCGTATACTTTTTCTAGTGTTTGCTTATAGATCCTTGGCGAGCATTTATTCAGTGTCCATGAAGAAACCAATTCAGTTCCTCAGTAAAGGGCCCGAGTGTTTGCCATTAGTATGTTGGGTCCTTTTTTTTCTTTTGGAAACTTTAAGCTGTTAGACCATACTGTGTATACTTACTCGGTTTCTTCTTTTTTCATTGAATTCATCTGACGCCATTTGCAAGCAACACAAAGCAATATAGCATGTTTCGACAGCTTTCACTCGTAGAATAGATAACAAGTAGGTGAAACAGTTATAAAGGCTGTAACTTCGGGAGCGCTACGAGCAGTCTATGGTTTATGCACTAGTTGGAGATGCCAGACGTCTATGCACGGTAGGGCTAGCCGGTGTTACCAGTTGAGCCTTAGCGCCACCTGCCGTAGGTGACGGCAAAGTTAGGTTGGTGTTTAGCTGCTCCCAGACGGCAATGACGTTAGAAAGAGTAATACTGTGGATGAATATGTTCAATATTGCTGATGCATGCGGTTCTAGTGACCCGATACCTCATATGAGTGACATTATGCGTACGTGCTGCCGACTCCTCACCTTTCAGCCATCAATCTCAACCGCACAAAGGCATGAAAACAATCAAATCGATGCATAATAGTCACGTGCTAAGACCAGCTAATAAATGTGGCTTCTGCAACACGCATTGTATATCACTGCTTGCCCTTTTTTGATGATAAACTCTATGGCACCTTCGACCATATTAAGCAAGTCTTGGGGAGGTTAACTGAGAAACGGTGACCGTGATTAGCAAACAGATGCGCATTACAATGAAGACCTCACGTGTGTTTGCCCTCAGAATTTTCGCTCTTTCTGCTCAAGGAAAGTGGATTCCGTAAAACTCCCCCTCCCCCCATTTTTTTCTTTGTTTTCCACTATCATCACAAGGCAGAAAACATCCCAGGAGAGCGTAGTTGCCTCACCCAAGTGCTTGTTTCTAGCCTCTCCCGACTGCGGCTTGCAAGGGAGTAACAGCGATCCGACCAAGGAAAGGACGCTATTTTCTACAGCCCTTGTTGGGAGAACGGCTAGGCAAAAAGGGGTGGTGGATTAGGAGGGGAAACAGAATTTAAAGAGTGGAAAGTCGATGAACGTTGTTGTGGAGAGCTCCGAAAATTTTGACCACCTGGTTTCTTCAGTGGGCATTGACATCTCACAGTACATGAGCTAGCTTGTACCATTCCCTCTGTATCGAAATACGATGTCTAAACGCACGAAACCCCATCAAAATGCAACTTCTCAGCCATCTACAGCTAGGTTGAATGGCTACGGATTAAGTTGTAAAGTTATCTGAATAATATAAGAAAGAGTATTTGTCAGGTAAGCAAATGCTTGCTCAGCAGACAAACAAGTGGCTTTATGAAATAATTAAAATAAAATATTCATACTTTGACACACATACGGCCAAAAAGCGATCATAAGTATACCGGTCAGCCTTTACAAAGATACTTTACTTTTTTGGATTAGGCAAAATAAAGCGAAGAAAATCTACGCATGCAT
Organism: Hyalomma asiaticum; assembly: GCA_013339685.2. Taxonomy (NCBI): domain Eukaryota; kingdom Metazoa; phylum Arthropoda; class Arachnida; order Ixodida; family Ixodidae; genus Hyalomma; species Hyalomma asiaticum. Next base: position 20,053,138 of record CM023481.1, read on the forward strand.
TCAGATACAATACAGGACGTAGGTTCGTTATTATTTACAAACTTCCGCGGCGTGTTTGCAAACACGGGCTGGTGCAAACACGCCACTTCCGCGGCGTGTTTGCACCAGCCCGCGCCGCGTGCCTTTCATGTGCAGCTTGCTCGTGTTATGATTTTATGTCGTGCTCATAACTAAAACGAAAAAGAAGCACAGCAATGGTTGTCTAATCATGGACACCCAACAGAATTTAGAAAAAAACAAGACCGCCTATGTTTTTTATGCTGTGCATTTCCCAGTGATATAAGATGGCCCCGTCGCTCTCACTAATTACGGTTTGCTATATACCACGGACGAGCACTCGCGCACAGCTTCGGCCCAAATGACAATCAACACTTCTTGAAGTAGCTGTCAACCCATTTTTTTTTTATTCTGAGAAAACCACTAACCAACACAAAATTGTCGCTCCCAGCTGCCGTTCCCTCAGGGCGCACTCGCAGGTCCCCAATTTATTAGTGCTTGCTGGAGACACGGATGACGCCGCGTGTCTCGGAGCAGCAGCGCCGACTAGCCAGCTGTCTAGGCCTATATATTAGATGCGGCACCGTCTACACTTCCCTTCGCATTTCCTTTTACATGTTGCCTCGGGGCTGATATTTTATCCAAGTTCAAATATATAAGAGAGTGGACGAGAGGCGGGGTGCCGCGTTAGCTTAAATCATAAGGCACCGCGCGTGTGAGGCGCAGAACAGTAGTTTCACACGTACGAAAGTTCTCTCGTCGTCTGTTTTTATGGACGACGAGAGCCATTGTATAATTTATCTACGTTTGGAAGAAAACCAACGCCGACTTTCCCATATAATTATTGCACATTTTCTGCCTGTTACTTCCTATATCTTCTTCGTATGTTGACACACGGAATCTTCCTATATCTTCTTCTTATATGTTGACACACGGGACAGCGATCTCAATTTAGTGTTACCGTCTAAAAAGGAACACGCAGATTTCACGTCATGTGGCAATCGATCCGAACGAAGCTTTGATGAGCCAAGAACAAGAAAAGGCGGTTAGTCCAGTTCCTTTTATTGAGCAATAAATTCTACTCAGCGAGACAGCCGACGACGACAAATACTACCGCCAGGACGACGGCCAAGATCGCAACCGCGACGACCAAGACCGCACGCCGAATCACACGGGACGTATTGGGAAAGCAAAAATCCCTTTAATCTCAAGACACAAATGTAAACATTTCGACGGCGATCTGTATGGCTCGGTTCAAGAAGTATTTCAAGCTAAGGTGGCTACAGCCACAGTTTTCAAAATTGTCCGAAGTTTCGAGGCCAGTTCAGCCCTTTCCTGAGGGGTAAATTTTTGATTCGCAGAGGCGGCATCCCCTCCTGGCTCTCCATGCACAGATGCTGCTTTCCCTCGCATCGTAAAGACAGTGAGTACACATGAGGGCATTGTTCCAAGCGACCGTATGATGTTTCCCGGGGTGGTCTGTATATGTTACGATTCCAGCAGAAGCTTTTCCCGGATTTCTTTCCATGGTTGTAGCCACGCGGCTAGAAACAGAGATAAAAGAGTCAGCTCAGCGCATAGCGGTACAACCTTAGCACGGTAACCTTTAGTTTATTCTGTAGGTACACAGAAATGTGAAAATATGCTCCTTTACTAAAAGTTAAAGCACTCTAACCTTCAGTAAAGGAGCATATTTTCACATTTTTGTGTACCTATAAAATAAACTAAAAGTTACCATGTTAAGAGTGTATGTTCTGTGACTCCCGCTACCGTACGTAGCGGAAGTCAGAGAACAGCTTGCCAGAATTCTCGGCATAGCTGACGTCAACGTGTCTCACAAACCCGCCTCTACACTCGGCCATTTACTGTCACGACCGAAAAACTGAACTTCAAGCGAGAAGTACCAAGGGGTCTCTCGTTTACAAGGTCTCTTGCCCTGAGTACCCAGTGTGTTTTCTTTTTTTGCTTTCTGGGGTTTTACGTCCCAAAAGCACCAATGATTATAAGAGACGCCGTAGTGGAGGGCTCCGGAAATTTTGACCACCTGGAGTTCCTTAACATGCAATGACATCGCACAGAACACGGGCCTCAACATTTCGCCTGCATCGAAATGTAGCCACCGCGGCCGGGATTCGATCTCGCGACGCTCGGATCGGCAGCCGAGTACCACAGCCACTAGAACACCGTGGCAGGGCCTGAGTATCCAGTGTGTTACATAAGCACTAGCAAAAGCTTCGAGGGGAGAATGCGTCAACGAAGGAACGATGTGCTAACAGCGGAAACACAACGCAGGGATCTCATGGAGTACTGTCAAAAACAAGACCACAAAATTGACTTAGGCGGTGCGGTTAGTTGCAGACACCGAAACAAATCCGGGGGGAAGGCTTCTGGTGGAATCGTGGCACATACAGGACACCCCGGGAAGCATGAGCTGGTCACTTTGAGCAATGCCCTATGAATTCTCTCACGGCCTTCATGACACCAGGGAAATGAGTTATCGTGCAGGGAGAGGAAGGAGCGACGCAGCCTCTGCAAAGGCACTCCCTTAGGGAGGGGTCGAACTGGCCTCGAAACATAGAGCCACCTCGAAAACTGCTGCTGGAGCCATCTGAGCTTCAAATAATTTGAAGACACAACAACGCCCGTGCGAAAAAGACACCTAAGCAAGGAAGACAATTGTCCCGCTTTTTCATCACTACTGGTAGGAAAAAGTACGTGCCATAGACCTTAGGCCTGCGCACAAAGGGGGGGGGGAGGGGGGCAAGTGGAAGGGGGGAGGGCGATCATTCCCTCTAATCGCCTGAATGGGGGCGCCAAATCTGCCCTGTACCTCTCGAATTTTGACAAAAATGGCCTCATTGGGAAGGGGTTGAGGGCAGCATGGAGCCTCTGCAGTGAACCTTCATCGCCGCCTAATGGAGAACCATGCCCACGCCTGTGTCACAGACGGCGCTCGTGAATGGGCCCACGGCTAGAGGGAAAACTAGAGAGGTAGAGGGCCGAGTATTCGAAACGTCGGCGTGCACACAGTCGAGGCGTGCCGCTTGGTCAACAACAGGTCACGTGAGCAGCAACCTCTTGTGACCACGAAATGGATATGTCATGGTAAGTATGTGCTATATGACCTGCCATTCGCGGTTGCGCAGAGAAGAATTAGGAGGGGGAAAGAATTTTTTTTTTTTGCTGGGGCAGGTCGGCGTCGCGTCGTAAGGTACGCCGTTTATTTACCCCACCCATGCGCCTCCTTTCAGAAAATTTTACCCGGCGTTTGCAGCAAATGTCAGTATGCTTTTCGCTCTTGCCACTCTGGAACACACTACGCTATCTTTAGAAAAACTCCACAGGTCACGCAAACGTAAAGCTTTCTTTTGGTCCTTTCTGAGTGATTCGTGCGGAAGATTCACATTTCCATATACAACAGGGGAATATCGAAGGAAGATGGAGGCTTGAAGTGATGAAAAAGATCATCGAACAAGGAATTTTGGCCAAACCAACGTTCTAACCAGTGGACTTGTTTTCGCCATTGCGATGAATGGTTTCCTTAGATGCATGTTCATGTACGCTTCGAACATCCGAATTAGAGGAGAAGCAAAAAGTGTGTGCGCAAAGGAGAAAATAAAATAAAGTTGACAAGGAGACGACGCAGGTGTTAGCGAGATAAATGGGGTGCCGGAGCTATATCGCAAAGCTGGCAAAGAAGCAAAATAATGGTTTCTCTCTTTTGCACACGGAGGCTTTTGTCCTCCTGCAATTCTGAGGCTGGGGGATATTGAGCAAAGAGTATATAAAGGCGATGCTAAAGAAGTCGTCTGTGGTCCTGACTATGACAAGTCCATTCGATGAAACGTTGGGTGTACTTATATTCCCTGTTTTTTTTAGTTTTTTTTGTCGTTTCGTATTTACTGTGTGTGTGTTTGTATGTGTGATAATTTTAAGTCTCTTGCTAATTTCTTCCATTAGCTTTTTCAAAATATGTCTTCCTCATTCTTCATTTAAAAAGGTTTTTGCACTCTGTATTTAACCTAGATATGGATAACTCTATTGCGACCATGCGTGCAATGTATTTTCGTAGCTTTTGGTGATCCCATGATTTCTAAATCTTCACGCTGTTACTTATTTTGATAACGCTTTTCACGGAGAGAAGGCCCCAATTCAGCTTATGACTAAAGGACTTTCTTCGGTATATACACTCCCAGTATACATCACTGTGTTATTAAAAAAAGGGAGCTGATCCCTTTAAGGCTGCCAGACCGCTGAAGAGAAAAGTAGCGACACAACTGCCCAAATTAGTCATGACGGTAGCCAACTGGCTGCCGTTAATCCATTCTGGCGCCAGAAAACTAGCCAAATAATTTACTTTCCGACTCGCTGCGCATCGCCTACAAAAAAAATTTTAAAACGACATGGAAGCGACTTTCAGCACATCACAATTAGCTACGGCATGACTACGTGACTGTCTACAAGAATTACAATGACGAGAGTGCTAGTCCCACTCTTGCCTAGTGTACATGTTTGAGTTTACTTTTGCCAGCACTTTCAGGGGCACTGAAAATGTAGAGCTTGTGACACCTTTCAGACGTAGTCCAAACTTGATAATGACGATCGGGAGGACCTCGTGCGATATTCTACCGCGAAAGTCGTTTTTTGACAGTTGCCTAACATAGGCACGCTTCTAAACACGACTTTAGAACCATGGCGCTCATGATGCGCTCCCAGCGCTCCCAAACGCTTCCTGGATTAACCGAAAGTATTTACTCCGATTTAGCCGTCGTTTGCCCAACGAATGGACGCGACTTGCGACTGTTGCGATACATTTTAGCATACAGTAACTGTCGACACCAGCGCCAGGACAGTAGCCGAAAAGTAGCCAAGAAGCCAACGCCAACTTTCTTTCGTCGCGGCTTTCTAAAAGTACTTTGGCGTAAAGAAGCTAAATCTGGAAACCCTGGGTCACTCTGTCGTAGGAATCAATATAACACGAAAGTGTTAGGAGTATACTTGGATGTTTCTTGCGCCTCGAGATGCCCGGCAACACCGGCATAAATGCACATCCACTTGCGCGACATTGACCGGTTGACGTCGCTGCGTGCAGTTTTCTTAGTTGGTGCCACCACGCTAACCGGCGTGGAAACACCGCTGGGCTGGCTACTGCTCCATTATGCTGGCACTTAGGCGCGGCATGGTAATACGATGCGAAAGACAACGCGCATGCGGCGTTGTCACCGAATGCAACCACTGCGATCACCATGTTGCAGCGACAGCAGTCCAGCGGCGGCAATCTCCGCTGCGTTGAGATTGCGGAAGCGGTAACTAGGTGCTTGTGAGTGCAATTCTGCAGACTTCGCTTAACTACTCCGATATGGCGTCACCACCGTAGGTGCGCTAGGGGGCCTGCATGTGCTCGTCTCCATGCCTCACGGGGGCGCGCACATGTAGGCTCCCTAAGGCGCCACGTGCGGAGGAGGACGTATGCTTTGAGGGGGAGGGGAAATGTTAATAAGGAAGATTAAGAGAGGCGTTTGTAAACCTCTCAATATGTGCGTTGATAGCGCAGTCAGTACAGCGCTCGACACCTTTCGTCATGGAACAGCCGGTCGCGGGTTCGGTTCCGAGTTCGGCTCCTTCTCGTTTATACCTGTGTACTTTACTCCGTCATATCCGTTACAGGAATTGACGTATGAGGTCTTGGTGGACCACGGCGTAAAACACTTTCGTGTTAAAATGTTGCTGATCCCTCTGTCATAGGAATCGGTACAACGCGAAAGTAAAACTTGTCTTCAGAGACATTGAATTGCACGCGCCAGAGCCCTACGCAAACCTGCCATAAACAAGGAGCGTCCGCAAACGGTGGAATTATGCAAGAGAAACCGAACAGGTATTCAGCGGATCATTTTGTGAACACACAGTGCGCTGCAGCGAAAGGCGCTTCTTTTTATTGTCAACGGCCGTCTTTGCATTCCTGGTGGAGAGCGCTTCACAATACTGGCTACCATATACGCCCTACAAAAGAAATTTTACAGCGGCCGCGCTTGCACACACATCGCCCAAGCTAGGCGCCGGTAGAACGCCGCCAAGCAGCTAGCCTCCGCTGTGATAGAAGCACTGAGACCACAGAAGCGCTAACTGCCGGCGCATATTAGGATGACCAAAATATATTGCGCTTCATCGTTCATAGATAGGGGTCCCACCGCTGCAATTCAAGAGTGAAATGAAAGAGAGGCGATGCTAAGTTATGCAGAGATTTGCTCAGTAAGTTCCTCTGATTTAACGTGGTATCAGCTAGATGCAAATCGAAAAGCGGTGTAGTGAAGATATAAGGACCTCCCTCCCACACCTTCAATGTGCCGGTGGTGTGATGGGCAGAGCTTCCAGCTCCTATCGACGCATCCCCGGTGGCAGTGGTGGTAGTGGGTTCGAAATTCTAGGTTTTGGTGCTATTGTCAAATGTCTGTTGATTTTTTTCAGACATCCACTTCCATGACGCAAGTACGTCAATTATTTCTTGGTGCACCCTGACATAAAGCACTTTCGTGTTAATAAATACACCCATTCTGACTAGAGTTTGATGGTCACTCCATATGGCGCAATAGAGACCTCATTCGATGGGTGCTTGAACAACCGATGCAGTGTGGATTGCGAGGCGCAGCGACTTCTAAAGGGAGGCTGGATCTGTACTGGCATTCATAAAGAACAATTTTTAAACATTCACGGAGGTCTTGTTCACGACAGAAAGACAATGGAGGTTTTGCACATGTGGCAGCACGTCGCTTTGGTGGAACCGGGGCATGGGTCTTGTGGGAGAATTTCACAAAAGTGCTTTGTTACCAACACTGCATGTTCCAATAAAAGAAACTGGAGGGCCTGCGATTCAATGAAAAGCGCCGGGGAAACGCGGACAGGGCGCGACTGCTGTTGGGAGCCAGAGGGAAAATTGAGATCTGCTGACAGCATGGAAGAAGGAAAAAAAAGAAAGCTAGAGGAGTGCGTCACGTCACGATATTTTAGCCTAGTCATAAAAAATTATAAAGGAGAGAATCATGAGGAACGGGCGTGATATGGAAGAGTTAGAATAATACATGGTCAAGCGCCAGTAAATGTCACCACGTCCAAACTCGCGCGGTCGGGAACTATGTACGGCCTAATCCTACCCGAAAGGCACCGTGCTAAGCCATCAGTTGCGGTCGGCTTGCCGATGTTAGCGGAAACAAGTGACTTCGCCTCCTAGTTTATTTATTTATTTATTTATTTATTTATTTATTTATTTATTTATTTATTTATTTTTTGCGGGAGCAGCCCCCAGCTCTGGCCCAAAGAAGGGCGTCTCAGTACTTTGATGGATAAAGTTCATTGCCTGTTCCGTGGCTGAGAGCAGTGTACAGCAAAACTGTATATGGCTAGATGCTGGCGGATCACGTGCGCGGACAAAACGAGGCGTAGTATAACAATTATACAGCGGGAGGCCGATCCAGGGGGCAATGCAAGGCATGGAGCAATGGCTCTTACGCGAAATAGAATGCGAATTAACTGAACCAAGTGAAACTTCAAGTGAATCGGAGGTGCATTAAGTGGACTAAAGGTGATCTGACGTCAACGAAATGTGAACTGAGCGAATAATATGTGTCAGTCAAAGTGATTCAACGGTTCCCTAAGTGAACCAAATCTATAAATTCAAGCTGTACATTAAGTTGTGACCAAAAGTGCGTCCGCCTATCGAGTCACGTTGACAGAGAATTTCTCATTGATCGGCCGACTCCACCACCGCGGGCTCGCTGGGTGTCCTTCTTCACGGAGTGGAAGGGTGATGAATTGTTTTTAACCTGAAGTGAACATACCGTGTTACGACAGAAAAGACATAGTATCGAAGCACTGGATGTTAGCGATTTCGGTTGCAAAGAGAGCCGACTTGGTGAGCTGATAGTGTGGCAGCCATGCAACGGATACAAACACCATGCGAACGTCGGAGGGCAGGCGTTGCATAAACGTATACGGCGAAGAAATACACCTTTTTCATGTTGGGAAAAGCGCCGCCAGCGGCGGTCGCCGAACTCCGAACTGGAGGTCCATGCCTCCGCAATCGTGCACCACGCGACAGGAGAGAATCGCGGAGGCACGGCATGGCACTCACACTTACAGACTACAGCACGCCAGCTGTGACCTGTCTCGCCGAACGCTGACCCTCAAAAAGCATAGCGCGCGTTTCGTCACAACTCGGCGCGCATGCGCAGACAACAACCTGAAAAGGTCCAACGACCGGTTTCTTGCTCGGACGAGCATTCTAAAACAATGTGGGAATTGCGGACATGAGTTTCCATGTTGTCGTAACTTGACACACGACTGTTCTTGTCATTCGTTTTAACACCGGATTCCAGATATCATTTTATTTTAAATTTACAAACCATTTAATTCTTTTGTGTCCCCTATATTACTCGTATTAGGTCTCTAATTATTTTATTATTATTTTGTTTAACAATACTGCCGATCTCACAGGAGATCATAACATGGAGGGCATACGCTTGAACGCAAAGAAGCACCATGATATTCATACAATGCGGAATACATGAGTATCCACAGAATATGCACAGCATAACCGCAACTCATTAAAAACTATTAGCTACAATAATTACAATCGTAGTATACCTAATGGTGCAATTATGATAGTGAAACGCAATATATGAATACAGTTTACACGAAAAAAGAACAACATATAAAAAACAAAGAAAGAACAATAGTTTTCACAAAACTTATCAGCGTATACATACATTCACTTCTACTGTATCGAAGAACATATTTAAAGATGAAGCGTTAGTAATAGATGCACTAAGTTGGTTCCATTCTCCTATGGCTCGAAGGAAGTATGAATACTTAAAGCAATTTGAGGTAAATGTGTATTCAATAAGTGTTTGGGAGTGCCTATAGCGTGTTGATTTAGAGCGATTGAAAGAAATGAGCCTTGACGTGTCGATATTTATGTCACCATGAATTAATTGAAACAAGAGCTTTAGCCTAGCTATCTTTGCTCGGCTTTGCAGTGTTAATAGTCGCGTAATTCAGTAGGAGAATCTGTTGTCTTGTAGTTATTATAGATGAACCTTATCGCCTTCCTCTGCACCCCTTCCTTTCTTGCGATGAGTTCCTTCGTGTACGGAAACCAAACAATATTGGCGTACTCTAACACTGGTCTAACAGGCATTTTGTAAGCCAGCAGTTTTGTATCTGGGGGCGTAAGACGAAGGTGCCTTCTCAAAAAGAATAGTCGCTTTAGTGCATTTGAAGTTATACTGTTAATATGCGTTTCCCATCGAAGATCATGCTTTAAAGTAACGCCCAAATATTTGTGCTCGAATACCCGAGTGGGAAGTGTGTCGTTAATAACGTAAGTAAAATCAGATATTTATTTATTTCTAGTTACTGTAAGCGTTACAGATTTTTTTTCCATTTAGAGTCATCTGCCACTCTTCACACCAAGAAAAGACAGATTTTAAGGCGTTATTCCGTACATGGTGGTCATCATCGAAATTAATTACGCGGTACAAAATACAATCGTCTGCGAACAGACAGATGTTGACCTTTCGTTTGGAAAGTAAATCATTTATATATATCACAAATAAAACAGGACCTAGGACACTGCCCTGAGACACTCTTGGTGTAACAGGTGCTAAAGCTGAATCTTCGTTATGAACATGAACGAATTGTGCGCGGTCAGTGAGGTAGTTCTCTATCCATCTAACAAGAGATCCTTCTCCTAGTGTACAGTGGAGCTTCCTGATTAGTTTTTTTGTGCGACATGCGATCGAAGGCCTTGGAGTAGTCTAATAAAATTAAGTCTTTCTGTTTTCTATAATCTAGACCTTGTGATAAGTCGTGTGTTAGTTCTAGCAGCTGTGTGACTGTTGAAAGACCGCGGCGGATGCCACGTTGATGCGGAGAAAGGATAGATTCTTGTTTGAGGTGCGTGTTTATGTGTTTAAGTACTGCGTGTTAGAGAAGTTTACATATGGTTGAGGTTAAGGAAATGGGCCTTAAATTTGATACCCCTGTTGTGTTGCAGCAATATCGCTACAGAAACATTCGTCAACGCGCCCACGGTAGCTTGCCAACTTGAGCAACACCCCTTTCGCGTCGATGGGCTCCTCGCCGCGCATGAGCCACAGCTAGCGACGATGCTAACAAACTTCGGCGGCCATAGGGCCATAGCGTGTGGCCCGGCGAGCCACTAAGCGTCTGGATCGCCGAGCCACACGATTTCCGGCTCGCCTTATCAGGCGAGCTGGCAATCCTAGAAGCCTATCTTAGTCGGAGGAGTTGATTTCGCGCACGGCGCATTATCAAATGACCTACTGCTGCTCGCGCCACCCTTCCTGCCATTTTGCTGGGCATTTGCAGCTATAGGACTGTGAACTAGGGATGCTCATGACTAATTAGGGTGCAGCTCTAGGAATGCTGCGGGAGCAGGGCTGGGCAGTACACATTCTAGGGATACTTTTGAGCGTATGCATTTCGTAATCAACATACATTTGGCAAATGTAGTTGTCTATCAGTAGTGAAATACTTTTACGATGCATCTATTTATCGCGAATACAACGCCGGATACGGGTATCTCTTTACTCCTTTTGTCGAAAATGGGATCATGTGTTTCATGGGGGCAACGAAGATCTTTGTCTTATTTTATCTTTTGTGCTAAGCCAAGAAAAGCGCACTAACGGTCTTTATGAGCTCTTCGGCTTCTGAAAGATGAGAACAGACCCACGTGTGAATTGAGTGTTTCGGTGCCTAGATCACCCGAGATCAGGTATGTCGATGCTGCAGGGTTTTTCTAACAAAGAGGGATATTTATTCATTGTAACACGCACCTGTTCTGTTCTGCAGCGGTAGAGAGACTTCTCTCGTTGAGTAGTCTCGCGTAGGGGCGAGCCGGCGCTATCTAGAAGGCAGCCTGTTTGAGAAGCTTTTATTGATTATGTGGAAATAACAACTACCCTCACAGAAAAACGCATTTGGTGTGTAAAATAAATGTGTATTCTTTTTTCTTACTTCACTAGTGTTCGACATAGATATGAGCTACTATGCTTTATTTGCAAGTTGCAATGCGCTGTAAGATGATTCGCGACATTTGTCCGAACTTAACAAACGTCATTGCTGAGCATCAGTACCCACAAAGTGAAAAAAAATATATATTACAGCATCGGCACTCGTGTAGTGTTCCGGCATATTCTTGACATTTTTACGCAAAATACTGTCCGAAATATCTTCTTATGTCACAGATTTGTATCAGTATCTTTATTTCAGGCGTGCAGTACACGTACATCGACATCAGTATTACGGAATAATTTTCTGGGTATCTCTACACCGTACTACTGCCATGCTGATCACCCCGCTGCATGAAATTTGAACGGAATTCCTCCTATTCCGCCATGAAATGCCAAGGGCATTTCTTAGAGCTGCCTCACTCTTTTCTGATGTGCGTCTTCTACTCGGTGAGTATCGAAAAAAAAAAACGCGCTTAAAGGACCCTATACTCATGTTCTCGGAAAAGCAGTAGCAAAGGCCATTAAAACGCCAACTGTTGGCACGGCGCTTTCATGGGCAATCCAATTTTCCTGCGCTTAGATTCAGTTGCCGTTGATGTCCATTTGCCGTACGAAGTACGCAACCACAGTGCCCGCAGTCCCAAGGCGCCGGAGTGAAAGTCCGGAACCTACGAATAGGCGATGTGAAAGCGCTTCGCTTCGCGCAGGGATCTTATTACTGTACGCGCTCGTTTCAGGCCGAAACCTTCTGGCTGAAGTACTTGTTGGTTTGTGATTTTCTTTTTTTTCTTTTGGAATAACGAAGGTTGCAGGTCATCGGAAACTATGGGTTAACGCGGGAAGGGCTTGCGGAACTACATTTATACAAAGAAAGAAAAACAAAAGTTTATTTACCTTTCTCGCACGTTCTTGCATCAATTTCGAGACATTTAAAGTTCCTCCGTTATTTTTTTTATTTATCGCACAACTGATCGAGCTTGCTTGAGGGCCGCGTCAAACGTAAAGAAAATGAAATTAACGATGAAGCGGACAAATGAACCAAAGTACCGTCGCGGAAGAATGAATACGTATATTTGGACTGGCATAGCGCATTATGGAACAAGAGAAACGGCCAAGCATACCGACACAGGAGGACAGAGCGCTATGTCCTCTTGTGTCGGTCTGCTTGGCCGTTTCTCTTGTACCATACGCTATACCAGTCCAAGTACGACGAACCAACTCCCCAGTCTTCAACACTTGTGGAATATATATATATATATATATATATATATATATATATATATATATATATATATATATATATATATATATATATATATATATTCACATTTAACTCAACTAGTCAACTCGCGCACGAGTGAAGGATACTAAACGCTAGTGACAGGCGTTTCAGACGGAGCCAAAACTGGAGGGTCGTGCGTCCGCTATCCTCCACCTCCACGCAGCATAGAGCATCACAGAGGTATGATATCGCGCTCATACTTATGGACGATAATGCATCAGGTGTCCAGGTGTCTCCCATCCCGTCGCGTTCTGACCACAAAATAAGATGGATTACGTTTTTTCACTGCCGCCGCGCATGCGCAGACAGCCCTCATGAAAAAGGCCCGTTCTGACCGTGCGTGAAATGATGAAAAATATGGCTGTCGCAGAGCCTACGCACTCGGGAGAAAGGGAGCGCCCACTTAAAAAATGTTGCCGTTTTCATTAGTGTTGAAGCTTGGGAAACTTGGTCTGTCACACTTAAACTCATGCAGAGTCAAGTGAAGGCCAGAAACAGCCAAGCCGGCCAACAAAGAGCGTTGGCCTTCAACAGTTGGAAGTCAGCGCTCTGTTCTTTCTGTTGGTCGGCTTGTCTGTTTCTGTCACCTGGCGCGGTGTCTGTTTAAGCCGCTACCATCCTGTCTTTAACTACAAAAGCAGCAAGAACACTGCTCACAGTGGTCACACTATTTACCGATATTGTCACGCTGGCCTAGTTCTCTTTTTTGCTTGTTTTTATTTTTATAGAGAAGAGCTCGCAAATGTATTAACCATGTGCGCCCCACCGACATGGGGCGAGCGTAGACAGCCCTTTGCCAATGTTGTAAATAAATCGTGACCAGCGATTTAGGCAATCCGTGGAGCAGCAAACAGGGCCACTTGAAGAGGAACCAAGAGAGAAAACTATACATGGACGGTTACGCCGCTTAGTACTCTTGTTGGTGCGCTGGGTCTTTTCCCTTTTAACACCAAAGTGTTTTATGCCAGGATCCACTACGTCCCTATACGTCACTACCGTAACGGATATGATGCAGTAAAGTAAACATGTAAGAACAATAAATAAACACACCCCGAGAACCTTCCGTTGATGCGCTGGGAATCGAACTCAAAGCCCCCTAGACATCAATGAAAGGTGCTCGGTACTATACGAACGCGCCTTCTAGTGTCGTCCGGCTCAGCACGCGCGCATCCAGGCGCACATTGATTAGAATGGTGCCGCCATCCGGGAGAGGCAAAGTGAAACGTTGCAGCTTTACTTCGTATCTCCTGGATGTGCGGCACCATTACAGGCGCATTCCAAAGTCCGCCTCGACGAACGCGTGCAGAGCCGCGCGCATAGACGCCTTCGTACAGCTTCGATCCTAAATGCGCCCATAGCGCAGTGGTAGGTCACTTTTCTTCGCGGGCGCCGTTTCCCGGCCGACCGCTCTTCGAGCGTGATGTTCCTAAAAAATTACAGCATATCCACGGAGTGAATGATGATGAGTGGGCGAAGCTCGGGAGGTTCATCGTAGATCGTGCCGAGTTCCGGATTAATTTAGTTAATGCGCACGCTACGAATCCTCATGGTTCAACTATGCACAAGTGAAATCTCCCACCGGCACTTCATTGCAAGTCAATCAAGATCCAGTGCCTATATATATATATATATATATATATATATATGGGTTGCCGGTGAACGCTTCTCCAACGAGAGCAGTCGGTATTTCTCTATCAAGAAACTCGCTAGGAGACGCTGCTTGCGCCAACGTTGTCTCTCGCGGGTGAGGGCGCGATCTCCTCCTTTGCGAGCTGGTAGCGTTCCTCTAAGAAAGAGCGTTTCCATAGCCAACGCGCGCCTTTCGCTCTCGAGCGCGTGCCTCCCGGCACGCGGGTTACGCCTGACACCTGACGACTGACGCCTGACGCCTGACGCGTGACAAGGTTAGACTAAGAAGAGCTTCGCCCCTAAAACTGCTGCGTTAAGTACCAGAGCACGGCGACCACGTTGATGGCTCAATGTGGCCCAAGTAAATATGACTGATACCTTTGTCACGCAGCATTTACTATAGACTGTGCTAAGTTATTAGGTAAACTACTTCAGTTACCACAAACAGTTCGCCCTTGATCTTACGGAGGGGATCTGTGAGCATGTGTTCATACACGTCAAACGGTGCCGTACCAGCTAAACACGGATAGCAATGAGCAAGTTCACCTCGATGTAATACCCCTGTCACACGGAGCATGTAAATGTCATTCGCAGAAAACGACATTTACAACTAATGTCATTCTGTTTTCGCGTTCCTCATCTACACGGTCACACAAAATGACATTCGCCAGTGATGACGATGTTTACCCGCCGGGTACTAGGATAACAAAATGTTACAAATTGTGCCTTTTATTTGCATATTTTCTCTTGATTGTTAGAAACACAGTGGTAAGCATCGTCAGGCTATGTCAAAATATATCGCGATACGATACGGCAGCATTAACAGGGAAGAAATCCGCACAAGTAGCTAAAGCAAGACTAGCCCAAAGCCGCTTCGATTTCTTCCGTAGACGGCGATATCGTGGATCGTGCCTGCGTTCCCGTGACCGTGATGGACGACGATCAGTGTAAACGAACATTAATTGCCCTCCAGGTATTCACTACAAAGCGCCGAAACCGGCTGAAGCAGCTCAAGCAACAAACGCGCGTTTGTAAACATGGCCGACAGCGATGAAGCGTCGGAGTAAACTCGGAGTCTGGGAACAAGAATATAGTTGCACAGCGTACTGTACGTCAGAAAGTTGTCAAAGGCCACAAGAGAAACTGAGAAGATCCGTAGTGTTGTGTACATTTTGCTTTTCCTTACCAATTTTGCATCTTATTGCGAAGCCCCTATCGTCGAGAAACGCATGTAGCGACTGAATGAGCTCGGCGAACGCATTCAGTGGGCGAATGCCATTAGGTGTGAATGTCATTCGAGCAGCAAGAAAAATGACATTAACGCGTAATGACATTCGCTGCGAATGCCATTACACGTGCCGTGTGACAGGGGCATAACAATAAGCATTCAACTGCTTATGCGAAGAGACGCTTCACTTTCGTGTTATACCGATTCCTTCGACAGAGGGATCAGCCACACTTAACGTATATTCAACCAATAAGCCGCACTTTGACTTCTTGTACGCGACAATAAGCCAACTTCCACATGCGTATGACTTACCCATAATCCCCTTTGATTGATTTCTAGGATTTTGTGTCCTGAAACGAACTACATGATTGTGAGAGACGCCGTAATGATGGGCTCCGGAAATTTCATCTGCACATCGCACAGGCGACATCGCACAGGACACGGGCCTCGACATTTCGCCTCCATCGAAATATAGGCGTCGCGGCCGGGATTCGCTACTGCGATCTTCGATGATCTGCAGCCGCGTGCCACAGCCGCTAGACCACAATGGCGGGGTACAATTCCCTTCGCCCTTTGCGTCCCACATTCATACAACCAGCAAATGTTTATTATGTTATGCAACTTCGTTCACACGGTAATGTTAGGCTGAACAGGTTCTTTGCAGAAAGTGGTTCCTTACGGACATGTCTACACGGGTATAATGAGATGGACGGAAGCCGCATCCGGAGAACGTAATTTGTCTTGGGGACTACGAAGGCGCTTAGAAAGAATGACAGTCGGACAAAGCCTTTACCACAAACGATGCGCGACTTCCAAAGCGGAGAATTTCTTTTTCTTTTCTACGCCTTTCCGCAAGTCGTTCTTTCAAACAACGCTGTTGTTGTAACGAGGAGTACTGCGTAAGCCAACCTTACAACAGGGCGCAAATACAGACCAGAATAAGTTGGCTCACAGAAGCCTGTCAGAATGGTAAACATAAATAAATATCCGAAGAAAATTCCGATTGCACGAGGCCAGTGGCGTAGCCAGAAATTTTTTTCGGAGGGGGCTGGGAATTTTCGACGGGCAGGTGGGAGGGAGAGTGTATGTGTGTGTATATATATATATATATATATATATACTTTCGGAACGAAAATATGCACATGACGTATTTGCGTGGACCGTCGCCCAATGAGTATAGATTCGGACAGCATGTGCGGCCTACTTCAGCCTTCAGTTGCCATGTCAACCGAGCACCGAGATAGCAATACTCTCGCACATTCAAAACTTTCACCGACGACAATGTATCGACGAAATCTAGTAGAAAGACTATTTCTCCACGACTGCGAAGATTCGTCACTTGCCCACGCTACTACCTTGATGACCATTTCAAAATGAACTATAATGATCGATGTACACATACGCATGAAAGAATTCGCGATAGAAGGCGCAGCCGGGAACAGCGGGCAGCATACCTGAGGTAGGTAAGCTGAAAATGACGCCATAACAAACACATTTTTTGAAACCCTTTATGAATTTATCGTGGCGTTGTCCTGATAAACTCCGGAAGACTCTTTCCAACTTAACATGCTAGTAGAGATACAGGACAGCATTTTAGTATATATTTCGTATTTATGGTTTCCTCATCCAAACTTACCCGTTCGGCGTTCGCTACATTATACAGGCGCTTCCTTCACCAAGTTTTCGATACATTTGCAGGAAGAACAGAGATTTGCTTGCGATAGTGATTCTGAGCAGCTCCAGATCTATCTGTCCTGAACATATTACCACTTCTTTTTTTAAAAGAATTAAGCCTATTGCGTTACAGAAAAATGCCGTCCTCATTACCATGGTAGGCCTCCCGAAACATGGTTTTCTCTCCACTAAGCTCACAAACGTCACCGTCCCGACTCTTTCACGAATAATTACTGACACTCTTGTTAAGCTGGAAAACCTGGTAAAATATCTCTTAATATTGAAAAAGCTTTTTATGCGGTTTGCCAATTCACACTTTTGCCAGGTAAATTAAAAATCCCACGGTGCTGTTGGGACTAACACCCTACAGTTACTTCGTGGCATGCGGAATGCAAGTTGCGATGGATAAATCTGATTTGGAACTCGCTGAAGTGAACTCCAGAATGGTGAGATGTCCCTACTTCGCGCAAAGGGGGAGGCGGTTCTACACCGCAACACTTCACAAGTACCACAACTACGTTACGACTCCGTTCTAAATGCTTCACGTAATCCCACTATACTCGCTCACCCCCTCTGTCCACACACCTCAACAACCAATTAACCGAACCGGATTCGTGCTTGGGCCGGGAAGAAAAAAGGCAACAGGCTTAATTAAGTCCACAAAACATGGAATTTAATATGTGAACATTATCAAAGTATACAATTAACAATTGGTAGCCAACGTAATGATGCGAGGCAAACAAATAGCAACGTAAACGCATAGTGCAGCACAGGAATTAACAGGGCAAACAAACTCTTCAATGAACGGCCGATACGAGGGGTAAAACAGCTCATAAACTAATGGCGCAATGTCTCAAGTACGCTTGCTGCCGCCAACGAAAGGAACGCTTATCTGGGTGGGCTCCATCGGCACATAGCTCTCGTCGCCAGCCTGTGCACAGGTGCTTTGTTAGAAACTCGGATGTCGACCACGAAGTCGCCGTAGCTCGCGGATTCTCCCCGATCATTGCTGCTCGCATCCTGCTCTCGAAAAGACTACATCGACTCTCCGAGGTTGGAGAGCCGAACGGCCAGGCTTGCATGAGGGATCGCAAACGAAGCTTACTTCTTCACATGACGGAAGGTCACTGCATCTCTTCGAGTCTCTCGAATCTCCAAAATTCCGCCTTGTCCTCTGTCCCGAGACGAGTTTTTCTCCCTGACAGCTCCGCCTCACCAGGGCGTCTATCCTATGGTTGTCTACGGCAACGTCACCGGTAGAAAACGCACCAGTCCAACCCGCCGTGCAACTATTGTTTGGGACTCGCCTCCACAGTGTAACGCAGTACGAACTCCTCTCCAAAAATATAGAAAGCAAAATATAAACATACACAAAACTCGACATTCGGACACGACGTCGGACAGCCTAACCGGCGACACTTGTATACAGATTACCGTAACGAGCGTTAGCTAGCACCGCTTCCATTCCGAAACACTCCAGGTGCAAGCAATTTGGCGCCGTCTAGGCGCCCTCATGCTGGAAGTGCCCGGTGAAAAGACGCGCCTGTGGGGAGTCGCTCCTCTGTGGCCGGCCAGATGTGCGCGTCCGGGAAGCAGTTCTGCTTACTGCATTGCACGGTGATCGACACATACCGGGGACGCTCCGTTGGCTTTTTTCAGGCACTTATGAGCGCGCTGGGTTCGCTTTGGCGGCATTCTGTCCTCTTCAATGTCGCCGCCTAATGCACACTCTCATCTGGGACCGCCGCACAAACGTCAGCTCTTCTGTCAAAGCGCGCTTTCCTCAAAACTCGCGGCTAACGAGATTCTCTGACCGCAGTGGCAGCCGAAAAGTAGGATTGCAGAAGGCCAAAAACTCCCGCTACCCGCCTTCCCGTGTTTCGCCCTGCCGACGCCCCTCGGGGCGTCACAATGGCAGAAGGATCCGTATTAGGTATAAAATATTTCCTGTATCAATGACGTTCGCCATAAGCTTTCTACTTACGAAGTTCACAAATGTACTCACTTGATGCAGCACCAGCATCGACAGATACTAGATTATCAACTAGTACTAGCCGTATCTCACTGGTTTTTGCATACTGAAACTTCATTTGTTTTAACCTTACGCGATCGCTTGCTACACTGAGTTGACAATACTACATGCCTAGTGCTCGATTTAGACACATCAATGTTAAAGAAGAAGTTTGTAAAAGAAAGCTCTCTTATGGTTCTTACACGCTAATATTTTCCCTGTGACCTTCATGGGGCTTTGTACGTTTTTTTCTTATTTCGCTCTCACTTAGGTTGCTGTTGAAAAACATGGGGGCTGATGTAAATAACTTATTTGGCTCCCTTACTAAACAAGGTCCAAGAATAGTGAGTTTCCTTCTGCCTAACGGAGAAGTAATATCTCGTTCAGTGAGTTAGAGACATGCCATATTTTCGGCTCTGATTCCGCGCACCAGGCAAGCATATAATGGTAGTGCATACAACCCTCAATTGAAACTATTCCAATGGCGAATAACTGCAGGACTTTCTCGGTGCTTTAACTTGGAATTGAATTAACAGTTGCGCGAAATTTTAGTATTTCATGCATCTAAACACTACTTTCTTCAAAATAAAGCGTCCTGATAAATCTATTTACTTCAATGAGCAAAGGCTCGATGTGGGTAAGTTTGTTTTGCATGCTTTAAATGCCTGTCCTTTGTACCTGTTGTCACCGTTGTCTTGCGCTCTTTTTTCTTCATGGAACTCATTTGCACTTTTGCTTGACATTTAGCCTTCTCTGTTCGATTTGTTCGACCAGATACTGTAGCCAAGAAAGGTATTGGTATAAAGAGATTTTTACTCATTTTTGTTTCCCATTGGCTGCTCATTGATTGACTCATTTATTGATTGATCGTTCAATCGTCTCGGCGACCGTACTTATTTCGGCTGTTATGTTTAAAACGCTGTATATCGTATTTAAGAAATGAAATGATTTCAAATTAATTTCCTGGCTTGCTGAAATCAATAAGGCATCATATGACCACATGTGAGCAATAGCAAATGACTATTCAAACATTATCAAAGAATTCACATATAATCCATACAGCTCATCTTAGGCACATTACAAAGCCACTGTATTGTCAGAGGAATAAGGCATCATGTAAGTACAAATCAGTTGAAGAAAAGGACTTAGCATTCGAGGTCTCGCTCGTTTGTGGGCGCTGCAAAGATGAGCTTGCCCAGAAGACGGAGAGCCGCTGCCGTCCTTGAGACATATTGCCGCGAAAGCGACGATACGAATATGGTCACCTCTTCTTGAATGAATGTCGCGACCACCACCTGCTGGTAGCGGAGCTGTTGTGCATGCCCTTGTGCACGCTCGGCGATGAACCGCAGCGCGTCTTGTTGTCGACTCGTTATTCCGTAGTGCTTGTGGATACCATTGTAAAGCAGTGCTGTCCAGTTGGTCGAAATTTCCACTCTGCCGCATCGCCCTTCTCAGAAGGGGACACGCCGTACGCGCACATTGTAACCATATGTAAGTCGTGAAGAAAAACAGCAAAAGCGAAGCTGTATTGGGCCACCCATGTAGGGGCACTACTCAAAAAGAAAAAACGCATGCACTGTACGCCATATTCCCCACGCGAGCGCATACAACGCACGAAAAGCGTCGGTGCCCCACAGAAATAGGAATAAGAGGGGAAGAAGGGTCGGGCGGCACAGGGGAAGGCATTGCACGGGGAACAGCCGCATACTTTATCTTGTGCTTGGTTCGCTAGCTCGATGACCTTAGCCCGCGAACGTTTCACCCACAGCAAAACCACGCATGATTCCAGATACGCAGACTCGCCATGTTCTTCCATCACTGCAGAGAGCTAATTGTCAACGCATTGCAAAAGCGTCTGCCTGCCGCAGCACTGTGCTTCAAAGACTGCAAGCTCCCCCTTCAGGCTCTTATCACAGCACTCTTTGCCGAAAAATGACAGGTGCCCCTCGTTTGCCACCACGGTTTCCTGCAGACAAACTACAACATTCCCCGCCATAGAGTGACAAGTCAACTTCCTTTGTGAGTGGAAAGAGCCGCGTTCTTCGTTTTTAAGCCCACCGATGAGACGCGAATGCGCATAGCCGTACTTTCCAAGAATGGGCAACTTTGTTCGTATATGATGGGCAGCATAGATAGGCAGGGGGCACCGGCTGGAAAAATTTCGGGGGGGGGGGGGGGGGGGCTTCAGCCCGGTCAGCCCATGCCTGCCTACGCCACTGCACGAGGCAAGGGAACTTGTCAGACTACGGTGAACCCACTGCTGCCATGTTGGTCCTTTACATCTCGTTTAATTTCCTGTGAGTCTCGACCCGTAACTGCTGTCCCATTGCCCCATTGCGATAAGCAAATGATATATATATATATATATATATATACATACATACTGTGCGATGTCAGCGCACGTTAAAAAACTGCAGGTAGTCGAAATTTCTAGTGCCCTCCAATAATAGCGTCTCTCATAATCACATCGTGGTTCTGGTGCGTAAAAACCCAGAAATATATGTGCACGTTTAGCGAGTGCCTCCATGCGACCGACAATGATCGCCAGGAATCATGGTCATGTAAAAACTCAGTATTAATGACTTAAACATTAAGGAACGACATAGAAATAGCCTTCATCACAACCCCCTAGGACAACGAAATAATACGCAGAGAAGTACTGCCTATGGGACTTGCGGCCAAATCCACTGAAAAGCACCAAGCCCCTGCATAAAATGGCACCGACTCAGTGCCATTACATCACCCCCTAATAGCTTTTCAAGCGCTCCTTTGTTACGAGAACTCATTCCATGCAATTACCAGAACTCATTACATTCGAGCTCCTTAAAAGGACCTTGAAGCGGTTTTAGTGATGTTGTGCAAACGCATTGCGCCGATCGCTCGAGCTCTTCTGATAATTAGCCGACCGACTTCGGCGCTTTCCGTAAGTGTGTAATTTACTACAAGCTGTTAAATGCGCGCATCGTTAAGGATCGACACGACTCAACCTAAAGAGCTTTGAACCATGCGCTCTCACGGGCCACGCGATGGGCGCGCAACGATTGATGTGCTTGGCTTTCCCAAGTGTGATCGGGCACCAGGCAGGCGGCCAACTATGGTGCCCCGATGCCTCTCCCGGGAGCAGGGTGGGTGACACCCATTGACCGCCGCGCCGCCATACTGCGTCGAAGAACGTGACGCTAACGCTGCCAATTTTGTAGTGATGTGTTGACAAATAATATACGACGACAGTACCACGGTTTAGAAGATTCAGCGGACTCCGACGAAACATATGATGTGTCTGCCATATATCGCGCCTCTGTGAGCTCCGACACGCGGTATTGCCGTACGCGTCACCAGCCTGTACACAGTAGCCTGCATC
Source organism: Hyalomma asiaticum (assembly GCA_013339685.2). Lineage (NCBI taxonomy): Eukaryota > Metazoa > Arthropoda > Arachnida > Ixodida > Ixodidae > Hyalomma > Hyalomma asiaticum. Next base: position 20,075,350 of record CM023481.1, read on the forward strand.
GAGGCATCCTACAGCAAAACGGTATTGTCACGACACCTGGTGGCGCACACTCGCGCTGTTGGCGCACTGCGAGGGCAGTATTATTCGCCTGGTGTGCGACCGATGGCGGCGCTGCGAACGGCGCCTGTATGACGTCAGAGCGGGGATTCGCGCGCTTTCGTCTGCTACGTAGGCCCAGCGCCGTGTTGAAGCCACCGTTGCGGTAAATCTCAACAAAAAAGCAGTTCAGTTGGTTATCTCGCGTATGGTGGCTACTGACGCTGTTCGAACAACCGTGAGTCTGCTTTTAACGTTCATTTAGAACTACGGCTCTTTGTTTTTTAGAACTGCGGCCGCTTGTCTCCGCGGCGAGTGCTGCGCAATGGTGAAGTACTGCTCTGTGCCTCAGTGTACTTCGTCCGCTCGTGAAAGAGGCGTTAGCTTTCACAACTATCCTAAGGACCCAAAGCTGAAGAAGAAGTGGATGGTCAAGCTCAGAATGGGAAAGCGCCCCACGCCTTCATCGACCGTGTGCAGCAAACACTTCGCGGACGGTGACTTCTGCTACCCACCGTATACGCGCCACTCTTCGGTAAGTTTGTGACCGTGTTTAAGCGCCTCGCCAATACTTAAGCCGTTTATTGCACGCAGGCTATAAGCATAGGCGACTTACACCAGGTGCGGTGCCGTCCCACAACCTGCCGCGAAGGCCCCTAGACAAGGAGCCGACGACGCGGCCTCCGAATCGCCTCGCGGGTAAGCGCGCCTCGTGAGCTCAGCTGAGCGGCGCAGGATATATGAGACTACGGCTGCGTCTGGATGGTGTACATACGTATTTTACCTACGAAGCCAAGCGCGCGCCTAGAGGACTGCTAATCATAAATTCATAACCTGTTGCCGCTGTTCAGTGCACATTCTCTAAAATTTTCACCTGAGGCAGCATGCAGACACTTTTTTTAAAGCGGAGCTCTTTAAGCTTTTCGTTAGGCTGCGTGGCGTGAAACTCGACCCAGCTTGCCTTTGCCACGTAATCTCTGTGGCCTTGTGAGTGGCATAACCAGCGATTAACTATTTGCAGGCCCGTAGCCCGTAGGGGGGGGGGGGGGGGCTAGGGGCCCGACGTTGTGCGGTGGGTTGGTGAGTCCACTTGTTTGGAGGACGAGAGCGGCGACGGTGATGCGCGACCTCCGTTGACGGCCTCGACCGCGCATTCAACAAGGTGGCCTGCGTCGTACACCGCCTCGCCCTCGATGAGACACCGCGACGTTTCGCAAGCGTTATCTACATACTTGTAGATGCTCGAGAACGGCACGCTTACTGTAATATCGAAAGAAACACCCAAACTAATTAGTATCGTACGGCGGAAACAAGATAACGAGCGCGAACACTCACACATAGTTTCACTTTCTTACCAGCAATGCGGTCGGTGGCATCGGCGCACTCGTCGGCCATCCGGGGGATTTCTTGGCCCTGTCGATTGGGCCGCAACTAAAACAAGTTCAAGATTACACTCGAAAACAATCGTTGCAGGCGTTAGTTGACCGTCGCGAGGCTGTTCGTTCGACAAAGTTCTCACCTGAAGCAGACGATACGCGTACAGGAGCAGCGGCTGCTGCAGCGCGGTTGAGATCGGAGTCCCCGCTCTGACGTCACACGCGAGGGGGCGCCACTCGAAGATCTCGAGGCTAATAGCCACCCCAGCAGTGCTAACATGGAAGTAAAAAAAATAGAAGGCAGCGTCACGTGCTTCCCCAACCTTTTCTGACGCCTTGTGCCCGGTGCCTCTCGGGCATGGAGGCAGGAACAAAAAGCTAGGAGAGGACGTCAAGTCACAATCTTGAAGCCTATAAAAATTTAAACGAGAGAATCATGGGAAATGGGCCCCGGTCGGCTCGTAGGCAAACGGTAGAATAATTCGCGGTGAAGCGCCGCTAAAGGTCACCGCTTGATTGATTGATTGTGGGGTTTAACGTCCCAAAACCAGCTCTGATTATGAGAGACGCCGTAGTGGAGGTCTCCGGAAATTTGACCACCTGGGGTTCTTTAACGTGCACTGACATCGCACAGCACACGGGCCTCAACATTTCGCCTCCATCGAAATGCAGCCGCCGCGGCCGGGATTCGATCCCGCGACCTTCGGATCTGCAGCCGAGTGCCATAACCACTAGACCACCGTGGCGGGGCAGGTCACCGCTTCCAAACAACTTCGAGCGGGTCGGGCAACTATGAAGGGCCCAACCCTACCCGAGAGACACAACGCACAGAGTAGGTTGGCTTGCCGAAGCTATCGGAATCACGTGACTGTTTCACGAGTTCCGTGCAGCACTGTGGAGTCTACAGGCTCCTTCTGCCAATCAGGAGGTCAAACACGTGTTAAACGTATTCCTCCGCACCATGGCATCTGCCAGTCGCGAACCGTGCAGTGGAAGGAGAAGCCTTGGAAAGACGAGGAGAAGGATTGGCAGGAGTGGCTCGGAGGTGCGTATCCGAACACTGACATTTCGTCTCACCTCGCAAGAATTCGGCCCTCGTTAGCCTCCTGGCCTTGGCTCTGCTGCACTGAACTCCTGGAACAGACTATAGTTTTTTTTTCCCTCTATGCTCTCAAGTAGAATTACGTCCACATATTTGCCGGGCCGCTGCTTGGACACGGTAACTTTCAGTGATGCTTGAGCAAACATTAATATACACCGCTTGCCTACCGCTTGACTCATTTCCCATGATTCGCTCCCTTAAATATTTTATGGCTTCAAGATTGTCACATGAAGCCTTCTCTTAGCTTTTCTTTTGTCTTTCCTCAGTGACCCGACCAACGGCTCAGAAGGCAATGAAAGCGCTTTTGCGCTTTCTAAACACATCTGGCCTAGCCGAGCGCCTATGATATTATATAGGACTGCCCTGTAGGCATTCCCCCTCTCTCCTTCTCTTTACTTTTATTCCCCTTTTCCCATCCCCCAGTGTAGGGTAGCAAACCGGACTCATGACTGGTTAACATCCCTGCCTTCCCTTCCTTATTTCTCTCTCTCTCTCTCTTCCTCAGTGACTGTTAAGGCCGGCAGGCCTTAGTAGTGACACAGTGGCGCCATGTCGATTCTGAGGCCCGGCAGCAGCGGCTGAAGTAGGAGGCGCTGCCGTCGCTATCGTGCACCCGCAGCTAAGCTAGCAGGGGAGGAACAACAGTGGTAAAGAACGCGACAGAAACAGGCCCATAGCTGCCTTGGCGCAATGTGTATGGCTTAATTTATGGTGTGAACCATAGAATGACGACGTAGCCTAATCAGTAATGCAACGTTAAAAAACTCGTTTCAGAGACCACTGAAAACCCACGAGCGACGGACGAGTGGAATCTGCCAGATACAACTTTAAACTCCAGATCCCGCGATGACGCGCCAACGGCTCCTGTGCATACCAGTAGCGGTCGATGAATTGCAAAGACATCCTAAGCGTGTTCTGATCGGTTGAGAGGCACACTTTCCGTCGTGCAGAAGCGGGATACAGGAGCGAGGCACACACGATACTTGGCTTCTCTCTTTTACCGCGACTTCGTTCTACTGCGCTGCCACCAAGTGAACCAGGAGTAGCTATCGAACGAGAAGCGTCTGCACCTGTTAACGTCGTCGTGTGTTGCTTGTCTTGTCTGCTAGTAAAAAAAGTGTGGTTGAGCGACTTTCCCTGTCACAGTAGTGCTGTCAATTAGACATTGCGCTGCGTTACTGCCAACAGCAGTGGACGACAGTAATACGGGAACTCTCAGAATCCTTCGATGTGCTGCGTAGATAGGATTGAGGCACTTAAGCTGGTGTAGCTTTATTATAGGTGCACGTTAAATTTCAGGCGAGTTCGCAGAAACTTAAAGGGGTCCTAAACCACCCCCTGGGCTTGGTGAAAAAACACATTCTACGGCTAGCGTAGGCTGTACTGAACGCCTCAGCCAAATGCTGTAGTCATTCACGAAGCTTAGCGTTCACAAGCGGTGCACAAAGTTTTCCACTTCCTCAGGAGCCCTCAACTCAAAAAGAGGCTTCTCCTCACGCTCCTTGTATATGCTCCTTTCGTCATAGAGCATATGAGCATACATCGCTGCTATTGGACGACGGCAGACATAAAGTAACCCATCATGTTCGCTCTCGGCGCGCCCGTGTGCGGCCCCTTCACAGCGCGCATGGCGCTCGCTCGCTTTTCTTTGTGTTGTGTGCGTCTAGGGAAAACTTAGTTGCTGCAAATACGTAAAAATGTATTCGTTAGTGCGAGAGCCTCACAGGTGCCATTGGACGTTGTCCTTGAACTATTTCAGCGTCGACACGAACGGTGCGGTGCAATGCTCACGATATATATCGTTTCACAAAGAGCCAATGCCAGCACAAATGCCAGCAGCCTGTAAGAAATGATAAATGATTCCCAAGCTTTAATCAGTCAATAATCAGTCATTGTAGATGGGTTTATACCTTATGGGACACCAATTCGCCACCTTGTAGAACTCGAACTCAAGACCATAACTGGAGCCGAACCTATAATCTTTCTTCAAAAGGTGGATTTATGCAGTAGGACGTATGAGGATGGATTAGAGCTGAATAAAGCGCATTAGGGTGGATTAAGACAGATCAAAGAGCGCTAATGCGGACTAGGGCATATTATAGCGGATTGCTAATAGATTAATAGACATTAGGGTGGATTATGTGAGATTAAAGTGGATTATGGTAGATTAAGAAGGATTAGAGCAGCTTAGTGCTAACTAGGGTGGATTAGTGTGGATTAAAATGTATTAAGCATTTAATGTATGGCAAAAGTCTGACCTCGATTAGGCTTAGTTTATTCCTAACTTAATTCAACCTGGCTTAATTATGCCCGTATTATGTAGGCGTGGCTAATAACCGAAGCCTAATCAGGCACGTCTTACTTGGATGTGATTGAACTTCAAAAAACCTAGTTATGCTTGGGTAATTAGTCATAACTTAATTGAGCTTAGCCTTATTAGTCTAAGCTTATTTACGCTAGACATAATTAGACAGTCACTTAAATCGTGCTATCTTAATTAAGCTGACTCCAGTAGTCATAGCCTAATTAGCCTGGGATAATTAGACATCGTCATAATATATAATTAACTTAATAGCTTGATTGATGCTTGATTTAATTAGACCTACCATAATTTCACGTGGCCAAAGTTTTCTAAGCTTAGTTACTCTAGGCTCAATTATATAAACTTAATTAGATTTCGCCTTAATAGCTTTACCTTCATAAGACTTGATTTAATTTTACTAAACTAATCCTCATTTAGTTGGTCTCAGCAAATTTAGCCTGGGATTAATAAATATTAGCTTAATATGAACTGATTTAATTTGTCAGTCTAATTAAGCTCCCATGAGCTAAGTATGAATTAATTAGTCCGGACTGGACTAGGCTTCACCTAAGTAGTCTTAATTGGGCTCGTCTGACCTACTTAGGTTAACTAAGCCTTACCTAACTAGTCTTAGGAAGCTTAAGTTGGCTTTACTATAGCCTGGCATGGTTATGCTAGCGTTACATAGCCTAGCGGATTTTTCTGCGTTTCGCAGTTTTACTGATAACCTTCCAGCTTCACTGTTAAAATGGAATTACTGCACATTAGCGTGTTAATCGATCCGCTTTACTGCAGCTGAACGCATCTTGTTCCAGTTTAATCCGTCGACACCTATCGATTCGTGTACTGAAGGTCGTCCTTTTGAGTCGTATTAGTCGCGAGTCGGAGCCCGACGGGATGATTCAGCCGCCTACAATCATTGATCAACCATTAACCAACTTTGGGCTAGGCAGAACAAGGTGGATTAGCGCTGGTAGTTGCGAAGTTTATCCTGACACTGTCGTATGCGCAACATCGAACCCAAGCAGCGCACTGACAAAGTAAGCGACAAACGAAGCCTGGAGGATCGAAAAAAATGCAATGATCGCGAGGGCACACGCAACCGAAGCCCAGGCGGCGAGTAAGCAGGTAGCCACAAGTGTGCGCTGCCAACAGCCCCGGCCGTCGCGCGCTTTCAATCAGCCACTCTGATACGACATTGAAGCCTGGTGACGTAACGCGGTGGGCGGGGCACCTCCTTCGATACCGCCTACAAGAGCTCTATGGGGTCTACCCTGCAGAGGTGAGAGAGAGGTGGAAAGGGAGGTTTTGCTGTCGCAACATCTTCGCACCTAAGAAGTATTGTGAAAAATTCTTTCGGCCCTAAATTTCTGAGATGCTTTCAATACACAACCAGCCGTTTTCAATACCAAGCCCTAGGGGTGGTCAGGACCCCGTTCATGATGGCTTGTAACGCTCTTCACGGCCCCCATCAACACGCAGCTCGCGTTATCTTAAAGGGGCAGAGAGAGATAAAGGTAGGATATAGAATGAGGAAGCAGGAAGCCTCCTCAGGGACAGAAAACTTGCAGGCGATTATGGCGGAATGCTTGGGAATCCATTAGGATAAGTTGACGAGTGAGCCAGCTTGACCTACTCAGGCCAAAGATTGAAGCAGATAAATAAGAGGAAAACGGGGTAAGATACAGACAGAAATCACTAAGACGTATACACGCAGAAAGTGCGCTTGTTAAGAGTCCAACCCCTTACACACTTGCGTAGCTTGCCGTATTCTCGTGGATTTCGTATACAGTTTAATATGAAAAAGATGCATGCTCGTCCTTTGCCTTGTTCCACTGACACCGTCCAATGCATCTTCGTACTGCAGAAGCATGTGTGTAATGCGGATTCCACTACAATAGACAAAGTTGGCTAGCATTCAGGCAATGGTGACTGTGGAGTTTTTTATTACAATGTGTGCATTGAAAAATAAATAGATCACCAGTTCGCAGGGAAGCTTCAATCTATCGTTGGGACCTGAACATTGCACAGGAAGACGATTCTACGATGTTCTTAGCGAAGAACCCGTCTCAGTCTTGCGTGTTTTCACGATTAAAACTGCATGATCATCCTCAATCTAGGACAAGCCCAAACGTAGTTGGAACCATCAAAAATATACGTGCGTGAGAGGCGCGCTTCCGGAACGAACGAGGAACGACGGGCCCGAATGGCCGAAGAAATTGCGCATAAGCACCGCAGAGCCGAGGAAGGCCAAAACAGAAAGCATGGGTCGCGACTAAAGGAGGAGTTTGCGCGAGTAGAGAAGCTGCTCAATGTGATTATGTTCGTTACCTTGAGGCTGTTCAGGTATACATTTTGTCATTTCTCGTTTTACTGCGAAGACGCGCAGTTCAAAGTGTCATATATTGGCACACCTGGGAGGTTGCCTCCCTCTGAATCCAGTACCTGAGTCCAGCTAAAGCCTGCTGTGCTGGCTGGCTACGCTGACATCCGCGAAATATCATGAGGTCGATTGTATACACCTTCGAACGAAAATCAGGCAAAAGAAACAGCCCATCGCATAGCGCACCCTAGAATTCAAGCTGCGAGCCTGAAACTGGAAACTGTTACCTAGCACCTGCTTCGTTTGGATGCAAGTGCTGCAGTGTCCGCTCTTGTTTTGCTTCCCATTCCCGTGGCACTAACAACAACTGGTAACGCTATAGTTCCGAAAGAGGTTATAAGTTGTTCGGGAACATTAAAATCGGAACGAGAACTTGGTACGTTTCCGTCAAAGTACCTGAACATTAACGTTCAGGTATAACGAAGCTGCAACAGCCAACGTGCCCTAAGCTCATGGCTGCACACGCAGCACACCAAAACGAAGAGAAGCTAAGGCTCTCACTTTGGTGTTGTCATCTGCAGCGGACCACACAGAATTGCCGCCTGCAAGAGCGCCAGTGTGACACAAAAACGGCTCGCTTTTTCATGCGAGCGAAGAAGTCAAACAGAGGCCACCGACTCTCACAATTGCGAACGGCACTCTTTCCATTGCTTGTCTGGACACGCCAGGTGCAGATGTCGGTGAAAGAAGTGAAATTTTTAGTTAGAAGTCTGGAACTTCTCTTATACTGAAAAATATTTGGCTCTAAGTGGAAATCAATTTAAGAAATAGAAAACTGCCCTTGAATTTATTTTATCTCATTTGCTTTACTGGCCCCGCATAGCCGAGTGTAAGGCAGTGTGAGGCCTTCATGAAACTCACCCTGTTGCCGTTTATGGCTCACTGACCAATTTTATTCTTGCCCTTTGTCGCCCGTGTGCTGTGCGATGTCAGTGCACGTTAAATAACCCCAGGTGGTCGAAATTTCCGGACACCTCCATTGCGGTGTCTCTCATAATCAGAGCTGGTTTTGGGTCATTAAACCCCACAAATCAATCAATCCTGCATGAGCAACACAGAGGACGACTCTGCTAATGTACTCTGCCAGACATTTTGGTTGGGGTCAGTGTTAATAACATAGTGTAGTACTAATAACATAAAATCTAAGCCTATTAATAAAGTTACATTTAAAAAGTCAGTTAACGTACATACTGCAATTTTTACCACTATTTTGGTTGGGGGTAGTGTTAATAACATAGTTAAGTGCTAATAGCATAAAATTTAAGCCTATTAATAACGTTGCAATTAAAAAATCAGTTAACGTACATACTGGGATTTTTACCGAAAATAAATAATGAAAAGAGAATACTTTTCTCAAATAGTCAAGGCCTTGAGCAGGTGCCCCACCTGCGAAAAGAATTCCTGGCTACGGTCTGATTCTGCTGTTCTGAGCCGTCAATACTTGTGTTTCCTTCTTTTTCCTTCCGTACGTTTACTGCGACTGTAGTCGTCATGGCGTTCAGAAGCCCAGCGGCGTGGTGATACCAAATAAACAAAAAGACCGGAGCTCTTACGACAGCATTGACAACCTTCAAGCATAAGCATTCGTATCGGCGATCGGCATAAGTCAACTAAATTTATGTTACAGCGAAAACATAAGAAGGATACTAAAGGAAAGAGAGTCAACAATAAGCGCGCCTGCGTTTCCTGTACCTTACAAATGGTTGATGATATTGCAAAATGAAAAGGAAGAAACCAGAGGAAACGGAATATCACTAGTGCGAATGCGTGCACCTACGAATTACGCCTCCAGTCGCATAGTGATGCCAGTCAAATTTTAAAAAAATGTTGAGTGCCCTTTGCTTTGCGATCTCCCAATGCGCGTGGCGTATTGCTACTGTCAAGGCTACGTTCCGCTGAAAGTGGTTTAGGACCCTGTGAAGCAATTTGCCTTCGAAATTAATCGATAACAGAAATACACAATAACAGTTACAGTGTAAGGTCACAAAATGAAATGAGTACGCTTTCGAGAAAGTCATGACTCATCAGAGGCCGGCGGGCACAGTAAAATTTCTTACAGCGTGAGTGGTATGATAAGAGTTCGGATTTATTTTGAAGGGCCAGCTCTGTCAATACATAAGACAGTTGAAGCGAGATGCTCCACGACGTTCGCGCCTTTATGTCAACAAGCAAACGAAATCTCCTCGCACGGCCTGTTCTTCACAACTGCGTCGGAACTTTCAGGGTTCTTTCGTGGGACGGCCTTTCCGAACAACTGGCAATCATTCGAATATGATGTCATGCCCCTTCGAAAAATTTTGATGCCGAACTTTTTCCTCCATGTTGCGAGCGAAAAAAAAAGTTCTATCCGTGAGAGAAAATTCGAGGTAGGTGAAATAAGAAAAAAAAAAACCTTCGGCGACCTGGGAATTGAACCTGCGACCCCTTGCTCCGGAGCGCGAAGCGTTGATATTTTTTCTTCCATGGCATTTATTACAGTGCGCTAAGAAACTCTAAAATTGTATAACGTATTGTTGCAGTGACCTAGCGGAAATATTCTTACAAACGCTACAAATAACGTTGACAGCCTAAGATACAAAGTCACTAGGGAGAGTTTCTTTCTTTCTTTCTTTCTTTCTTTCTTTCTTTCTTTCTTTCTTTCTTTCTTTCTTTTTGTTAACTAACGCGCGGTCAGAGAATGAAGGAAAGCTGGCAAGATTACATTAACAGTAAACAACATATATTTAACTAAAATCAAACTGCGGGGAGGCTGGTGTACGGAGTCTCTCTCGGTGCACAGCAGCGTCAAGATGTGTTGCACAGGAAAGCTGGAGGAGATGAGCACCTCACCAAGATGGTGCACCATTCAGGCCCGACGTCAAGTACGTCGTAAATGTCCTTTAGATGCACGGTCGTTTGAACGAAATGGGTTATTGAAACAGTGACTTGCTCTGCGTTGCGGGCGGTCTTGCATGCGCGTCCTCCACAAGCCATGCTATCCCATAAGCAAAAAAAAAAAAGATAAAACGGCACTTCATTCAGCGATCTTAGCATAAGGTAACGCATAGCATAAGAATTAAAGATAAAATTTTGCTTTAGAGTTCGCTGAAGGATATCCCAGAAGAGAATAGCGTCCTTTCAGTTAATTAGGCAGTGTTCTATTGTCTCTGGTACGCCACAATGACGGCAGTCAACTGAAGAAACAAAAATACCTTTCTTGTGTAACGATAACTTCACAGGCAATGTTTCTGAATAGAGTTTGAAAAAGAAAGCTTTTGAATTAGGAGAAGCGTACATTTTGTGAACGAGCTTGAGGACTTCATGACCTGGAAGGTTGATGTATAAAGAACAATAAAATGAGGTGGAAATAGCATGGATAATAATTCCTTATGTAGCCTTTTCCGTGACACTGTGTACAGGTACTCGATCAAAAAACGGGCTTTAAGGAACAGGACCGCAAAATAGTCGTCCTGCATAAATCCCCACAAACACGGGCGTACAGAGAAATTCGACGAAAGAACTAAATCAGGTAAAACAGGTGTGACCTGCAAGAATTATTGGATTATGGGATGAGAACTGACAAAAAAAAAAGCGCGAAACGATTTGCCATAAGTAGAGATTCACCAGTCCCAATCCGCCCTCTTTATCTAGTCTAAATATGTTGTCACGTCGCGTGGGTTCGAAAGTAGAAGACCATACAAAAGTATACCAAAAGTCCGATGAAAGCGTTGTGTATATAAACCCGAGCGTAATGAATTAGTTGCAACACATAGTAAAGCTTTCTTGCTAAAATGCGTCCTTGCCTTCATCTGGGTGCAGGACTACACGGAACACGGACAAAGAAGCAAAGCCCACGTCACAGGTGCGTCTTCTTCTTTGTCCGCCTTTCGTGTAGCACTGCCCCCACCTCAAGATCAACCTGTTACCAAGTAGCTCAAGTCTCACTTGTAATGGTTCCCTCTTAAGAGGCGAGTTTTGATGGTGCATCGACAGATATGTCAAAGGGTGCAAGAGGACGAGGGAGGCCACGCAATAACGCAAGTAACGCACACCTTCTACCAAGTGGTGTCATGTAAAGTACGTGGCTAGGCGATTGAAGAGCATGGCAAGCGGAAGAAAACGCGATGTGAATGGGGCCAGGCATCGCTATCGCGTTCATCTCTTAAGGCGAAGCTGAAGGGTCCCACAATTTTGTGACTGTAGACTCCACAGATTCCTCGTATGTGGGCGCTGAGGTTGTTAGTGGTGGCGTCACTTCGAAGTGAACGGCGTCTAGCGATGCATGCCAGACGAGTCCAGGCTCAGCGTGGTGCTTCCAGACACTTGCCTGCTCATGCGAACTTTTGAGTGAACAAGAAACACTGTCGAAATGTTTACTTTTCAAACTTTTCAGTGTGCGAATGTTCCTCTTCGTTTTTTGCTAGGCCACCGATGGAAGTGGAGTGGGAGCGTCATGGAAGGTTCTCGTAAATAAGAACACCTAAGAAGCGATTTTAATCCTGGTTTAAAACCGACTGTTCAATGATAGAAACAAGGTGCCGTGTCATTGCCCGTAAATATACAACAACGCGCACCTTCAGGTTAAAACAAATACATTGTCCCTAAGCTCACTACGCATTTAGATAGTTTGGGCCTTATCTCCATCTGGAGGCTGCTGGCTTGCACAAGGCTTGAGCGCTGTTAATTAGAAGGTCGCCATCGGTGCTGAATGTGTTTCGTTGGCAAAAACAGCGAAGCTCTGACTATGAGAGACGCCATAGTGGAGGTCTCCGCAAATTTCGACCACCTGGGGTTCTTTAACATGCACTGACATCGCACAACACACGGGCCTCAACATTTCGACTCCATCAAAATGCAGCCGCCGCGGCTGGGATTCGATCCCGCGAGCGAAGCTAAGCGGACGCGTCGTCGTCAATGCTATACTCTCAGCTGTTTCGGTAGCGAGTCAGGGACAGCATCATTCCGCCTTTCGCTGGTGTCTGAGCGTTTTTCGCGGGCACATCACAAGCCCGCTGGGTTTTCCGCTGAGAGCACGATTCCGCTCGGCGCAATAAACAGTCGAGCTAATGCTGTCTCATATTTCAATGGGTGCTGCTGTAAGGCTGGCTATGTCCCCTCCTTCTCATCTCTCGCGCGATCGAAGAGCAACGCATCACGCCTCCGATGCCACTCCTGATACTTATCGTGCAAACGTTGCGACTCACGTGGTACATGACAGGTCGCTCTTCCTTCTGTTAGGCCTAAGTTGTCCTTAGTTGCTATATTGCCAACCTTATCGTTCTGCTAAAGAAAATATTATTTTTATTATCAGCAATGTACCATTACTGCTGTGCGAGTTTCGACTGTGGACACATTGCCACTACTTTGACACCTATGTAGCTCTAGATGAAAGGAGTATTTCATCTGTTGTCGCTGGAAGATAGCGTTTGCTAAACAAACTCAAGTTTCAATGTTATTCTGTATGCTCTATATCACAACGAGGCCACGTAGAGCCGAATGATGTCTTACGGCTTTACGACACCATACTTTGGTCTCTACACGCGCAATTTGTTATCGCGTGCAGTCAATAGTACAACCCACTTTCTCGTTCGCTCTTATTTGGCATTCGCCTGCACCCGACAGTCCCATCCGTCTTCCGCAGCATGACTTAGGCGGTGGCTTCCTACGCAGCGCGCGAGTCAGGAGCTGAAACTGTGAGGAAACCCATTTCTCATGTTCACGCGTTGTTGCAGTCTTCTCGCCAACCATCATATCGCCCACTTTTATATTAAAAGCAACATTTACTGTCATTATGGGACAAACTCCCACTTTACATTCGAGATACCATGGAAAATGTAAATAGACGGTCGTAAAGCTCTCACCCACGAGCGCCTCTGGGCGCACGATGATGGTTGAACTTATTCCGGGGCCTTTATTTTTCCGCTTGCCGACACCACATAAAGTACAGGCTCAAGAAAACATTGCCGATTTTTTCTGTGACATCTTTAAAATTACCTTTCGGCTCGCTCATTTAGCTTTTCAGTCCGTATGAACGCGCCATTCCGTGGTACTTGACATTCGCTATACATCTCTTTTATTCAGTGGACGTTATAATGCTTCAGCACTTCCCTCCCAGCACCTTTCTCTCTCGCTCGCTCTCTACCCATAAAAAAGAATCAATAAAGAACAGTTGGCACAAAAATGATTGAGTATTCCGTGTATACATTTCGTTGTACCTGCGTTTACAAATACTGAAATAATTCACTCTTTTTTCATATTTTGCAAACGAAGAAAGCTGTCAGCGTATGTGGACGCTCACTCCATAGCGTGAGGTTTGTAACACATCAAGTTCCTGTAACAGCATCCTTCAAAGAAGGCACAGATGCAGTTCGGCTGCTGGAAAGTTCGAGCGTCTGAGCATTTCGTATATGTACGTATCCCAACTCGTCTAAACACGCACCACCTATGATTGCGTAGGGTTGTGCGCATGCTTCCACAGATATATAGCCAATGCTTCCTGTTTGTCATCCCTGTATTCCTCTGTTCCCATTTCCCTAGTGCATAATAAATAAGCCAAGATTCGTCTGGTTATTGCATTCTATATAACGTTTCCTTCTTCTTATCGCTGCAAGTAGCCTGGGTGTCCCAAATAAACTTGAACCAAGACTTAGAAAAGAAAGCCATTTACGGAAAGTGTTCAATATGCAGGACAGCGGTAGCCGTGTGTACTTACTAGCAGCATTTATGCCATCAATAAGCATGAATTCCTAATTTGCTTTATTCAATTCATTAATTACTACTGGAGTCTCCGCTAACCGATGCAAATGACTTACAAGTCGTGGGCAGTCTCATGTAGCCTCGGAATGGAACATTTTGTTTTTCATGCGGAAATTTCCTTGTTCTTCTTTTTAAAAAAACGCTTGTAGAACCCTAAATCTTGATTTACGTCTATGTCACGGGCACTCGCACCTCGGTGGTGTTCTGAAAATTGTGTCGCTTTATGTACATTACAAACATATGCAACGCGGGCAAGAGCTACGCATGATTTCTTTCTTTCTTTCTTTCTTTCTTTCTTTCTTTCTTTCTTTCTTTCTTTCTTTCTTTCTTTCTTTCTTTCTTTCTTTCTTTCTTCCTTCCTTCCTTCCGTCCTTCCTACATGCAACTCCTTTAACACGGCCTTTTGTAGTTGACGTTTTAATTTCGTAACGCAACTGGGAGACGCTACGCAATAAACAAGAGTGTCACTCGGTACTCCAGACACACACACACACAAACGACAACTCGAGCAATACGTAAAGTATGAAAGAAACCATCCCGTACGCTGCTACTCAAGCTCTCCCAAGCGAACTTTGAAGGACGCGCAGCTGCATTCGCGTATCATCGCATAGCTTATCAACGCCTGCTGTTTACCTCAAGGAGTGAACATTTATTTCGGTCTAAGCGGTCCATGCCCTCTCAAGCATCTGTGCCCACTTGACTGTTTCTCAAGGGGAATGCAAAGAACGCAGACAAACACAATAGATTCATATGGCGAGCGTCTTCACCGACCGAGGGAAACTCCTTCCGTGTTCAACAGTTCTCATAAATTGCTGCTCCTGTTCCATCCTCGATAGGAGCACTAAATTGGACACAGAGACGCGAAAGGCGGCTTTGGTTACCAGAATTAAACCTGCGTTCAGTGAAACATCAGACATATAGCCCACGATGTCTCCAACACGCCAACCCCAAAAGCCATCATTCTGACGGCGGTCTTGGTTGGTCACGGTTGTCGGCGAAAATGGAATGTTGAAGAGGGAAATGCATGGGTACCTTACTACGGCCTGCGAGAATAGCGCGCGCCGCGCCAAATCGCGGAAGCCACGACAACACACTATAGTGCTTGGCGACCTTACCGTCAGAGGATCTGCCGTCGCAGCGTGCAAAAAGTGGATTGACTCATTTGACGCCATTGTTCGGTTGGATTTTTGGTTTCGGTTATGCGCTCTTTTACTTATTAAAAAGTATTTTCTTTTTGCATTTGCTGATCATTTGTACTATCAGGCGCACGATAATATTGCCTAAGGAACATATAATCATCATTCGCTTTATACGTTTTTTTTATTGCCCGAGTTAGCGGTAAAGCTCCGAAAGTTCAAGCAGAATAATTTACAAAGTCGACATGACCAAGCGCTGGTCTTACATCCTTATTACGCAAGCGCAATGCGCCTGTGCGAAGTTTGGATTTGTAGTGTTACGAGTTCTTTTCCTTTGTTTCGCGTTTTAGCTGCTACACCTGTTAGAGATTGGCGCAGGCCGCTCCCGAGCACACGCACAGCATCTCCTATGTTTCGAGTGTTCTACAAACTTTGCATTCGCAATACTTATAGAGTTGAGTATACATAGGTTTACGCTCTGAACATTCCATGAGAGCTTCAGTGATAACACTAGAATGTACTATGACGTAAGCATAAAAGGTGGCGCACATCGCAGCGGATTAGTTTTACCGGCGGCCGGCGATAGTGTTCGCCGCTGTTCATGATTTTGAAGGCTTTTGCGTCCCACAACGACGATTATGAGAGATGCCGCATAGTGGAGCGCTTCGGAAATCTCAACCACCTGTGGTTCCTTAACGAGCGCACTACACGAGCCTCTAGCATTTCTCCTTCATCGAAATGTGGCCACCACGTCCGGGATTTGATCCCACGACCTTTGAGTCAGCAGTCAAGTGCCGTAATTGCTAAATCACCGTGGCAGGTGACGCCGCTATTTTTGTACAGGCGGTTACTCTCTTGGGCACAAGTCCCCCGTATATAACGTTCAGTCTTGAATGGTCCCGATTATGCCCGCGCCATCGCCGCGACGACACGACATTATTATCAAATAGTTGGCAAACAATATTTGAGCCTGCACGATTTCCCTCCCCTTTCTTCACTGACCCCAACACGTCTCCACCACACAACGACAACGCTTCAGTAGGCGTGGGCGAGGGCGTGTGTCTATGTCATGTGTCCTATATACCGCGGGGATTTTGTTGCCTTCTCAGGAGCAACGAGACGAATTCTAGTAGAAAAAAATTGCCGCGTATCTGCGTGCTTCGCTGCAAGTGTCGTCGAAAGACGACAGTCTTCTGCCGGCCGTACTACGCTGCGTGAGATATGGACGCCATCTGGCAGCGCCATCGGGAAACATGAGCTTCTGCAGAATCCTTGGGCTACTGCCAGGTGGCAGCACTAAATCGTCGGCAGAGTCCTTTTTCGTGCATAGCGTCGCATTTTTAGCGCAGCCTAAGAAACACTAAGGTCTTTAGAATTACGTATCTATGTAGTTGGCGGGCATAAAGTGGAACCAACTCGCTTTAGATAGGGTAAATTGGAAATCGTTAGGAGAGTCCTGCAGTGGACTTAACAATATGATGATGATGATGATGGATTTTGTAGTAAAGGGACACACCACCTAATAATTACGTATTGATGTTGCGCCTCAGATATGCGTAATATTTGCTTTTTGATCGAAAATGTTCACAAGTATGAAGACCAAGATCGCTGGGCGTTAGACAAGTGCTTAAACTTTGGCTGGTGACAAACAGAAAGACAGACCAAAATTACTACGTTCAATTATCCCAAAAAAAAAAGACTAGCGTCTTTAATAAACGCTCCATTCTGAGAATATTTGAAGTGGCTTACAGCTTTTGCATAGCCTACACCTTAGCGATTCAATAAATAATTAATGAGTCGATTAAATGTAAACAATATCGCTAGTATTTTCCATCGGGAGCGGTTCAGGCTCCTTCGTTCTGCGCATCACTCAAAAGGAGGGCTGTATAAGTGGACTGCCGAATGTATTTTAGTCCTCACCCTTATTGGTTCGTAAATAACCTTTATCGTCAAGAAATTAATATTTTAGCGATGAATAAGGAATGCTGCTTATATAACGCACACGACTGCAGCTCCAGAGCTATTGGTTCTTCTTTTTATGAAATCTGGGTCCAGTTGGGCCTAGGACACCCGATAAACGCTGTCAAACTGAGAGCTCAAATTGTACGAGATTTCCGGCACTTGCGTAGCCGTCCCTGCTCTGGAAGCCATGTGGTCTGCTTCACAGTCCGAAAGGCGATACAACGCTATCGCTTCTCGGAGAGCGACCAGTCTCAGCCGGGCAAGGACTCGGCCTCCAAGTTACGAGAATAGCATCGAGAGGACGACAAAGCACGGCTCGTCGCAACAAGAAGTTGACTCCAGCCCCTTGACGCGGCTCAAAATGCGCTTGTACGGCCGCTATGGGACGCCCGGGTACCTCGTAAGAGCATTGACTCTCTGCTTCGTCACTCTTGCATGAGAGCAGCTATTGTATACGAGCCTCATTTGTCGGTGCCGTGCGCTTCTCTTCATTAGTAAATTGTGTCGATCGATCCAGCCAGCGGCAGTCGCCAATCGGATTAACTTTCTGGCGTACCTTTTTCTCGATTAGTTGCCGCCGCCAGGACTCTGTAGGATCTGCATGAGGCCATTGCTCGATGCGGCTGCTAAACGGCTGTTGAACCCTCCAGAACAACGTCTTCAGGCTCTGCCTCTTTCTCAAAAAAAAAAAGAACAACGAAAAAAAAAACCTAGAGAAGTACCTTCGGAGGAGCTGGCGTGGTCGGCCTATATTTCATAAATGAAAAATATTGAAGATGTTTCACGGATTTTCTTGCCGTGTATTGCGTTTTGTACCAGAGGGAGGAAGGTGAAAACGAGAAAGCGGAATGCGTTTTGTGTGTGTGTGTGTGTGTGTGTGTGTGTGTGTGTGTGTGTGTGTGTGTGTGTGTGTGCAGCTTGCTGCGTCCCGTCCGTAGTCAAAGCAATGCAGCCGGTGGCCTCAAGAAACAAAGAACAACAATATATTCAACGACATGCCATTCAATCACGACGCAACGCGGCCACAGTGGCAACAGCAAAAAACGCGGCAGCATTGCAGCGAGACAGCCGAGTCCCGGGCGGACGAGCAACAACAATCAACGAGGTGTCGCATTCTGACAGGTGTCTCCAAAAGCGACAGTGTCTCCTTTAGCGTCTCTTTGGTGCTTATTCTCTGGTTGAACAAACCGGAAAACTTGGGGCCCGGTCCACAGCATTTCCGGCGATGCCAATTTTACGTCAGAACGTTTTACGGTTCTCTTGACATACATGGAATGCACGAACGCATGATATCATCAGAGCATTTTTACTGAAGCTTTTGCTATGATTTTGTCGGCTACGTACATTGTTGCGCTTTGCAACGAGCGTTGCCTTTGGTGCGTTTTCTTTTATGAACCATGCGCTGCGAGATATAGCGAATGAGCTAAGAGTACGCCGCTCTTCTCGGCTTCCGAAAATACATCGCAGCGTTCTTTACGGATTCTCGTACGCTTTAAACAATAAGTGAAGTAACGTTGCGGGTTACTCTCAACACTTCTTGTATTTTGGATTGCCATAGTCAAGCCCAGCCACTGAGTACAAGCCAGTACACCCTAAAACGTCACGCGCAAGTAGCACTTCAGTTATCGAAAGCATCCCACACTATGTCACCAAAGGAGATACTAGGGAGATCTAGAATTGGGGCCCCAAGGACCTTGGGGCCCCAATTCTCAAACTCCCTATTATCTCCTTCGGAGACGCTTCTCAGAACACGGCGCTACAGACAGCGAAAATCGAAGTACCTCAGGCAGCGCGCAGGCTGCCGGGTACAAAGCGTATAAGTGGGGCACGCGCATGGACACGGCGCACGTCGTTGTTGATGTATCCAGATAACCAGCGTGCTTGGCTCCCACTACGCTTCTGCGTGCTTTCCTGCCCTGTTGGATATACTACGTCAGCCACACTAACCGCCATCGGTTACCATACTAACCGCCATACAAGCCGCCATCGGGAACACTTAGCGTTATCGCACTGAAAATTCCCGACTGCGACACTTGCACTTTGGACATCTCGTGCCAGCGCTCCAAGCTTTGCAGTATAAGCGCATCTCATAATGCGTAGATTTAGAATGCGCCGCGTGCAAGGAAGTGCGTTGAGACGCTTCGCGCTTTCTCCACGGTTGTCATCGTGCCAGACAGTGCGCTAGGACGCTTGGCGCGTTTTCACAGCGCTTACGATTTGCCGCTTCTATAATGTCGTCTATACACCACCGAGGTGAGAGGCCACGGTAGCCACTGGCGGCGCTGTTGATCGTTCTTGCATAGTCAAAATGCTCGAAATCATCGGTGCCCCTTTTTCTCTGGTGTTTAATGCTAATGTAGTTCTTTCGCATTTACTAGTACATCGACAACGCCTTGTTTATACATATAGATACGAAAATAGGTTGTGTTTATCTGTTAAACTACACTGCGTCTCAGCTTTTAGTGGCCAGTGCATAACACCACCGGTATGGTCACAGTGAGTATTACGATCACTAAGGGCGCACCATATGTTCGCAATAATCGTTCTAAAAAAGTACTAGCTAGTTTATGTTTTAAGATAACGGCCTAGATAATCAACTAAGGAAGTGTCAATATAGACTCGTCGTCAGAGCGTGAGAAGGCGCTGTACGTCACCAGTTCATTGTACTTTGACTTCCCGGCAGTTGGACCGTGTCATTTTTTTATCCTAAATAATATTTAAACTATGAGTACCATGTTGCTACGCAGACCATGTTGTAGGTGTAGCAAAATATATGCAGCGAATAGACTGCGCGCAAGAGCAGCACGAACGGGATGTTACATGCCATATATAAACTTGCCATAGCTTCCAGCTCTTATACGTTGTTGCACACATTCGTTCGAAGGTGTCATTGCCGGCAGAACAACTATACGGAATTTCATGCAGCTTTTGGTGAGCGTTGAAGGAAAGCTGACAGTCAAATTTCTTTTTCTCGGCAAGGACGTGTATTTAAAGAATGAAATATATTTCAACGTGACACACGAGGACGTTAAAATAGCTTCACTGAAAGTTTTCAAACACCCATCGTACGCGCCTCACCCACTTCTACCGCACAATTGCGTATATCCAGCTGCTGCACGCCGACGCAAGGTTTCAAACGTAGCCTTCACCCTTTGCGGCAGCTTGCAAGCTTGTTAAGTTCAGATAAATACAAGGCTGACAATGCATATGCCCATCGCCAACGAACTTTGCGAGGCGGCAAACTTTTTAGCTATGCACGCATTCTCTATTGAGATTTACCAAACATTGCTCCACGATTGCGAAACACATGCACTGAGATTATGCTGCTTTCAGCAGCAAGCCGACCTGAAGCGCTAGCTTTCGAAATATTGATCAATATTTGAGTTTCTACACTGATAACTTTCGCAGTGCTCTATTTCGTCAGTACTTTTCAGAGCGTGGTACTCACGCCACCTACTTACAATGCCCGCACCTTCAGAAACCTGGAGTTCCTTGCCGAAAGTAAATACATGTCGCAGCGCTAACCCTGTTTAGCTTACACGTGACGTCTGTCCAAATCTCAGGCTGCCTGAAGGGATTGTGGTTAAACGCTTAGAGGAAACTAGACAGAGAGAATCTGCACGTGAAGCCACGGAAACTGCTACTGGAATATGACAAAGCTTGGAAATTGGACGAGCGGTAACTTTGCGTCACGATCTTTTTCTCCCGAAAGCGCTTTATATTTTCGCCCACATGCATTCCGGGTCAAAATTTTATGAGATTAATCAACTAAGCGGCAGCGTGTACAATGTGAGACACAATAATAGTAAATATCCGTCCCGTTCAGCTCAGTTGCAGCTGCGGAGACTCGAAAGAGTTGACAAAGAGGGGCTTTCAGAATCTCACAACATCGCAGCTGCAGAAAATCGGTAACGAAAGCGCCAGGTTAGGAATATTCGTGGACATCTAAGGAGGTCTTAATTTTATGTTGGACACAGTTACTATTTCTTTTTGAATGCTCGATGGAGGGCAGTTTACAAAATATGCTCTCTGATATGTAGCGATGCATACCTTGTTTACTCATCTTCTAGCAAGTATCATTTTTGTTACATAAATGGAGTGTTCGTACACCCGCTAAGCAGTTATGTATAAGCATACACGCTAATTTTGATAGAAAGCATATTTTAAGCATTAACATTAGCTCTTTAGAACAGGCTTATTTTGGGTAGGCCGATTGTTAAGCAAAGCACGGGACATCATAGTAAAACCAATCTCTCCTTCCTAAACGTTTAATAGCTAGAAAAAAATCTGCCGATTGTTACCTTTTGTGACGTGATCCAAAGTGGTTTCATGGGTTTCTTTACATATATTCAGTGATATAAATGTAGGAAGTCCTCACGAATTTATAAGAGTCAATCTTAAATGAGAAGCATTTCTTGATGAACTTGAGCAAGCTTGATCTATCTATCTATCTATCTATCTATCTATCTATCTATCTATCTATCTATCTATCTATCTATCTATCTATCTATCTATCTATCTATCTATCTATCTATCTATCTATCTATCTGCTACGTTCTAGGTGATGCATGTGCTTTCAATGAAAGGCCTGCTCTCGTAAATCATCATAAGGCTTCCGGAAAACACGTATTCCAGTCAGCTGCAAAGTGTACTGTATGGACTCGACATTTGTTATACTTCTATACCAGCGGTTCAGAAATTATTAAAAAAAATAAACACGAAAGGCTGTAATTTAATGAAACGTGCGTAAGCCAGCACATGGCCTGTCGCGCCCGGCTGAGGTTATGCAACAACATTTTTCTTTAAATCTTAGAAGAAATGGCCCTATGTACGCCATGCGCAAGAAAATGAAGCGGAATGTAAGACGGCGCTTCCCCCGTCTTTCTTTCCACGTCTTTGTCTTGGCTATAGTATACTGCTAAGGTGAACCGGTTGCACCTAATAGATCAGCGATACTATAGCCTGTTTCACTAATTCCGTGCAGCAGAGCCAAGGCCACGAGGCCGTCGAACGCAGAATTCTTCCGAGGCGAGACGAAATGTCATTGTTCGGACACGCACCTGCGAGCCACTCCTGCCAATAGGTGCCTCACTCCGTCCTCCTCCTCCTGTTTCCGAGGCTGCTCTTGCCGCTGCAGCGCTCACCATTGGCAGACGCTACGGCGCGGAAGGATACGTTTAACACGTGTTTGCTCTCTGATTGGCCGAAAGGGCCTGTAGCTTCCATAGTGCTGCACGGAACTACTGAAACAGACTATGTACTATGTGTGTCAATTTTTTGTCGGCTACAGGGCAGCACTCTTATAAATAACATCTTATGTGTGGAACACTTTGGAAGTTCATGCTGTTTCACGTCACGTATCGATAGTCACAAGCTTACATACAGCGGTGAATTTCCACAAAGTTGATTAATAATGGTTAAAAGTAAACTGAACGGAACCAGATAAAGAAAGGTTAAAAAACAAATTATCACAATGAAATAAAAAGGCTCGCATCAAGCGTTAAGGCTCGCATTAAGACGGTCAACAGAAAAGCGGTACAAGGGAAACAAAGGAGAATCACTGCTGCGCAGTTCGTAATGTTGCGCTGCAGTCGAACTGGCTTCTCACATTCTCTCTGATTCGTAGTGCCCATATGCATTTTTTTTTCTGATTAGAGCAGTGCAGCCTTTATTTGGCCAAGTATGACGTTCATGATTGTTTCCTTATAGTTATCTAACATTTCATACAGTCTAACGAAGGGACTCAAGCAAATTAGGAAAGCATACAGAGGACGCTACTGCGTAACAAGTCGCGACCCTTCAGTAAATGGCGCAATGATGCCTCTTTGTCATCTCTTAGTTAAGCGGAACCATGACCACGGACGGATCTACGTGGGTTGACGTGCTAGGCTGGTCCAATTAGGGAACATGCTTCACATCCTGTCCGAACCTCTTTTCTTTTTTCTTTTTTTTTTGCTGTACGCGTGACAAGTGGCCGGACCTGGACAAGGGTCTCTTAGCTATGGCTTCTTTATGTCGATGCTTGAATGCTGTATCTTTTCACGTTTCCCTCGCGGACAATGAACTTTGCGTGTCTTACTGGGGTGACAAGTGGCGATTGGGTCCCGCTGACATATCGGTTTGCCTCAACGAACCACAAACACTAAAGAATAATATATACACACTTCGACGTACCAGGAGCAACGCAGTCAGGCTAAAGCCCCGTTACGGTGGTCTAGTGGCAATGGCACCCGGCTGCTGATCCGAAGGTCAGTGGGATAGAATCCCGGCCGCGGCGACTGCATTTCGATGCGGGCGAAATACTGTGCAATAGTCAGTGCACAGTATTTGTCAGTGCACTGTGCAATGTCAGTGCACGTTAAAGAATCCTCGGGTGGTGGAAATGTCCGCAGCTTTCCACTATGGCGTCTCTAATCATGTCTGATTTGAGGACGTAAAACCCCAGAAATCAATCAATCAGTGCGGATAAAGCCGCTCCAAATGTGCACCCGGCATTGGGAGGTGCGGCGCTTACACAACTTTTGTAAGTCACGTCGAGGGAAGCACGATGTCGTCTGCTGTCGTGAAAGCCGTGGCACTGCGCTATTGCTGTGCGAAAAAATTAAGCTTTTGGTTCGTCGAAGTTATATTGGCTTTTGCGCGCCCGACGAAGACGAAGAGCGTATTTGTTTTCGCAACTTCGTGTAGAGCAATCAGCTTCTAGTCCATTGCTCCTGGCCTTAGAGGCTAAAAGAAGCAGTGCCTAGTATCCGCTGGGACGTGGCATTTTGGTGTCCCCTATACCCCGATGCAGCAACGCATGTTTGTCTCTCAAAGCACAGAGGCTTATCGACGTCCCTGATGACACTTGATTGTTACACCACTTTTTCCTTCCAATAATGGGCGCGAGGTATTCGGCGCGGCACGAGCTTTCTTTTTTCTTATACGCAATTAATGCATCCCATGTGATCATATCTCATTTAGCGTGAATGGTTTTCTCGCAGATTTAAGCCGCACGAAGAGCCCCAATAATGATAGCAATTGTGCACGTGTAATCTTGAGCTTGTAATCTTTATCTGTGGACGCCATTGGCGTATCTGTGAGTAGCGAGCATACAGCACCAATATAAAAGCACCGACAACAGGGCTTCGGATGATTGATTTGTCGACCACCTGGGGCTCCTTAACCTTGCACAGTACACGGACCTCAACGTTTCGCCTCCAACGACGGCTGTCAAACTAGTAGAACGGTTACGCACACCGGTGTTCGACGTCAACATTAACTATAGTTCGCAACCGCTGCCTCATTGTTAGTTTGCACCCAATGCCCAATATTTCGAGAAAAATTCAATAAGGTCTCAAAACAAATCATTTATGCCGTTTAGACTCGTTTTGAGCTCCATTGTCCTCTTTTGTTTCGCAATCGTCTCTATATTCAAACATCATTTTTTTACTAGGCACTTCTCACTGTGAAGCCCCCAAATTAATTATCAATCATTTCTGGGGACCGCCGAAAAAGAAAAGACAGCAAACGGAAAAACAGCACGTGCGCTTTCACAGCCGTATTATAAGGGTAGAAAAAGCAGCCAAAACAAAGACAAACGGCAGGTCGCTTATGTTAAAGCATTGTTACAAGTGTAATGCGGCTAGTTCGTGAACATGTTTCAAATGAAACTGTAGTTCAGCGAGTGCGATTCATTTAGTGGTTAATGCAGCCAAACGAGCTGCCTTTTTGCGCTCTGCGTGCATTAAGACTTATGTTAGAAAAAATTATAACAGCCAGTTTCACTTTCCTAATTCAGGCTCGATCGTTACACATTGAAAGCCGCCAGGGCAATCATTCAAGCTATAAATGACGCAACAGAAGCACGAGTAAAGTTGCTCAAGTTGAATGCCAGGAAATTGGGTGGCAAGTATTGAGCACACTCCCGCCATTCTTTCTGGTTAGAAGTAAACGACAATAAGTTATTTTCTTAAAATAAGATTTTTCTGTTTTTGTGGGGCTTCGAAAGTAAATTAGAGCAGAAGAAGTGAAAGAGGGAAATGTTCTATCGATCGGCACCGGTCTTGCAGTGAATGAGGCTGGGGCCAAAGCTGCGCTCTGCATGCTCCTCCTTCCTAAAAAGTATGACGAAACTGTGCGCCTTATGCTGCGGAAAAGTTCTAAAGTTGCTGCTTTTTCATTTCCCTCTCTATCTGAAGCTAATATATTTTGGAGGAAGAAAAAAGCAAGCAATTTGTCATCATGGTCAACAGGAGCAGCGACGATGATGACAACGACAATATTTGTGCTCAGAGAGCCCATACAAATAATGCTATATATGGCGATATCAGGAATTAGGCATATGTGGTCATATATGGCACGTGCCAGTATGTGGCGGTATTCGCCCAAATCGTGATAGAAACATTTATGGCAATGAAGGACCAACACGAGGAATGCCATGTAAGACTCTGATGCGTATTTGGCAAATACGGCCAAATACCGACATGTGCCATATATTGCTAGATATGCATATATGGCTATATATGGTACGTGTCCGTATTTCACCGTATTTGCCCAATACGCATCAGAGTCTTACATGGAATTCCTCGTGTTGGTCCTTCATTGCCATAAATGTTTCTTTCACGGTTTCGGGCAAATGCGGTCACATACGGGCACGTGCCATATATAGCCACATATGCCTAATTCCTGCTATCGCCATGTATAGCATATATAGACTACGAGAACGTACCAGAAGCGCAGTCCGTACCGTACGCTCCCTGAACAAAGACTGATGTGTACTATCGGCCAGACAAGTAAACATACCACAGATTAGGCGGCAGGAGTGGCTAACGGGACAGAACGCTACGCTGCTTTAACGCTCAGCGCGGTCAGTTCGAAAGTGTCCCGAGTGACGTTAAAACTTCGCGCTCCCTATGCGCCCGCGTTGTGGGCGCTGCGTCCGCTCCTGCCGGTCCGTTTACTTTCAATTCGGCCGGTGGCATATCATTTAACTAACCCTGCATAGGTCTGTGTCGTGCTGCAGCTTCTGCACGCCACTGTCCATATGTGAACTGTGAGAAAACAAATGACATTAAGAGATCACTCGTAAAATGAGCAACTCATACCACAGCGCGCGACGGACAAATTAACGCAAGTGCCCCATTTGAGACCAAGATTTCTCCTGATTGGATGAGCGCCATAGACGCGCGGGTTCTGTCAGTGCATGGGCTATGCACGAATGCGCAACTGAAAGGGAGGTCGCTAACATATAAGTGGGATGGCAGTGCTATCCGGATTTGCTCAGTTAGCTGGCCTGGCACTAACGGTAAGTCAGAAACTCAACGGGTGAAGGAGGGGTGAGCAAGCAGGGGACCTTTCCAGAATACCATGCGAGCTAGCGGCACACAAAGAGAAAAAGAAACGGCGAGAAAAAAAACTCTGTCTCACTCGATGATCCCAGAGTTCAATTACCAGCGCTTAACGATAAATCCAGATTTGAGCGGTATAGCGTATGCCTAGTGTTGTGCGCATCTCCTAGACAGGCAGATGTGGGCTCGTACGCTCCAGGCCAAAGTAACAAAGAAAGAAGGGCGAAAAGTAGCCATTTCAAGAGGGCCAGGACGCGAGTACGTGAGACACTGATAAGGCCCGAGTGCTTTTGGGGAGAGTGCGTCGTTATTTTCGGGGGCTAGCCAGATTACACGCGGAGTGCTGCTGTCCCCTCGTATTTTCTTTTCTCTGGTAAAAACCCCGCAATGGAAGCGACCCCCGGTCTTCCAGGGAAAAGGGGGCGGGGGAGGGGGCAAGCACTCATGTACTCACTGTCGAATCGAGAAGCAGTTGCGTGCGCAGAGCCGTCTTCTCAATTTCGGGGCAGAGCAGCGCAGTAGTTAAGAGCCGTCCACGTACATATGTCTCTGGAGGTCTTGTGCCCCTCTTTTAGCGCACACACGTGAACGGTATTTACATCGGCTTCCGTGTACGGCGCTTGATGTTGCTTCCGCCGGTCGAACACGGCGAAAATTCCCTCGGGACTTTCTGAGTGGAATTTTCGCCGGCGGGTCTAAGAATGTTCCGTGTCCTGCATGGGAGTGGGTAGCGCTAAAGCGAAAAAAAAAAGTATCAAATGAAAAATGTTTTCCTTTTCTTTCCTTCCATGGTGTTAGGCGAGAAAAAGCGTCACTGTCAATATTGTTGCAACTAGAGTTCTAGAAAGAGAGAGAGAGAGAGATTATTAAATTGAAAAAGAAGAGAAAACCACGGAATAGTAACTGTCTCTTGTCGAGGAGGACACCTCAACGTTCCTGTGCGGGGAATGGGGGAGGAGGGCTAAATCAGAGAAAGAAAGACAAAGTAGAACTGAGAAGAGGGAGTGTTCGAGGCGCTTGGTGTGTTCTGTACATCCAAAGGGCGCGCTGTCAATCGGAGGAAGATAAGAAAAACGAAAATCGGACAGTACTGCCTCAGGTTTTTAAATGCAGAAACATTTCTTAGCGAACCTAGGTCACTTTTACCGTATCCGTCTCTCTACCTATCTAGTCGTCTACGTCTGGGCGCCATACTGGTCGTTTCGTTCACCGAGTATACAAAAATTTGGATGGATAGGGTACCAAGGTACGACGCACATGAATGATTCATCTTTACACCTCTGACGTAATTTTCTGACGTAAATTTTTTAAGTAAGCCACGGTTAACCATACTGCAATCACGTGTGACTCACACCCGTCGTGGTCATACACGTCATGTATGCGAGTATGGGGCACATGGTGCTTGAATTTTACACAGCCCCATGCCATTCAGGCACTAACTAAAATAGACATTTAAGATAGAACGCACTTAAAAGCAAGAAAGTCATAACATTTCACGTAGCTTGAGATATAGACATAACATTGTCTACATTTCACAGACACACGCGAATGCATTGTAACCTCCGAGGGCAACCTATAAACCGGTAGGTGGGTATCGAACCCGCCCCCCCCCCCCTCCCGATGTGCCAAACAAGCAAGCTACCTCTACGCTACGGCGTCTCCTCACGCACGGCACACATCGTAAGTAAACATAAATGCCCCAGCAGTTGTGATTAAAGGCGCTTGTGTAACGTCATTTGCACTTCTAATGTGTGCTAACGCTGTCATAACTATGGGGATAAAAAATACACCCCTTCTAGAATCACTCACCATGCATTTGTACAACTCAGCTCAATACCGCAGGAATACTTCATTGATGGGCGCACCGAAGCGCACGTTTCTCTTCAACAAACACGTCCGTGCTGTGCACTAACACGAATGCCTGCACGTTATAGGTCGTATACCGTGAGCTACCATTCAGTCTCCACGCTGCTGTCGACGTTCCTGCTTAGCCACGTTGAGCATGCGCCCACTCATGCGCTTTGCAGGAAAACGTTCATGTAGCAATTCGATGAATGCCTCACAATTCGTGATAGGCAATGCCCTCGGTGGATGCGCCACATAACGCCGATTCCCACAGTGCGTGGGATCTGCAGGATTTTTTACCTATGACCCCGAAAGATAAGTGCCAGTCGATTCAGTGGAAGTTTCCAGGATCCTTAAGACGCCAAAAAGAACACATGTGAAAATCAAAATTCTAGGCATACATGGAATTGTGACAATTCAGTGCGGTTATTTAAGTTGAAGTTGAAGTTGAAGCTTACTGACCATTTAGTAGCAAGGCGGAAATGTTGTTGATTTGTGCATAATGATGTGCCATAGTACGAAGTCTGCAAGGGGATCAACGACGAAGAATTCATGACTAAAGAGTGTAACGGCAAATGGCAAGCAATAGTAACGTAACTCAATAACAGTGGAAACAACTGCAACAAAAATGAAACCGTAGACATGAATAAGTACAAAGAAAAAAAAGTGATAATGCAATAACTACACAAGTTGCCTACAATAACTACACAAGATTCCTAGGTCGACTTCCTTAGGAATTCGACAAACACGCCCCTTTCCGCTTCCGTTTCTGGATTCGTCCGCTCGGCTCAGCTATACCTCTGGAATGAACAAAACCGCTTCGTTCATGAAAGCGAACAAGTACTGCGTAATCGTGCCACTGGCACGTGAAAAGGCCTGCACGAAAGCGCGCATAAACTGCGGGGGGCTCCCTGCCACTCCACGTACGCAGCACTTGGAAAATGAGCTCGCCGCGTACAGTGCTTGGCGCGTGTCTGGCGGTCACGCATAAACTGGGCGTGCCGGGTGCATTCGTAAGCGTGGTCCTCCTCCCCCTCCGGCCCATAGCATCGCATGTTCTCACAGCCTTCTACGCGAGGCTGTTACCGCGAGGCCACTTAGCAGAACAATCAATGCTCCCCCCGCGTGGGCACCAAGTTTGCCAGAAACTCCCAAATCGCATGTGGCGAACGGCCCGGTGTTCCCGGCCAATTACAGAGCGCTTTGCGTGCCGCTTATCAAGCAGTGCGGCCCTTCGAGTGCGCAGTGCGGGATTCGTATTTACGTGTTACTTGTTCCTTTTTGAATGCGAAGCATTTCTTAAAGAACTTCAGCGACTTTGAGCGTATCTATCTATCTATCTATCTATCTATCTATCTATCTATCTATCTATCTATCTATCTATCTATCTATCTATCTATCTATCTATCTCGTTGTTGTTATGTGGGGTTTAACGTCCCAAAACCAGCTCTGATTATGAGAGACGCCGTAGTGGAGGGCTCCGGAAATTTTGACCACCTGGGGTTCTTTAACGTGCACTGACACCGCACAGCACACGGGCCTCAACTATCTATCTATCTATCTATCTATCTATCTATCTATCTATCTATCTATCTATCTATCTATCTATCTATCTATCTATCTATCTATCTATCTACTTTATGCTGTCCTGGTCTTTTCGTTAATGGCATGTACGCTTAAATTGGTATGGCACAACATGACTGCATGACGAACATAAATGACATGTCATAACACAAAAATCATGATATGCATATCATGAGTGGCATGATTTACGTGCCACGGTCTTGGTGCTCTTGCGGCCGTTTCGTTAGCATCATATGTACGAAAATCGGTATATCGAGACAACGATGCAGATCCACTTTACGTTCCTGATGCGTGCTTCGCATTGCCTTGATTCCAACTGCACGTGTAATCTGCCATTTTTTTTTCGGGTAGACATCCAAGTCCCAGGCGGCCGCGTCTCCACAGTCTAGGCAACACACATCCGCATATATATATCTATATGCGAATGTGTGTTGCGTTATATATATATATATATATATATATATATATATATATATATATGCGAAAATGTGTGTTACCTGGACTGTAGAGACCCGTCCGTCTGGGCCTTCGATGTCTACCCGGAAACAAGGCGTCTATGCGTATATATACACAGTGTTAGTTAAGGCAACAAGCAAGAAACGTTGTTGCGGTATGCGGTGTGTGTGCAAAAGAGCGGCCGACGCTGCCTGTTCCTCGCGTGATAAAGGACGCGACGCTGCATGGTGCATGCGCGAAAACGTGCTCGCATGGAGGGGTGCGAGAAAATAAGTTGAGAAATACAGAGTTCGGCATTCGACAAAGCAGCCAGAGTGACCAGGCCAGAGTGTAGAAGATCCACGACGTTGCGCGAGTTGAAGGGCTCCACGGAACGCATGAAGCGCTCTTCCTATAACATCTCGCGGCTTCAAGGCTGAAGTCAGCTCGGTAGTATTCTCAAGACGGTGTCAACATCTAGTCGACGCCGTTTTGCGCGAGGACTAGTACCGCTCATAACCTAGCGCAGCAGGTTTGCCCCACTACCACCACTAGTAGAACAGAGTCCAAGAGTCTTTTTGATAATTGGTCTTTCCCGACAGGGACCCAGTCAACTTGCTACTGCTTTTCGAGTTTCTGTGTGATATGGACGGCGCGCGCGCGCGCGTGCGCCTCCTACGTAGCACTCAGAAACTCGCAAACCCGCAAACCCAGAAACGTATTGGCCCCATTTAGTGCCCCATTCTTCATCAAAACCAACTTAAAGCTGTAATAAAATACTATTTGTGAAATTTTAAAGTCGAAAATTATGAATGGCTGCTATTCTACTACGTAATGTCATGAAAGTTATGTAATACGAATTATAAACGCTCCTTTCAAAGGCCCGCAAGCTGGCTCCAAAAGATGCAATGTCAGGAAAATCTTTAAGGGTGAAGCTCCTTAGGGCCTAGCCTTGTTGTCCGTCACGCTACACAAAACCGAAACCGACACTGAACACCGCACAGAACATGCGTGTGTGTGAGTGGTCAACGGCGCGCGTTGACCGACTGCTCGCGCTGCGCAACCGTTCCTCGGTCACCCCATATATATAGATCTGGATCTTGACATGCAATGTAGTGCCGGTAGGAGATTTGTCTTGTGCGTATATAGTTGAACAATAAAGATTCGCAGCGTGTGCGTTAACTACAAATATTCCGGAACTCTGCGCAATCTGCGTCCCCTGCCATAATATTTGCATTCATCTATTACAATGGTGCCCCAGACAAGACGAGACCGCGTCTGCGAGAAGAAGCCAAACAAAGCAGTAGAGGCGATGCCATTGGGGTAGACGAGCAAGTGCATGCGAGAGAGGCACGTGTCGCTGAACGCGATGCAAAGTATGAAGCAAGCACACAAAGATGAGCATGAACGGAACGAGGAGTTCAAGTTGCTGCGTGATAAGGAGTCTCTGGAAGAGGCTCGAGCAGGCCGAAAGAAATTAGCGCGCACGAAAGGAATACTTAGAACTGGTGCGCGAAAGGGCGGCGTCGGAAGAAACACATTAGCTTCCCTCGAGTCGGTTAGAGGCTTAAGCGGGTTGGGGTAGACGCGTAGCGCCAATCACCGTCACCTATCGTTCCATGCGACTGCATACATTCCCCAAAGTTTATGCCTATTGTTTCTTTTAAGAAAAACAAGATTATCACGACGTGTACACACACGAGGCTGTTCAAAGTGATGGCAAGAGGGCAAAACTAGCCTAAGGAACACTGACCGGGTACTGCACTGAGCACGCTTCTTGTGGGCGAGGTTCTCAAAAGTGCGCGTACGGATTATGCCCGACCGTCTCGAGGGATTGCAAGAGGGAGAAGAGAGTTTTAATACGATACCAGTTTAGAGCCGATGGCTGACGAGGAAACTTCGTTCTGGCAAAATATGAGGATGTGGGAACTGGCAGCCAATTCGTTGTTCGTCTACAAAGGGGCTTTGTCCGATGAATAGAAATGCCGGACACAGAGAGGCTCTGACGGTATACGTGATCGCCTAATAGCAGAGCAGGAACTTTCGTCAAGATTTCTTAAAGTAGCCAGTGAAAAACCTTGGCGCAGATGTCTAAACAAAGCGGACGCTATATGAAAGTCCATTGGACGCCTGACTTACGTCTGTTCGGAAACACACTCGGATAACCGATTGGCCAAACGGACAGTTCACAAGGCAAGCCTTCTCCGAAAACACCAGAAACAAAGCAGATTTTTCCTGGGACCGAGTCGGACAGGACGTATCAACGTGTCCCCTAAATCCCTGAGCACGTCTTTGTAGACATACTGGTAATTAGTAAATCTCGCTGCTAACTGTACGACGGGTGGTCTCTGGGATCCAGTCCCAGACAAGTATAGTCCGACGAGCCAAGCGACGTGCGAAGCATAAAAGAATGCACGACGCAGGGTCAAGACATTACAGAGTCGTCACAAAAGGATAATGAGCCACTGCCTCTCGGAATATTCGTGAACGACCGCAAGGCTAAATGACTTGCCGATTGCAGGTGTAAACGGCAATTTTATGCCGACTTCGGAAGCTTACACTTCCGGCTGAAGGCGACGGTGCGGCGTAACAATAGCAGCAACACAACGAACATTCAGCCATGCTTGGTGCGTGTCGCGACACTAAAAAAAAAATGAACCGGTACTATTACGTGATCAGAAAGAGGCGTGAATGTAGCAGTAGCCACCATATCACACGGGAAAGCTCCTTGCGAGATACAGGGAGCGATCTGTCGGAATACGCGAAAAACAGGACAGCAGAATAAAATAACTGCCCTGTTACTGCCGACGCCTTGGACAGGAGACATAGGTCTCCTGTGCAGTGGTTCCGTATATGAGGCTGGATGCCAACAAAGGAGCCTTCCATAGTCCCCTTAAGGAGAGCTTCCATTCCGCGAACGATAACTTTTCCGCCACAAAAGGGTGCCGGCGTTCATACTAGGACAAAATCACGAAGCGGGACCTCATAGAAGGATGTCCAGTGCGCACGTCCTCTTGCCAGATACACAGCACATAGGATGTTTTGAATGCGGAAGATTTGCCTGTTCTGTCGGATGAAGCTGGATATTTTACTATACATCAGCAAGAATGTCGAAGTTTTCTACCACAGGCGAGAAAACCAACATCATTCGCGCTTTCCCAGCAGCTCAAGAACAAACTAGCGAGCATAAATATATCTTGTTTGAACGTCCAACCATCTAAAATCCGAAAAGCAAAACTGGCGCAGACCTTCCCATAGGCTCAGTCGCACCACAGCATCCCTCCATGCTGTGGTTAATTATAGCTGGTGTAGTGTGGAAAAAGTTTAAGGTCCTGCAGATCGCGTCTCAACACCCAGCGGTCGGCTCCCACGTGGGGACCGGAAGACAAGCCTCTCGGCCGTATCGTGGGTCTACTGGACAGCCCAGAG
Organism: Hyalomma asiaticum; assembly: GCA_013339685.2. Taxonomy (NCBI): domain Eukaryota; kingdom Metazoa; phylum Arthropoda; class Arachnida; order Ixodida; family Ixodidae; genus Hyalomma; species Hyalomma asiaticum. The sequence continues at coordinate 20,109,004 of CM023481.1, forward strand.
TTCATCAGCCTGAAAAGGGTTGTGGAGCAGTTGTCACTTATTGAGTGTGTCCGAAGGCACCGCTAGAGCATGTGATCTAGCGAGGCTGCTTTCCGCACGAGCGCCAGGAGTTGTCAATATAAGTAGTTGGGTGCCACTGTAAAAACACCGAAATTCAACATCAGCCTTTCCAGTGTGGTCGTCCTTGCCCATTATTGTGCCAAAGCTCTCCATCAAAGCATGCGATTCTTGAGATGAGACAGGAGGAGGCCGTAACGGCTGTGGAAGTAGTAGTGGCCTGGATGGAGACAAAGAACGCCGCGAGGAGGCCGTCAAACAACGTGGGCGCAAAGAGGCAGAAGGACAGGATCACTTTTACATGAAAAGAATCTCCGACAGTGTGCCCAGGTGTGTGGCCTGTACGAGAGTTCGGGACAGAGGACAAAGGATGCGAGACCAACTGCCACCGTTCGGAATAGGCGAGTAAATGGCGAATCACATCGTCAAGTTATAACGCGTTTGTGAAATGATAGTATTCAGCGGCCTCTTCAGGCACAGAACGTGTTAGCTCCGCTTCCTGGAGAAAGATCGCAAGTGCCTTTCAAAGGAAGTGTTTGAGAGCTGTGACGTTGTCAAGGAGGTTCTGACGAGAAAGAAGTTGTCTTCCGAGGCTTACCGGCAAAGGGTTCGGTACACAAACAAGGGTAGTAAATCGCAACCTAACTATGGAGAGAGGTACACTGAAGTGAGCACTTGTACAGCTACATTGAAGATGACGCCAGGCTCTGGCTGCGGTGCGCCATGGCGCTGGAGTACAGGTGAACAAGGCAGCAGAGCTAGCTGAGGAGCAATACACACGCAAAAGCTTGCACAATAGGGCAGTACATGTTGAAATAGCGGAATGAAGACATGTCATTACAAAAAAGAAAAAGAAATCCGAAGAACGGAAACTGGTTCCGCATCGTAATTTCCGAAATGGCCCGTTTCTCACGAAGAGTAACGTAGGTGGAGGCCAAAAGGAGGCATAAAAATTGCGCGAGCTTCCCCAACCAGTGCGCTGAAGCAACACTGGCATTTGATTCACAGAAGCCCCTCATATATTACAAGTGCAAAGAGGGAGGGTACACCTGAGTTAACTGCAAACAAGGTTGCTTTTGCAACGATTCGGGAAACGGAAAGGAACGTGCGGATGTTGGAAGCATATACGCAGCAAATCAGTCTGAATGGCGAGTAGTTCGAAGCACGTCGAGACCCAGCAGCAACAGTGAACGTCTCCCACACGTCTTTAGGTTCTTCAAACGGATTCACATGAGAGTGCGCGTAGAACAGTCAAGACGACGAAGAGCAGCGGATCGCGACGGATCGCGACGGTGACCATTGCAGGCGCGTCTTGTAAGCTGAGGACTGAGGAGGCTGTGTGTGCCACCCTTTCAGAGTTTCGTTTTCTTTTTGTTTCTTTTTAATGACTTCGAACACGTTAACAAAGAACAGGTTAAATCGTTCGTTGCCAGCGTGGTGTATTCGGTGTTCATGCAATCGCAAGCGCGGAAGCTCTCGCGGGAACTTGATCTCACTCCAGAGACGGTGAAGCACAACCCGGAAAAGCTGCCGAACGACGTGACCCAAGCAGCGAGTTCGCCGAGCCACAGATAGGAAACTCTTGGAGTGGGTTACACGAGGTCCCTGCTCCTGAAACGAGTGGCTCCGGCCTGGTCGGTGGAGAAAGCGAAGGCCCAGCGAATCCCTTCGATAAAGCCATTGACTCGCATTTGGTGTCAGCTATCCAATGTTGATTGAGGGTCACTTATTCGAAGGCAGCCGAAAGATGGCTTGATAAAAGCGCTGAAGAATACACTGATATCCAGCGTAAATTTAAAAAAATGCGAAGTTTGCGCCAAGTCGCGTAAGCCTTGAACACAGCGCGGACGTGGTCGATTTAAAGTTTGCCAAGGTTGAGGATACAGCGCCGCTGGCGGCGTTCCCCTCCAACTTTTCTTCCTCCTCAACCTCGCATCATTCTTTCACCCTCACATCCGTCTCCCACTCCGTATACTTTACACTATACTGTACAAGACTATGCCATGTTCTACACTCTCACCTCCTGCCTTCTATCCTCCTCAATCTGACTTCATTCCTTGTCGGTACATTCTAACCGCCATTTTAACACGAAAGTGTTTTATGCCGGGGTCCACCCAGAAATCTGTGACGTACTTCCGTAACGGAAGTAGATGTCTGAAAAATAAAAGCGCATTTTAGATAGAGAAAGTGCCACTCGCTGGGATTCGAACCCACAACCAGGCAGGGAACGACGGTATGGCCGGAAGCGCTACCACCAAACCACCGACCGACTTGCAATGTGGAGGAATAAACCGGCCTTATATCTTTACTGCACCGGCTTGCAAGTAGCACCTAATTTATGTCTGGTTAAAGCAAAGATATTAAACACGCAACATTGTCCTAAATTAACATAGCCTCCATTTCACTGCACTCTTGGTTCTCAGAGGTGGTACCGCCACCTAGGAACGATGGAGCGAAGTCGTAAATTGCCGTGTTAATATGCGCGCCGGCAGTTTGCGCTTCAGCAGTCTCGATACCTCTATCGCCGCGCAGGCTTCGGCGTCCTTCTTGGTCTGCCGGCGCGTTGCTTCAACCACGGACGCTACATAATTTGTCTCGTGCGGCATATATGATAGCCAGTTGCGTTGCGATGCGCTCTACTCCAGGAACGCAAAGACGCTCGTCTACAAGCAAATGACGCGCCTTTCGCACGGCGAAGTGTGCGTTCACAAAACGATCCGCTGACAAACAGTTCAGTTTCGCTTTGCAAAGTTTCATCATAGGTAAAACGAGTTCTTTCTATGGTTTCACCGTTTCCGAAGACTCCTGGTTTATGGCAGGTTTACGCAGGGCACTGGCGCGTTCAGTGCAGCGTCTCCGGGAAAATGTTAGTCGTCCGAGAGCTTTCGCTTGCGTGCAACTGTCGAGAATTCCTGCGCAACGCGGGTGTGCAGCTGATGTGTGCATGCAAGGGGTTCACATGTGCAGAGTATACAACCCACCTCGCGCCCCTCGATCCTTTTCGTTTCTGGAACGCCTGGAAAAGCTCTCCCATAGTAGGGTGCATCATTGCCCTAAATCGCTTGCATTTGTTCTAAGCACGCTGCTGCTTATGTGCGAAGACAGGTTTCACTTCAGTGCTCTACCGACTTCAATGACAGAGGGATCAACCACATTTTTACAGCTCGATCCATCATCCGCAAACTGATCCCATGCAGCCAACGCATACGGTTTCCCAAACGGACTTTGGGAGCTCTTTGGCGGCACAGATTCGGCTGTGAAGCATCTATTTATCCGTCTATTCTTGCTCTGAGACGTGCTCCTTTTGAGAGCAGGTCTCAGAGCTGCATAGATTCTCAGCTCCATAGTTCTCATTGCGGGGAAGATGTAACGTCACCGAATACGATGCACGAACAGTATTTTCTGTTTCGGTTTCGGTTTGAATATATTGTTCGTTTAGTTATTTAAATTTATTGGCAAATCTCTGAGAAACCTGAACCACTTTTCCTGCTACAGGACTCTCAGTGCAAAGAAAAAACAGTGATATCAGAATAAGGTGAAAAAAGTGCCTGACTGCCACGTTAAGTGCAAGAAAACAACTCCGTTTCTTTTATTCGCCGTCTTGACGTGAATACTACAATAGAGCGCTGCATCACATTTCGAGAGGGTGGAATCCAAGTGCACGGCAGTAATGCACGAAAAGGCGAATGAAGCGTTGGTTTTTGAGTTGCGAACGGCACCAAATATTATCCAAGAGACAGTTACCCGTCCATGTTGGGTTCAAATAACACAATTGAACACATTCTACGCCACTGCCCTTCGTCTAAAACAGATTGATATGCTCTGTAGGCTAAATCCGCCACATTTACGAAAGACCGCTTTCGGAAGGGTAAGGTGGTGACACCTAGGACTGTGCAAACTTACATGCACTTTTTATGTTTAAAATTTCTGAAAGGTACCTCAGTAGTAGTATATGTGGTTAAGTGAACCAATACGCTATGATACTAGATGGTGACATAGTCTTTTAATCGCCCATTTTCTGCCAAAAAATATGTTTTAAGTGCGTAGCACTTAAAAGGCCGCCTTGTTGACGACCGTCTCCTGTCGCGTGATCACGCTCGTTAAAAGTTGCAAAACCAGGTGAAAAGAAAGATAAAAAAGCTCAATATCAGATTACAATATCCCAATATGTCTAAAATATATAATTATCAGGGAGAACTCATAATTAGCCGCATTAATTAACTACACGTAGCAAAGGATGCCTCTGACACGTCGAGCCGATAGCACTGACGCGCAGAGAAGGGCGCTACCGCCTCGCCGAGCGCGCGGTTTCACCTCCCAACGCCGCTTCTCCGGCGCACAACGGAAATTACTGGGTTTCCCGTGTTGCTCACTTTCTCAGGTTTCGCAGTACGGGAGCTGTTTCTTGCGAGCTGATCCCGGCGTGAACTGCAGAAGTAAACAAACCTCGTCCACCGGCTGGCGGCGTTCAGCGGACGCTATCGAGGCGTCGTTGCCTGCGTGCGAATTTTTAAAGATGATAGGCGTTCTCGGGCTACCTGAACGCGAAAAAATTAGTCTGTCTGCCACATGATTAAACCACTCGGCCGATTAAAACGGGACGTAAAAACCAACCACAAAGCTAGCACAGGTGGACGGGGCCACACACGTTAGCATGACACAGCGCAAAGGAAGCCTCGGGCCTATTTGAGGCAACGTGTATGTACGTAACCGTGATGCGCAGCGTTCGCTTAATTAAGAATACACATTGAACTCGTTATTACGTTAGTAAATGAAAAATAAATGCGTTATAAATGATGTCGAAGAGAAGCTAGTGCTTGTCGTGCGAGCCGGAAATGGCGAAACAGGCACCTTCCCGTTCCTCACTCGATCCTGCCATTTCTCGGCCCCTTCGTGCGTACTCGCCTCCGCGGAGAGACAGTTATCGTTCACTCACACCCTCACTTCCTATCTTTAAAACTCATCTCCGTGTTGAGAAAGAAAGGACTGTCCAATAGATGGCGCGAGTGAAGGGCGAACGCGGGAATTTTGAATTGAATTAAGTGAAACTTCTATTGCATCATTTAGAGGAGTGAGAATAGAGGGAAGAGCGTGAGGCTCGGGAGGTGAGAGAAGAGAGGAAGTTACGTATCATGGTGGGAGGTTGGGGGGTGAGGTGCATGGCCAGAAGGCTATCGTCTTTCGACGTCATTTGCAGCGATGCAAGCAGATATGCGGGCATTTTTTAAGTATGCGATCGCTCCGCGAACGACCACTGAATGAAAAACCTGAGATTCACATTCCGTTGGCGCAGAAATATTCATGCGGCGGTAGCGCCGATGCAGCCGTTTCAGCCAGCGCCAGGTCGCTTTTATTTGCTTCGCAAAATTCACAAAACGAATCACCCCGGTCGTCCTATTGTCTCGAGCAATGGCACAGTAACAGAAAGAATTTCAAGTGCGCTATATTTCATTATTAAAGACATAGTTCCGACCTTACCATCGTATGTTAAGGACACAAACCACTTTCTGCGCCAAATAGCTGGACTCGAGGTCCACAAAGACAGCATTCTGGTCACAATGGATGTCACGTCACAGTACACGAACATCCCACATTCCGACGGTATAGAAGCGACAGTCAGCACTTTAAAAAAAAACGAACACACCTGTACACTTAGACGAGGACGCGTTGTCGACGCTACTGCGGTTAGTACTGAGTAAAAACAACTTTAAATTCGATAACAAACACTTCCTTCAAATAAATGGAACAGCAATGGGCACTAGAATGGCCCCGAACTACGCGAACATATTTATGGCATCCATTGAAAAGCCCTTCCTCGCAGCTAGATCTCTGAAGCCACTCATGTACAGAAGGTTCCTAGATCATATATTCCTTATTTGGAACCACGGAGAGGAAAGTCTCCTCACATTCTTGGATGATTTTAATTCAGCACACCCATCAATCTCATTCACATACTGTTACTCTAAGTCAACCATAAACTTTCTCGATGTCACTGTTGAAATTAGGGGGAACCGCATCCACACAAACCCATACAAAAAGCCTACGGATCGCCATCAACACCTGCATTTTAAAAGTAGTCATCCGTGCCACTGCAAGACAGCCATCCCTTACTCGCAGGCCCACCGCTACCGCCGCATTTGCACGGACACGGCCGATTTCGAAGGTCACGCTATGGAACTTAAAACGGCTTTCGTGGCGAAAGACTATCCAGAGAGTATCATCGATGATGCTATAGATCGAGCACGAACATTAGATCGGGACGGTGCCCTGACGGGCTCAAAACCGCGTCATTAAAAAAACAATACCAACCTTGTCCTTACTTATTCATCCACGCTGCCGCACGTCAACAACATCCTATCCAGACATTTCAACATTATTCAGCAGAGTACGCGGCTATCCTCAATTTTCACAGAGCCACCCAAAGTGGCTTACCGCCAGGGAAGGAACCTAAAAGATATGTTAGTTAGGGCTAAGACGACCGGGTCTGAAAAGGAGGAAGCGGGCTGCAGACCATGCTGGAAACAACGCTGCCAGGTCTGTAAACACATGAATACGACTTGCGCAGCTAAAGCCACCCACGCGGACTTGACGTTTAGAATTAATGAACCTCTGAACTGTGACAGTCAGAATGTGGTGTATTTGTTCCACTGCGAGGTTTGCAACCAACAGTATATTGGCCAGACTGGGAATGCTTTCAGACTGCGTTTATATAACCACCGAGCACACGCCCGCACCCTGCCCAGTCTCCCATTTTCTAAACACCTCATGCTGCCGGAGCATTCATTTGACAAAATCCGTGTCACCCTTCTTCAATCTGGATTCCACACTGCTCGGGAACGGGAACAGCGAGAGTCGTATTTTATTCATAAATTTAAAACCGTAACACACGGCATTAATGAAAACATTGGGCCCCTCTCGTTTCTCTGAGCATAGGGACAGATTAGAAATATAAATAAAAATCCCCAAGTAAGAAGAAAGAAATGAGGCACCACGAAACAGGATAAAATTGGCACCACAATTTTTTTTGGGAAGCGGACCAGACGGATCCCTATGCATATATATATATATATATATATATATATATATATATATATATATATATATGCGTGGTTGTATGTGTGTTTGTGCATGTGTGCGCATTTATATATGTAACAACCTGGAACCCCTTCCATTTTTTGCGACAGGAAGGAATATGTATCTTTTTCCTTTCTTTCACTTTATTTCTCTCGGCTATATTATTTTTCCGAGTATAGGGCAGCCATACTTGCAGTGCACGTGGAGGACATCTCCGTCGCATAGGCGCCATGAGAACAAGGAATTTGGACAATTCCCAGAAACGTGAACTGAAGAAAAAGGACAGAAAGAAAAAGAAAAGAAAATAAAGAGCTCTTACTGCTCTGAGGCGCCACCACAGCCAACAGAGCATGGCCACCTTTTGTCGGTGGCCTCAGCCACGAATACTCAAGTTTTGCCCCCCACTGTGCACTGCTTGAGGCCACTCCCTCTTGCTAGTTGCCCCCCTTGTTCTCCCTCCCGCACAGCCTTCTCTCAAGCACCCATAACGCTCACCTGCAGAATGAATTGTGTACCTCTAGTACCACTCTCTCCCTTTTCTTCTTCCGACCAGTTTGTCAGCGATCACTTCACTTCTCTCCATGCCTTGAAAAAGACCGGTCCCGCGGTCGAAACTGTTGGCAATAAACGATAACTACGAAGTCGTGTCTGCTATTTCACTCTCTCTCTCTCTATATATATATATATATATGAAGTACAACCAAGAATAACAATGACACCGTACGGACTGTGTGGTTAGCCGAGGGTAAAGTGCTTGCACGTATACCTTGATTAAAGCGCGCGCCAAACCACCGTCAGGAGAAAAATACAGGATAAAAAATGACACCTCCATCTCCCCCCCCCCCATTTCTTTTTTTTTTTCGTGCCTGTGTTTTCTTCCTTCTGGTGGCGGTTTACCGTCTAGTTAATTCTCAGGAGTGTTCCAGCTAACCCAGCAGTGAATTTAGCCTGTTAATTTATTAAAATGTATCTCGTTTTTTTTGTCGCTTCTACACCGTTGTGTAGCAAAAAAAGTTACAGGGATGCCACAACCACTACTGGGCTGCTGTTATAGATCCCTCTTCATCCAAGTGGGTCTGCTAGGCCGTCCATCGTGCAGTAGGTGCGTTTAATAATTTGTATACCGGATGAGATGGCTTCGTCCGAATACTTCAGTATGAGCTTGAAAACCAAGAAGCAAACAAAATGAGTTAAAAAGACAGGCCACGACATGGCACTTTCACTTGCAGCAGCGCAGCGTGTACCTCGTTGCGACCTGGAACAGAAAAGAATAACGTACAAGCGCATGGCCTACGAAATGCAACGTTCGCCTTTTAAGAGGAAAGCCGCTCACCAGATCTTGTCATTTTGATCGCAGAAGTGCAGTGCATACATTGAGCGCTCACAATCACAAAGAGTTTCACTGCTAGAAACGGCTTCGCGTACGCAAGGTCCTGGGTTAGTTTGTAATCCCTTTGTGGTTAGGGAGACGCCAAAAGAACGGGGGTGGGGGGGGGGGGGGGCTGCTGCTTTTAACATTTAGGGGTCCCAACGCTAAGAACGCTCTCATGTATGCCAAGAATACATTTCTACGCCCCGTGGAGGAGGCTCAAGTTTCATACTATATATGCGTCGTTTAGTGCTATTCTAGCGAGCTCTTTCCTCCAGTATGCTGGTCATGAACCCACGCGCAGTGCGGTCAGGTACGGTCGGTGCTTGCCCATATACCTGGCCGCTGGCAGCGTGGGTCGTGAGCACTCAATAAAAGAAGAGTTCGACAAGGCCAACGCGGGTGTCAGTCTCGTCTCTAACGCTATATTACTGTTCGCGAAATCGGAGAGAAGGCGGACAACCGTTGCGCCTACACCATCTGCCGTCGCACTGATGCGCACCGAGGATGGAAAAGCTACGCAGACATCGAGACATTCTTCGGGCGTCCGCTACCAGTCTCCTTTTCGAGGGCAGGGAATTCCCCTTACACGGTACTCAACCATCACCCACTGACATGCAGGAGATCATCGACATGTTTCCCGACCTGGGCTCCATTTATCATGGCCGTTGGATCGCGATCGAAAAATCGGTGTCGTTTTGACTGGGCTTGAAAGCGTAACGTCCCTGAGTAAATTCCAATAAAATCATAGAAGCGGCCAATAAGTAGTGAATGTAATTGCACAACTTCATTAAAAAGTATATTTTGTTTCGTTATTTTAGATGAGACGTGTCACGCCCGCCGAGCGCCATAGTCAGCAGCGCTCAGAAGGACATGCATAACATCGACGCTACAGAAATTTATAAAATACATCTAAACGAAAAATAATTTCTTAACACCGTTTCTTGAACGAGCATGATGAGCAGCAATGACGAGCAGCCCATGACTGACTGGGCTCAGATCGAGGTTCGACAGCGATAGACAGTGACTGCAACAGCCGATCTCGAAAATGCTCATGTGAAAAAGCTTTTCCAATGTCCCAACGTCCGTTTGGACGTATCAGAAGAACCAACACGACGAGGAACGTGTCTGTTGCACTGGTTCGAGTGCGCAGACATAATTACGCCAGTATGTCAGAAACTAAAATAGCGTCAAGCGAGATGTCAACACACCAGCCGGCACGAATTCTCATTCGGCGCTCAGGCGCACACATTGGACCGTCAGATGGTAGACGAACGGCCGGGAAATTGCTTCAGACAGATCGTGGTAGCCTAAGTGCTTCTCACTGTGCAGGGACAAAAAGAAAACACAAACGAACAATGCAGTCGACGAGCGGAATGGCGCGAACGGCACACAAGAAGTCCTAATTCATGAACTCGATTCGCGCTGTCCGAAAGCGGGACGTGTTTACGCACTCATCGAGGGCCAGAGTGCCCCAGCACCAGTATACAAAGTTAGAGACAAACAATGGTTCAGTTGTATGTTCGTTGAACCATGTGTCGAAGCTCTCTATCGTCGACCCAGGCACTCTTGAATAGGGTGACCCGAAACAACGCCGTTTGCCGCACCGTCGCCAAGCCTACAGGCGCTTCACTCAAGTGCAACCCAGGACATTCAGACGCCGGCACGTTCACGGGATCAAACATGGCCTTGCCCGTGCGCCCTTTCCGTAGGCTGTCTATTGGAAAGGCAGCTTTCCGAACAAAGCCTGCGAATGCAGTAATGATATTCGCTTTTATGTATCCCAGAGCAAATGATTCTAAGAGACGGGTAACTAGTAAGCAGGCGTTCTTTTTATAGCGCATGCCGTTATATATAGGCTCGTTGCAGTGACCGAAATTGGTGAATTTTGTGTCCGACACCACCCGCCGCAAATTAGCCGTGTTGCGACTTTGGGGTCGAGTGTGTGTGGATGCCATCACGAAGGCAATGGAGTCAGGAGTGCCGGACATTGAGGACGTTAGGCGAAGAACACCAACAAACTGTCATCATCATCATTATAGTCATAATCATCAGCCCATTTTATTCCCACTGCAGGACGAAGGCCTCTCGCAATTCTCTCCATCGTTTCCTGTGCTGTGCGACCTGATTCCATTTGATGCCTGCGAATTTCTTAATTTCGTCACTCCATCTTACTCTCTGTCGTCCAAGGCTGCACTTACTCTTGGTATCCATTCCGTCGTTCTAAATGTCCATTGGTTGTCTACCCTTCTCATCACGTGACCTGCCTATGTACATTTTTTTTCTTTACTTCGACTATTATGTCAGCCACCCATGTCTGTTCCCTAACCTACTCTGCTCTCTTCCTTTCTCTTAGAGTAACGCCTACCATTTTTCGTTCCATCGCCCGCTGTGTAGTTCTTAACTTCCTTCCTAGCTTCTTTGTAATTCTCCAAGTTTCCGCCCAATATGTCAGTACTGGCAAAATACAGTAATTATATAATTTCCTGTTGAGTGATAATGGCAAGTGTCCGTTCATGAGCAGGGAGTGTCTCGCGTATGCGCGCCGTCCCATGCTTATTCTACGGTGCGTTTCTTTCTCTGTAAATACAAACTGTATTTACATGATATTTGCATGATAGGTACAATACTTGAGAGAATCTTCACACTCGCGAGTCGAGTCGGCGTGTCCTGGTTGAGCTCCAAGACACGACTTCGCGGTTATCGTTTAGTGCCAGTAGTTTCGACTGCTGGACCGGTCTTGTTCAAGGCATAGAGACTTGAAAAAGACTGGTCCCGCGGTCGAAACTGTTGGCAATAAACGATAACCGCGAAGGCGTGTCCGCTTATATATATATATATATATATATATATATATATATATATATATATATATATATATATATATATATATAGTAATGACCTCCTGAATTAATAAAGTTGCAGCAGCTCCGGAGGTCCTTCCCACTCGAAGATCCCGACGAGCCCCACTCAACCCCTCTCCCCCGTGAAAAATTTCTGGCTACGCCACTGGATATGGGGGGTTGGTCTAATCGCTCGGCGATGTTCAACAGACCCCGAAGCCCAGAGCCAAAGAGAAAATTGGTTAGGAAAGAACCCGCCGTAGGCGCTCCAAAGAGCCTGCATTCCCTGCAACATTCTGTGTGCGCGCCGCTGTTCTTCAAGGTCTGGAAACAGGAAGGCGAACATATTGGAGAAAACAACGTCCGTCTTACTTCGCAAAAAAAGAAAACAGAAAACGGTAACGGCTCGAGCTAAGAACCAGCCTAATCCAGCCTAACGAAAAACACTCCCTGCGGGCGTATATACTGGAACCCTGGCCTAGCGTATCACAGCATGCAAGAGTGCCGCTGTGATTCCTCGGGAAAACCGGCCTGAGCGACTGTCAGTGACAGAACACTGAGCATTTAATACGCAGGGAACGGGAGCGCGCGCAAGCGTTTTGCCCTTGCTTTTGTGAATCTTTTACTCCCTCTTCCTAGTTCATGATTGCCGGTGAGGCTATGGTTAGCGCTTCATACGGTGTTTTCTGCTTCTCTCAAGCACACGTGGCAAGCGGTGACGCGTGAACGCTTGTTTTCTTCCGAGTTTCGCTTTCGCGGTACATCGACGATGTTCTCATGCACAGTCCGACTCGTGCTGCTGGCGTTGCATTAATTTACAGTGCACACAGCATGGAAGTAACTGCAGTCCAGCACACGACGGCGTAAACAAGCACACCACACGTACTAACCCACATATTCTAACGAGAACTCTTACATGTACGCGGGGTCCTTCTATTTAACCTTTGTGCTTGGCGCACGTCCCTGTCAAGCAGCGCATGTGGCAAAGATACACGCTTTAATTATTTCCCCGCACGGGCAAAAATCTGTTCTTTTTTCAATAAAGAGCCTCTCTCTCTCTCTCTCTCTCTCTCTCTCTCTCTCCCTGCGCCTGGAAAGTGCAGCAGGAGGATGTCTAACGTCAGAAGAGCAAATGCTGGTGATGGTTGCCGCTGGTTGATGCTCTCGAGTTGACTCTACGCCATGGAATGTGTGCGATTTCCCTTGCATACATTGCAAAGCGTTCTTATTTTTCGGGTCACCTTTCGTTGCCGCACACAAGTACCTTTTCTGTGTGTGCACTCCCACGCACGTTGCGGGTGGTATAAATTCTATGAAGCGGCGGAAATAATGATCGACCACGATGTGATCATGAGGCATGCGGTGGCGAGCTGCCTCGAAATGAGGTCACGGTGGCCGGAAATCGATGCCGCGTCCTGGAGGGTATAGCAGTGCGACATACGAAACTACAATGGTACTTTGTGAAGAAGCTGTGACCTACGCATGTCGCTAGCACTCTGAGCTATTAATGCATGCAGTTTGCGTGGATATTGGGCGCGCCATTCAACCAATTGATTGGTTTCTGGGGTTTTACGTCCCAAAACCACCATTGATTATGAGAGACGCCGTAGTGGAGAGCTGAAGCCGAGTACCATAGCCTCTAGACCAACCCGTGGCCGGGCGCCATTTAACCAAAAGTACCTCAGCTATACCGGTGCTGTAAATCGGACACGTCCTTGCTGCACTGAATGCGTGACCAGTAACTAAGGTCTGACCATTTCCCGATACATTAATGTGCGCTTTTATAACATACCATACCAGTAATGCTATCCGCGTCGTTGACTTACTTTCTAAGGGCTGACGCGCAATACAAGCTTTATCTCTTCTTATCTCATGGAGTACATTTTGTTTGTTTTTTTGTCCAGGTATATTTGCAGACATTCTTTATGTTGAAGGCTTTGCATCTTTACTGCGTCTGTTTTCACTTTAAGTGATGATAAACTGTACAACCTTCGTGATATGTAAAATTTTAAAGGAAATTTCTTGCTCGTGTACACTGGGAAGCCTGAAACCACTGCACTTGCTCGCAGTGTACTTGATTTCTTGTGCTTATTGTGTTTTTATAGGCACTTTACTTAAAAAGAAACACACGCAACATATTGAAAAGCGGGCAAACAGCCTGCGAGTTCCTATGCAGAAAAAGAGATGTGAATGACCACAGCCGTTCAAAAGCATGCAGGGAAGCCGCCTTGTTGCATCACTTTCCGGAGTGATAGCTTCCTTTTTATCACAGACGAGTCGTGCACTTCAAAATCCATTCAGGGGTACAGGCGTACATCAGGATAAAGCTATGCCAAACTAAATTGAAACAACTCGCTAATATATTTGCGATTGCTTTCATTGTTACAGAAATCATGTCTTTAGAAGTACATAAATTTATAGGTCTGTACTGTTCATCATAACTTCTGATGAAATTATACCACCGCATAACTTCATAATGCCATTACAAAACCACCTTCTGCACAGGAAATGTGCACATTGTGTAGTTTTCTTCCCTTTCTTTATATAATATATATCGTAAGCAAATAAAAGTCCAACCAGGACAGCAATTGCGAGGACAGTGCATGTAATTTCTCTATTAAAATGTATAAAGCAAAATTAAATATGCCATAACGCATAGACGTGTCCCAACTAAAGTACAACACAACACACTTGGGATGCATAGAATAAATGGAAAGTCTGGACAATGCATGTGGTTTTGCGATAATTGCTTGGGGTCAAAACGTTTATATATTGTACAACTGTGTTAAAAAATCTGTGTATTATAATACGCATGCCAGTCGAGGGACACTTGTGCTGTATCTTTATCGAAGACATCCGAATGCCTAATTCCCAACTCAGTAAATATAGGGAAAGGTTGTTACATTTGCAGCATTTGAATAATTATGTGACGAGACATGGAAGCGTGTCTGTTCACTAAGGAGTCGCATACAGCAGTTGTGCAGCGATACCTCAACTGTTACATTGGTCTTTAACCAGGCTGTGTGTCTGGCGTAGTTGATATAAAATAAAGCCAACAGGGAGGAACCCAATGGCCGGCTGAGTGGCACTTCCAACTACTTTATTCAGAGCGCTAACGCAAGAATAGTATATACACAACAAGCATGCGCAACCCCGGCTCTCCGACGTCATACCATTCAGCGATTAAGCAATCTCGTCTCTGGTGTATATGATATAGCCGACGTAGAGGTGATCACTAACGATTTGTACAGGCAACAAAACATACCATGATTCTTCTTTACAACTTATCCTTTAATTTTTTTCAATCTGTTATTTGCCAAAGTTACTGTGGCAGTTTGCACCTGAGCATGGTAAGAACTCGTAAGCGTTATCAAATGCAGTGTGCGCTCTCTCATCAAGCACTTTCCAAATTTCCAAGACTAAGCCAACAATAAGTATGAAATCTGTCCGGCTTTGAATTAACGAAAGGGAAGGGGTAACTCATGCGAGACATTATGACGTATTGTCGCCAACAGAAATTGAATTTTAACTATATTAAGGTGGAAGCCTTAGATCACTGTTTCAAGGCTGCGTTGCGACGTACAACAAACCAAAGCGTATGCGAGCATTGAACACGTGGAACGTATCTCTCGATAAGCTAATTAAGTAGACCTTGCTGGCGCGGTAACTTTGTTGTCTTAGTTCTGCGACAAAGTTGACCGTGTCTTGTCAACACGCACTTAAAAAAGCATAACCGCAAGACCTTTGCAGTTCCGGGCATTGGCTAAGAACGCTGGGTCGGTGCCAACTAGTGCTCTGCTTCATTCTACGTCACTGTAGGTAATGGTGCATCAAGTCCTAGTCGCAAGCGAGAAAGACTGAGATGGCACGCTACCGTAGAGCCTTGAGCAGCTCGAGATGCCGTCGATCGTCACCGCTCTCAGGACGAAGCAGTTATGGGCGAAGCAGCAGCACATCAACGGGAGGTCCAGTGAGACATCTGCCTTCACATTCCTTGGAGAGTTCTAAGCACCTCCTATAACTTTTACGTCGTAAGTTTTAATGGGCTCGTTACAATGGTCGAAATTTGTGACAGTGGTATTTGCCGCCAGTGTCCGCAACCGCCATCGCTCACAATGAGAGAGAGAGAGAAAAGAAACTCGATACTCCCGTATCGCCTCGAGCAAAATTATCAATATTCCAATAAAGTTTATTTCTCTCTCTCCATGTCTCTGCGCATTAGAAATAGCTCAATATAAGTACCAGTACCCATGCCTGAATCACCACTTGGTTAGGCGCTGTATAAGTAGCAGTATCCATGCCTAATCACCGCATGGTGGCGGAAGTGGTGGCCTTATACGCTGCAAGCCGCCGCCCTGTAGTTTCATCGACGAAGACGAGGAAAATTACTGGCGGGGAAGGGAGGGGAAATACAGAAGGGGGAAAGAGATGGCGAAGAAGACGAGGAAGACAACGATAAGGAAGGAGAGGATGCAAGCGACTAATGTGAAGAAGAGGAAGTTGAAAAAAAGGAGATAGTGTAAGAGGAAGAATGAGAGGGGGAGGAGATTCAGAAATGGAAGACCACTAGAGAATAATAAGATTGCCCGCACCAAAGACAAGCTTGCCCCGTCGCTGTGCTGTGTCCTTTGCAAAGACCTGAGAGTTATTTACAATGTCGTCATAACTTGTCCCACGAGCTCATTAAAAAAATCTGTTCGCATTTCGTGCAGTTGGGTTTTTTTCTCAGAAACTATGCACGTATGAGGTTCACAATACCGGCCTTTAACGATTACCTCTGTGTGGAAGCAGTTACTTCAGGCAATAGAACTCCTGCCAGGGACAAAGGATAAGGAATGACACCAAGCGAGCGCAGGATATTGCTAACACAAAAAGGTTGTCATGCAACATCAAAAATTAGGCATTAAGATTCGATTTCAATGTTGATTATCCCCCCCTGAAAATATATCAAAGGTGTTTTCTCTAGACAGGGTGTCGAAAGTGTGCAACAAGATGCACAGGAACAAGTTAACCACTTCCCAGTAGCACACCGCGGCTGGGTCGCAGCAGATGACAAAACCGGGCGTCCCACAATAGAAGTAGGTGGTGCCGTGGTATGTCCTCGAGACCCATTGAGCAGGGTTTCTTTTATAGCAGTAACCATCTCACAAAACATGTTCGCATATTAATCTCAGAAAGCGCATTCGATTGAACAAATGCCACAACAAGAAAACATTCCCAATTCAGGGAGCTCCTGAGGTAGAACAGGACTGAAAGCAGCTGCTGAACCATAAGACAATGATTTCATGTTACAAAAGTGCATTGAGCGCCATTAATAATTCTGCTCCTCAACACAAAATCTTTTCGTGACAGTAAAACCAAATATAATATTTTCAAATATACATTCTGTTTAGAAATAGTCTGTTAGCTTGATCCTAGAGGCCTTTATTTGTAGTTACTTCGTTTTGTCAGTTATTCTATTCTAACAGAAAAGGCATGTAGTAGAAAACCGCTCTAGCACCTAAGTGCATTACTACTATAGCAGATCTTGTTATATAAACTGCACACCTAAAATACATTTTGAGGACGCCGTGGGGGCTGCAACCTATTGATTTTGCTTCTTTGAACAGACTCGCAGGAACCTAACACCGTTATAGAGCAAGCGACATCCAAGTCTTCACAGTGTAGGGACGCAACATATAAGCTTCAACACACGTGGCTGCAGGTCCTTATAAACTTGTGATGCCAGTTCCTACGCATCCGCACCACAAATTCCACTATGGACTAACCATGCTATCGCGGTCCCAAAACAAACTGTCCCACGTTCTGTAAACACACGCCCAGACGTCATCGATCGCGGGCTACGGAGATGCGAGCTTTCAGGTAGACGCCTGTTGCCGCGTTCGGTCTCAAAACAAACCTCATTTCGTGCATGCACAAATATACGTCATTTTCGGCTCCACAAATGAGGGAGGGCTTTCTGACAGATGTCTGCTGCGTCCGGTTCGGAGGCACTGTCGCGGGAAGTTACCAACAACATAGGTGAACCATTCGTTCAGAACTTGATGGTGAACAATGCATCGCAAACACGACTACTTCACAGAAAATACGCGAACACTTCCAATTACAATACGCGCGCATGTCTTTCGCTATTGTAAAACAAAAGTGAAGACTGTTACAACGCACAACAATTTGATTACATTTGAACATAGCCGGCCGCTCCTGCCGCCGAGAAAACAATCGCTGCAATCGCAGCGAACTGAAATGGAACCTGCATTAAACGATGGGAGAGGTTTTTGATCTGGGATCGCAGCATGTAGAACAGCATTTATGCACCATGTGTATAGAGCGTATTCATGTTAAAGCTGATGTATTGATATCCAAGCGGTCTCAGCTCACTGGAGCGTATTTTTGATTGTGGATAGTACAGCAATGCAGTTATGCATTAACTTGACTGCTGTACTAATGAGGCCTTTGTTTAAGCAAGTTAAATATTTTGCATAAGTGTACTGTAGTGTTCCACTAGTTCCGTGCAGCAGAGCCAAAGCCACGAGGGCATTGAGTGCAGAATTCTTCCGAGACGAGACGAAACGTAATTGTTCGGACACGCACCTCAAAGCCACTCCTGCCAACAGGTGCCTCACTATGTCCTCCTCCTCCTCTTTCGAAGGCTGCTCCTGCCACTGCAGCATTTACCATTGGCAGATGCCTTGGCACGGAGGGATACGTTTAACGCGTGTTTTCCCTTCCGATTGGCAGAAGGGCCTTGTAGCTTGCACAGTCTTGTGCGAAAATGTTGAAACAGATTATATGCACTTGAAGTAAACGTGAACAAGTAGTTGAAAGATTTGTTCACGCGGAAGTTTGAGCCGGTAATTATTGGTGTCGTTAACATCATTGTTGCTGCTACTGCTGTTGTTCTAGAATGACGTAACAATGCTGACGTGCTAAGTAGCTTTCCGCCGTCTGTCCATGGCGGCGCCCTAAAAATGTCTTCCCGTTGGGGAGTTTGCATGAACAAAATTGAAAGAAAAACAATCCAGCAGATGCCAAGCATTGTGAGAATTGATGTCCTACGAAGCAGTCGGCAAGGAACTTGCCTGTGCCGAATAGTTTAGCATTCATCTAAGTGTTACGAGCACGATCAGCGTCTTTGAGCAAAATTGAGTAGGCTAGTATAGTGTGATCAACCTGGACTTTCCAGGCACTTCGACGGCACTGTGGCGACTAAAGGGTAGCGCATGGTACGACTAAAGGGTAGCGCATGGTACGACGAAACGCCAGCACCTACGTTAGTGCGCAGATGCCTGTTCTGTCGAATAGCAGTGCACGCTAACGTGCAGTGATGTGCATATCATAAGCGCCTTTCGTCGGTGTATTTCCTAAGGGGTCGAGCCAGACTGTACACAAGCAAGCAGAGTAATAGTAATGCGTGTGTATTATGTCTTACGTCACTGGAAGAGTGGCCAACATACGCTATGCAACTACACTCGACGTTAGACAAGCGCTATCACCACAAATGCTGGTGCAATAGCTTTGTTTAATATATGTGCGGCGTGGGAAGAGTCGCCCTGGATGAGTGCGGAGAATGCAGGGCACCTCTCGGTCTGTACTTCAGTCCTTAGGCCCCTGACAAGCGGTAGGTTGCATTCGGTCATGACAGCACGTTTGTCTGCGTCCGTCTGCTTGTTATGTCTACGTTTCAACCGCGATCTACAAGAAACGGTATGAATGTCTCTTGCTTAACCCACGCGGTGAGTTCCAGTCAAATTTTCAATGTCCATTTTGCTGGCTCTTGGCTGAGAGAGACAGTAAACATCTTTACTGGAGTGTAAAAAAATGCAGGATTGGTTCCCTCATCACGGGGATCGACGCGATGTCTTGGCTGCAGCTGCTCTCCCGACCAACTCAGTCTGATCCGCGGGGCTGGTGCTGGACAGCAGCGTTTCCCACTGCTCCTGGAGGTCGGAAGTAGGGGGTAGGAAAGGCAAGCCTGGGCCACACTGCACTGCTAACATTTAGTCACCCGTGAAGCACAACCGCTTACCACGGGACGATAACTACAGCTATGAGTCACATGTGATCACATTATCATTAATATTGACGTGCCTGACGAAGATAACACGTTAGTGATGTCACGATCAATTATGCACGATTTTAAGACATCCACACCGTAAGTGCCTTGATTGATAGATAGATAGATAGATAGATAGATAGATAGATAGATAGATAGATAGATAGATAGATAGATAGATAGATAGATAGATAGATAGATAGATAGATTATTACATTAATAAATCCATTACACAGCACTGTGCCCTATAAGCACGAGCACACACACCAGCATACGAAGAGTTCTTTCGATCAGACCGCAATCTTGCTACTTCACGCCTACTATTGAGAAAATAAGTAGCCTTTTCAAATACCCATATTTTAATTTAGCACTGGGTTCCCAAACTATGAGTGCCATTTGAGCAAAGTTGCTTTCTCTCAAATCAAGCAATCGGAAGCCAGCAGTATGTGGGCAAGTTCATGTCATTGAACAGCTGACATCCACCCGGATGCGACACAAAACTACAGTAATTCAGCTTCCGAAAAAGCCGCATGGATTATCGCCGTAGCTTCTGCTCGCATACAGGTCAATGGTAATATACGTGTTTAAAACTGCGCCCGACTCCATCAAAGAAAGCACTTTAGTGCCTGTCATGAAAATTGCACATATAAGAAGGGGGACAAGGCGGGCTAGTTGGTGTAAGATAAACAGTGCATAGAGAAGAAGCAACACACGTGAAGCGCTTAACGTCTTGTGTTCAGTTGTTTGATTCCTGTCTGCTGTCTACCCAGCGGTACCTTTATAACGAAGGCACATATAAGGGCACTATTTTCAGTACGATTCCCAGCCGCTCTAACCATATCGCGACCACAGGGGTACGCACAAACGCTCAGTTACCAAGCGCCTAAACGTAGATACAAATATTTAGAGAAAAAGCGTGGAGAGCGCAACACTACGTAGTGTATCGTCGTGAGCACATAAGTTAGGGATGTAAGGTGCCCACAGAAGCGTGTATCCACACGATGGACTAAATCCGTCTTTTCCGCGACGGACCCATCACGTGACCCAGCGTCACGGATTTATACTATCCGTCCCTCGTCCGCAAACCCAGCGGTCGGAAAATGCCGAGCCCTTTCACGTATCCTCATTTTGCCGCTCTAACACGGCCGGTTTATCCGAGGGTGCTATTATAGAGCTGGCATCAAGAGCAGCTTCTTTTTATTTTGCTCCCTCGTTTTGTTTAGTGGATTTAGCTAAGGAAGCGGCGTGGGCCAGGCAAGAGCCGTGACCTTTATTTTTTTCTATTCTCTCCTTTCGTTGTGCTTTTTGTGCGGGCAGTTCGCTCAGCATCCGCGACTGTAACTCTGAGCTTACGCGACGACGCAAGTTTCCTTCTGCATATCTCTGTGCCGTTACTCGAACTGTGGGATGTGACACTCACCGGGAGCGCAGGGTAAGCAAAATAAACGCGAAGGGTCGTGCATACTGGCGCTACGATGCGAATAAGTGCTTTTTGATATTCACCATTTATATACTGCTTTATCACGGTGGGTAGGTTCCGGGACAGCAGCCGTCAGGAATGCATTCGTTGCACATATATAGCTTGGGGACACACCGGCGCCTACGAAACGACAGCTTGGCGAACATGAGTATATATGGCTCTCGGAAACGGTGCAAAATCGTCATGGATACTTCGCCGTGGAAGCATTTCGGACGCAAACACAAGTATACGCATCCGGCACGTTCGTCTGGTCGTCTGTCGTCTGGATGCACTTCGTAGCTGGACGGGCGGCGCACTCTCGTCCGTGGGGCCGTCCGTCGGGTGGACGCACGCGAATCGTTTCCGAGAAATTTACTAAAAGTTCCCTCTTTCCATGATGGGTTCTTTTTTTCTTTTCCTTGTTGCATGGCTCGTCAGCTCGCTACGTTTTGTGATGGCGTTTGAGGATGCTAATGCTGATTTGCGAAAAATGCGCCGAACGCTGCTGCGGAAACGGGTGGAGACTGTTTTTCCCTCTTTTTCATAGGCGTACACTAGAGTGTTAAGCTATCGGCAGTATAAGATAATGCAACGAGGGAACATTCCATTGGTCACTTAGTTATCGGGTCATTTCGAAACAGCCCATAACAAAAGAGTGATCGGCCACGAAATCATCCTACGCATGATTTCGTGGCCGATACGTGCATAAACGAGCTCATCAATGAGATTTGAATTGTCTCATGAATGCACTAATTTTCAAGGTACTCCGGCTTACTGCAGACGCCAACTGCAGTCATCCGGTAATGGCCGCAAGGGATCTTCAATGTGGCTTAGCATCTACAAAAAGAAAAAAAAATAACGGGAGCGATGTGGTCGAAGGGGGGACACGTGATGATGACGACGCTCAAGATGAGTAGCGTTACCCGCTTCCTACCTAGCGTTTGAAACACAATGGCGACCAACAGTCACAGCTAGCCTGCTCGTTCCAGTTATGTTCGATAGCGAACAGTCTTCATTATAAGACGCCGGTTAGTCCATCCATTAAAGGTAAGCATCATGGCTACCTCTTCCTTTTTATACAATATTTCTTTTCTATAATGTGCTATCTACGCCTGTCAGCTTCTGTACTTTTATCAATCTCCTCCTTGCTTATTTTCCCCACGAATATACTGAGCGCCTGTGGCCTATGTCAGCCGCTTGCCAATCAATACTTTCATGCACCTTTAAAACGGCTTCCACGGGTTTTGTTGGACTGTGTTGTAACTGGCACAGCATTACAGTGCAACGGTGGTAAAGCAGCAACGCCGGTAAAGTGGCGTCTCGGGGCACTTTGTCAAACCATGAAACTTTGGCATTATTACACATTGCATGGTGCTCCTCATATACAAAAAGCAGTAAAAAAGAAAATCGCGTCCATTCTCAAGAACCTGACATTAGCCCTTAGCAAAATCTTCTTCAAGCCACAGGGGTCGCGTAGCTGTGCTTCCTCGTGTTCTCGGCACTGTAGGTGCATTCATGGATAATCAAGAAAGTCATTTTCCGCACATTTAGTATACTGGGGCTGACGGCAAACGGGACAAGTCACGCCGGCGGACGTCCGGAGCTCATTGAGAAATTGTCACAAGTCGTGTTATTTATTGCACTAAACATTTTTAAGCGTATATCAAGCATCGCAAGAAGAACTGGAGCGCCACAAATGCTAGATGACTTAAAACAGATCAAGCAGGTGCCCTTAAATACGAAAGCGTACGACGGCACATAATAGCAACAATGATATTTTGCTCTACGTGAATTGAGAGCACACGTAATACTGCTAGCAAGCTCGCGGCACACTCGGCGTATCTTTTGAGAGCATCTCTGGGCGTCTGAAAGCGCAAAGACGTTGCCTGAACATCTCACGTCATTACTAAGCAGAAACGATTTTGCTCGCAAACCTTGTTAGCATTCGATACACCGCCGTGAATGCGCATGATCTGGTCGAGATAATTTTCACAACCTCGGAGGACATAGATTACACGGGTTTGCTTGTGCTGTTTATCACCCGTAGCCGACGCCAGCTGACAGCGATAAGCACTGCTTTACGCTATACTGTACGCTTTTGCGTATACCCGACGGTCTAAAATACCATGCTAGACGTCGGGCTCCCACGCCCACCTGTATTTCCTTTCTTTTCTTTTTTTTTTGCACAATTACCATTCCACAAACATTGCAGGAAAGAAGGCAAAAATTCGTTATTGAGCATACGCAGGCAGTCACACTTCTTCCCTCTAGCGGCGCCTCCAGGCCGCCGACACGATCAATAAGACCGCGTGGTTGCAAAGCTTTGTTGTATTTGTCGTTAAATGTGAAGGATTTCTTGGCGACTTTAAGCAGGTTCGAATCTATCTATCTATCTATCCGCCGACGCCTCAGTGCCGTGCTGGTCGTCTCGTTCAATTAGTATCGACCAATATTATGTTGTTGTTTGTTGTTTTGTGGGGTTTTACGTCCCAAAACCAGTTCTGATTATGAGAGACGCCGTAGTGGAGGGCTCCGGAAATTTTGACCACCTGGGGTTATTTAACGTGCACTGACATCGCACAGGACACGGGCCTCAACATTTCGCCTCCATCAAAATGCAGCCGCCCCGGCCGGCATTCGATCCCGCGACCCTCGGATCAGCAGCCGAGTACCTTAGCCACTAGACCACCGTGGCGGGGCTCGACCAATATTAGCCTGGTGTTGTATGAATACATGACGAACATAAACGATGGATCTCGACAGCACTAATGCGATATGCTGTCACGCATTTCACGATTAACAATGACACGATTACATGTGCGTCACCGCCGCACAGAGAACGCGGGTATGCGCCACGAGAGATTCAATGTTAACATTTCAGCTTATCTCAATCAAGGACCAACAAAAATATACACTGTAATGCAGTGTTGCGGGCCACAGGAGCAACTCTACAGAAGCTAGCATAAGCGCTATTTCCAACTTCTTCAAAGTTTCTCGTGAGCAGATGAACTTTCATGGCACCAGGTTGAATGTAGACGCAATATTGTCGGCATTCTTCGCAGAGCCAAAGCAGGCACAACGCGCATGCGTCGGATCATCACGCGCCTGCTACTGACTTCACCGCTGTGTTGCACGTGTACTAAAGTACGCAAGCAAAGATACTCCCGCCGAAATACACCGGTCATGTTGACATCACAGAATCAGGGCGTGGAAGAACAACACGCAAAAATACTGGAAGATATGTACAGCGCCTGCATAGGCGCCGCAGTCCTTCCTAAAGGGAGGAATAAAATCCCAATAAAGAAGAGTCTAAGACAAGGTGATGTCATCTACAGAAAGCCATCGACTGCATTTTGAAAGCAGGTATGCAGCGCCCTGGATTGCCAACAGGTGCGTTTAAGAGTTAACGCAGAACGCCTCCCTAAACTGCGATTTTCTAATGACACTGTTTCGCTAATTAACTCAGGCAACGAACTGTAAAGCATGCTCACGGTATTAGGCGAAGCAGAATGGTAGGTCTAGAATTCAGTGTGCGGAAAGCTAAATGAATGTTCAATAGTCTCCGAAGGGAACAGCGGTTTGCGATAGGTATTGAGGCGCTGCTTGAGGTGGGAAGAGAATACGCCTACTTGGGGCAGATATACCGTAGATACGAACCTTGAGGCTGACGTAACTAGGACAATAAGAATGTGGTGGAGTGTTCCTGATAGGTATTCATTAAGGGCAGTTTACCATTGTTCCTAAAGAGAAAAGTGCGTAACAGCCGCATCTTAGTGTGCCTAACTACGGGACAGGAACGTAGAGGCTTACAAAAACGGGTTCAACTTAGGCTGATGACGACGCAGAGAGCAATGAAAAGGAAAATTATAGGTGTAACTTTAAGACGCGGAGTAGGAAACAAACGCTTCTGAGTGATACCTTAGGGCTAATCAAGAAGATGGCAGGGGTGGCAGAAAGTTAGGTGGACTGGTGACATCAATAAATTTTGGGGGGAACGTAGCCGCAGTTAGCATAGGCCCAGGCTAAGTGGCGAAGTATCGGAGAGGCTTTTGTCCTGCAGTGGGCGTAGACATGGTGATGAAGATGATAATCACAAGACTAGAGAAAAAAAGATAACCTGATTTCATGAACCTACCTAATCTCTTTAAAGGGCAACTCCGGCGGTTTTTTCGCCATATTCTGATATCAATGTTTTTCAACGGCACTGATAGTCCTGTAACAGCTAAGGTACTTCAGTTTGCTCAGAAATTCACCAATGGTTTTAAATAACCAATTGAAAGTCGTGTTAAAACCGAAACCGAAACGGGTAGGCGCGTCGTGCAGCGTATGCGATGACGTCGCAACCTCCCCGCCATCAGAAATATGAAGCTGGAGCCCGAAAAACGCCAGTGGAGCGGTCATCCGACGATACATCGAGTTCTGCCAGCTTTTCTGAACTTGACTGCGTCGATTTGAGCGCTCAAGCGTCGACGTTTTGCCTTTGATGGCCCGCTGGCTCAGGTAGGCAGCGTTGAAGGTGATGACGTCAAAAACACAGGGTGGCCCGCATAGGAATCCGCTAAAAAATTTTAAAATTCATTTACAGGAAAACTAAATGATTTACAGCCGCCTGACTTGGCATATATTATTAGTGTACAGAGGAGAATATATATTGAAAGTTTCATTGAGATCAGTGGACACTGAAAAATCGCCGGAGTTGCCCTTTAAGGGCAACTTCGGAGATTTTTCACTTTCCGCTGATCGCAACGAAATTTTTTTGTATATCCTCTCCTCGGTATTGCAATAATTTTTGCCAAGCCAACCGGTGGCAAGTCGTTTAGTTTTCCTGAAATATAATTTAACTTTTTTAGGGATTTCCACACGAGCCGTCCTTTGTTTATGACGTCATTACCTGGAACGCTTCCTACCCGAGCAGGTCCAAAGCAGAACGGCGACACTTCAGCGCTCAAATCGACGCTCTTAAGTTAAGAAGAGCTTAATACATCGTTGGATGACATAGCCACTTGTATTTATTTGGCACCAACTTCACAGCCTCTATATTTATGATTGCGAGAAAGCTGTGACGTCATCGCATACGCTGCGCGAAGCGTCTACCCGATTTGGTTTGAAAACACCGTTCATTCGGTTCTTTAAGTCATTGGTGAGTGGCAAACTGACTGACCCTGGCTGTTTCAGCGCTGTCAGTACTATTGGAAAACAGCGATATCAAAAAATGGTGGAAAAACCGCCGCAGGTCCCCTTTAAACGCTTGCTTAAACGAATGTGAAACCCACCCTCTGAGAAGCCTGCGTGATATTAAAAATAATGCACCCTCTAACTGTCTACTCTCCGAGGGGTAAGATGTCGTCGCGAATGAAGCGTGCGGAGAAATAGGCGTAGCGCCTGCTACATTTACCTCGCTGTGCAAGTTTCTAACCGACGTCGTTCTCCGTTGCGCATCGTTTGCTTCATTCGGGAATCGATGAAATAATACGTTGTTGTCTTTCCACTGCGATGACACGCATTGCCGCAAAAAACAGAAGCATGTCGATATCACGCAGTTTTTTTTGTTTGTTTGTTTCCAGCCTTTTTCGCAGAGACATGGCGACAATTTGAGAACTATACCACAGCGTCTCGGCGCATGCTGCAATGTGAGAAATCGTTTCACTTCATTGCTGAGATAAGATATGCCGCTGACGCGCCCACTAGATAGCGAGAGCTAAGTAAAAGTCGCGAAAACACGCAGCCTGAAATAGATTCCTGAACACATGGCGATGTATAGTAAGCGTCTACATACATTAACTGAGTTCTCAAATTAGAAGGAAGATCATTGTTACGGTCAAAGTTGACGTTCCATGGTAGAGTTTCGGAGAGAGCTAGCGAGAGCAACAAACAGGAGTCGGCCCAAAGGACCTTGAAGCTCAGCACAGCCGTGTGTCCTGCCGTCTCTAGGGGTCGTCTTGGGACGTCCAGGTAACATGAAGGGCATTATTAAAACGTCCTCAAGTAGGACCATGTGCTTCAACATGTTCAAGAAGGGAGGAGTACCTTTTCTTTGGGCCGAAGAATGTCTACATAATTCAAAAGGACAGAAAGTTGAGCGAGTTGGTAAGGGTCCATGGTCAAAAGAAGAGGCGTGCAAGACATGGACACAAGGGGAGAAGTGAACAGCACGGATAGTCGGCGTTCGTGTTGTTCACTTCTCCCCTTGTGTCCGTGTCTTGCACGTCTCTTCTTTTGTCTACCTAATATGTGCGTCTAAAGTAGCATCGCTAGTCTGCATGTTACTATTGGATATAAACACACATCCAATTACGGTACGGTACAGTGGAACTTCCGAAACAGAGACAGTTGCTATCGATCCCAGCAGCTATGGATCACGGCATGGTCCTCGTATACATTCGACCCGCTTCAATAGAACAGTTCCTTTACAACGAAAGAAGCACCGGATGCTCTAATGACAACGCCATGTCCGAGGATGCATCGATGAGAGTGCAATTGACCAGGGATCTTCAAACTCGCCTTTTGATAATGTCGAGTTCAAGAGGAAAGCCGAATCGTTAGATGTTAATGAAGTTTGCCAACACGACTGCGAGGCATTGCACAGTGGAAGAAGCTATCCCACAAATGCATATTTCATGTTTCAGGAGCGGGAAGCGTGATGTTTACTGATAAATTAATGCAATGCTTAAAGGAGCTCGCACTTCCCTTACAAAAATGCACTTTGCGTTTCAATTGAGTGCGTATCGAGTTCCTTTTGAGTCTATAGAAAATCATTTAAACGGCAATTTCTATTGAGCGCCCTCAATGAAAATTTAATTGGCATAATAACAGAAAGCGTCAATTGACTCTCAGTCGATACCAATTCAATTGGGAAAAATTTAAGTAAGGTTTAATTGAATCGCACTCAGTAGAAATCTTATTGACCCTATACTGAACGCTGCCAAAATGATCTCATTTTAGTAACATCTACATTTTACTTCGGAGGTCGAATTCACAACATTTATCCTTTGTGTAATGTTTGCTACCATGTCCGACCGGCATTACGAATGACGTATAGCATCAGTGCTGTCTGAAACATTCTCTTGTGAATATCTTTGGCGGGACACACTTTCGAGAATACTCGCCTTGCACGGCGCATAAACTAATCTTGATATTATATTTATAACGCTTACTGATGCAGGCATCTATTACTTAAATCTACAGGCAAGCGTGTCGTTTCAGGCACGAAATGCGTGGCGTTCACGATCACAATCTACACGGAAGCTGTGAGAAAAATATTCTCGCTGATTCCGTGCGTAGGACATGTTTTTATAAACAGCGAATTTTTTATGGCTGATATCACTGCATATCAACTAACATAAGAACACAGATAAAGCCTGTAACGCATGTTAACTACTGAGGGTACGTGAAACTTTCATGTGCCAATCAAGGGAAACTGGTAGAGGTAGAAACAACTTTATTTTGGGATAGTTATACAGGGGCCTTAGGGGGAAGGGGTAATTTGCAAAAAGCACAAGAACGCGTCCATAGGAGAGCGCTCACCCCTCCGGCTGAGGGCGCAGACGGCGAGCCCCTTTGTGTAAAACTGGCACCAAGTTAGTCACGGTAGGCAGTCGCGGTGCGTGCCTGCACGTGCAGTGCTGTAAAAGATGGTGCTCATGTTTACTCTGTGTATTTCCGCGTCCAAAAAGTACTGCGTTGCTTGCGGGAGCGAAAAACAATAAATGCCTCGCTCGAAGCCTCACGTCATAATACAGTTCTGATCAGCTTAACAAAACAAGCTCGTAATTGCAGGGGAAACAATCGGAATGTGCGAGTCTGTGTTTTGCGTCTCTCGTTTGTGTGTCGGAGCAATACACCTCTCCTTTTCTTTACGGACTACTTGCGTAGCCTTGCCAGCGTTGCAACTCATGTATGAAACGTGTCAGTGGTGTCGTGGTGGCGACAGGACACGGTCGAGCAGGGCCAACGTGGCCCTGCTCGGCGCGGCAGAATTTTGGAGAAGTTTGCGCGTGCGGTCGTGGTGTGACTAGGACGGCCGAAGGGTGATGTTACCAAGGTGGTGTTTTCTGCAAGCACACGGACACGCCGAACGAGCCCACCTGTGCTTTCAGCAGAGGTCAGCGTAGCAAGGAATCGACAGCCCGTTGCTTGTTCTATGGACTATCGGCTCGCACGCCACGGATAAGGCCACGTGGTTGCAAGTACTCTTACGGCTCATCGGACTTATCTCTTCTAATTGCGCGTTAAGTATTGCTCATTCTCCTTGTATGTTTTGTTAATAGGGTTTTCTTGCATGTTATTTTTTTTATCTCTCTGGCCTTCTCGATTTTCTTATCGAAGAGGCACACATGGGAGACGTTTATTCTTTTCGTTGGAATCTTACCTTGATTTTAGCAGTGTGTGTGTGTGTAGACCATTCAGATGTAAAACATGCAGGACTTTGTAGCACTCGTAGTCTTTTCTTTTCCTCCCATTACCTGCTTTCTCATGCCCCTAGTCTGAAGTGTTGTGCGTACCTATTGAGATCATGTGCCTGTTATGCTCCTAGTCTGTGTGTGGTTACTGCGGACGCAAGTTTATGAAAATGAATCCGCAGTAGATACGCGCAGGCTTTTTTTCTTTTTTTACTATTGCGGTTTCCATTATTGCGTACCAGCGTCTTTTGATCGAGCTCAATAAAAGCTGAATATCCAGTCTTCGCTGCTGTTTCAATTGCAACTCATAAGAAACGGGCAAAACAAGCTCATTGCAGGTCAATAGGACCCTTTGACTGACTCAAAATACGCTTAATTGGAACGCAAAAGGAGACATCCAATTGAAACACGGCGGCCAAGCTCTTTATGAAATTCAATAGAGAGATTCTACAGGAATTTAATTTGTACATAAGACATCTTATGGAGGAAACTCAATACAGCTTGAATTAAATCTCTATAAGCATTTTTGTAAGGGTTCGATGATCTACAAGTTCAAAACGGTATATATATATATATATATATATATATATATATATATATATATATATATATATATATATATATATATCCCCTTCAGGAGCGAATTACGATGCAGTGCCTTAGAAATGCGCCAAGTCTTCACAGATCATCAGCGTGGCACTACTTATTCTATTACAAGAAAGAAAATGCAGTTGTATGGGTTTGCTGAACCTCTCGAGTTATGAGCTTATAAACCTTTTAAACACCTCATATATTAACGAGTGGTCAAAAAGATGAAGGTGATGTTGACACTCTACGCAGGCCTTCTAAATTCATGATAAAAATGGTGATATCTTTAGAATGAATGAGCATGTTCTTCGTTTTTTTTTTACTTTTTCATTATAATTTTTAATAGCGAAGCTGCTTAAACCATCCGGAAGCCGTTTTCAAACAGCGCGAAAAAATTCGCGGATCTATGTCACCTCGCGTTGCCATTGAAATCAGGAGCCAGATGTGGACAGCCAGTCAGAGCCGCGCTCCACTCGACCGAGCCAGGCCGGACTCGCGGTAGCCCCTCGAAATTCAAACTTGCGTTCTGCATAGTCGTCACTTACATAACCACGTAAGATGACGTCACAGCTAGTCACATGTCCCCACCAAATTCAAACTTGGTTGCAGCATAATGGTCACTTATATGAGCATGTAAGATGACGTTACAACTAGTCACATGCCCCCACCAAATTTAAACTTGGTTGCAGCATAGTGGTCACATGCACCACAAGCCCACCACGTAAGGTGACGTCACGAGTAGACACATCTGCCCGCCAAATTCACACTAGCCAAGCCAGAAAAAGCTATAGGTGACCACCAGCACTGCTATTAGTGGAAGCTGGTGTTCACCTAGTTGGTGTTAGTGTTGCATGAGTTAGTGGAAGCTGCAGTAATATTTTTGTAAATTCCAAAAAAGGACTATTCGTAAAAAGCTTTCAAAACCGTAATGTAGAGAATCCACCTTTGTTTTTATTCCAGTGTCTAGTAATCGTGAACTCTCTCACCATACTCTAGTCCTGCATTTTTCCTTATAAAAATGAAAAAAAAACATTTTCAAGCGAAATGACGCAAAAGAATTCTTCGTTGTGACAGAACTCAAGATATGTGCGTTTCCAAACGTTTATTTGATGTATCCACTTGTGTTGGTAATAAAATTGCAATTGCTACGTGTTCCATTAAGCATATGGCGAAATAATTAAGCAAATAAGACGTGAAGTCTCGCACGTTCTAATTTTAGGTCACTGGCGAGTAAAAGGTTAACGAGTGTACGTTTATTTTTCTGTATTCCCATTATTATGTATCATAGAATAATAATAAATGACTTTGACTTTGACTTTGACCTTTCGCAGCGGGTACCCTTGAATGGACTAACATTCTGACTAAACTATCAGGGTGGCGCCGGCCAATTATATAACGTTTTTTTTTTCTTCATTCTCGGTGCTTGGCGTGGCCTTCATTGGATCCAGTCCCCGGGATAATGACGTATTCGTTTTGCTCTTCAAAAAGGGGCTGCTTACTTCGGGGCGTATTTCTCTGCCACAACAACAATCGCCGTAGAGCTCGCGATCGTACTAAATGTTGAGGGGGAGGGGAAGTGAGAAAGGCGCGAAGCCACGCTAGCGCGCCTCTTGATCTTGGACATTTTCTCATCTCTTTTAGGAGTGAAGCACCTTAGGGGGTGAGGCTTGTCCGTCCACGTTGTCCGTCCGTCACGGCACCTGGGCCCTTAGCAATACTGGAACACAGAGCAGCATGAGTGTGTGGGTGTGGGCCCACGTGGGCCCATCCTGAAGACGGTGTGTATGCTTGTTTGGGCCGATCATGGAGGCAGTGCACCCAGACAGTGTATATCTAGTGCATATGTAGAGGACCCCAGTGCCTAGTACCCCGTACGACACCCAGGAATAGCTTCGTGTAAAATGGAAACCAAAACCGACATCTAAGCGACATGACAGCACAATGTACGCTACAGTGAAAATACACGAGAGACGCTGCGGTGCAAATGCGAATATAAGCGCGTTCCAGACCACACATTCTCTTTCTTGCATGGATGCAAACGAACGTGAACGCGCTCTCGCCCGCGAAAGGCAAAGCCGACGCCGACCACAAGCTGCTACTCCGGAGGCGAGGGCGCGCCATGCGGCGGCTCAACGACAAAAACGCCAAGCGGACCCGGAGTTGAGAGCTCGGGAAGCCGCGGCTCAACGTCTACGTGGACAACAAACTGCTATCCTGGAGGCGACTGCTCGGGAAGCGACGGGTAAACGCCAGAAGCGTAGCCTACCGGAGATGGAAGGAGCCGATGCGCAATTCAAGCGTGATTTCCTCGACCGGAGCCTCACAGCATTTGAAGATCCTACGACAGAGTTTACCCTGGTCTTGATGAACGCTCGCTCCCTCGAAGCCCACGCAGACGATGTCGAACGAGATCCTATACTAACGAAAGCAGACGTCCTTTGCTTTACCGAAACGTGGAACGTGAAAAGACCACACATCAATGGATTCTTCCCCGTCGTCTGCACAGAAGAAGCAGAACGATCGGCGGGTGGTGTTGCGATGTACGTGAAACTACCGCAGACCGCGGTGATTGTCTACCACCAATAACGAGCCAATCTAACGACGGCGAACACGCTGCAACAAAACTCTCCGACGGAACCATCATCATGACAATGCACCTGGCCCCGAATCTCTCCCGAGGCAACGTAGAAAAGTACATCGATCTAGCCATGCGCGATTACGAAACAAAGTACAGGAACAACCCCTTCGTACTTGTCGGAGACTTCAACGTAGGCATCACGGACAACGACTGGCTTGTGCAGTATATAACGCCCCGATACGCTCTACGATGCATTTCGTATGACTCGAAACAACCGACATCCACCAAGGGAACGTGCATAGACGTTGTCTTTGCCAACTGCAGGCCAGGTCCGCTCGAAAGATCATTGGCTTTGCATTTCACGGACCACAAAGCAGTGATAACGTAGGGGAAACGGAATCCAGAACTGAACACGACATACGAGTTATGACAAATAAAACATTGTGTATATATACTGTACACACGCGTTGTCACTCATTTACATGCGCGATTGGGCAATGTCACGGGTGATTTACAGTAAGAACGACCCCCAGTGCATCGCGACCTCGTCATGATTCACTTCGTGGTGATGCCTGATCTTTTTTCTTTGAACGTATTTACATTTTCGCCGTCCCGATAACGTTGTAGCTAGACTCACCAATGTTTTTATGGCGTTTGTTACTTGTGGATCTTGGACGATCATCGAAATCACCCGGTTTTCACGAATCCGAATCTGCCAGCGGACAGCGAAAGTGCTCCGGGAGCGATCGAGTATATAAAAGGTCAATGCGTCATAAAAACTAGCATTGGAACCATTGTCCTACTTTCGCTCTACACCTTCCAGCGACCACGATGTCGCCTTCTCCGGGCACACTTAGACTGCGCAGTCGCCGTGTTTTCTTTGCTTTCAACTTACGCATTCTGCGCTCATGCTTTGTTGCTCAAAGAAGTCATTAAGCGTTAAACACATGGTGCGATTTTGTTTCCGGAGCCTCATGCTCCGGCATGCGGCGATGTGCGATGAGCACGTAGGCTTGGCCGCATCCAGCGCCTCGGCATAGCCCTCGTAAGAATTCGAGTCCTCGTAATCAAGTAGAAAAGAAACAGTCTTGCACTTCCCTGTTCTAAAAGATAACTGGAAAACACTGTCTATAAAGCTTTGTCTCCACGCGCGACAAACACATTACCACAGTTCAAAGTTCGTGACGACTCCTAGGGTAGGCCTACCTATAGGCCGACGCTGTTTCCATACCGTCACCGTTCGCAGTGAGCTGAGAACTCGCCACAAAGCTCTTACTCTCGCCAACGCGATCAAGGTTTCCACTCATGTATGCCATGCGTTGAAACATCCAATCAATTCGCTCGAAGCATCGAAGTGAAGCGCAGCGAAGGAAACTAGGCGGCCCGCTTCGGTGAAACAGCCAGAGTTACTGTTTACTTTTCGCTCCTAGGCTTTCGATCTTTCGAGTGGTTTGGATACGGGCGCTGTTTTCCACGCAGAGCCCACTTTCAACCACAGCTTCACTCAAATGTATACTATTTCGTTTCAGGAACAAACCACAGCCAATATCTTCCATGCGATATCCCAGCGATACCGGCAAATGCGTCGCTCTAGGCCAAGGCTATCCGAGCGGCGCGAAGAATCAATCACATGAGGGCTGCAGCGGCGCTACCTCACGCTCATGACGCTACGTATAGCGCGCCGTAATCGTTGTCTTCTGAGCTGCAAGCGCTACTCATTGTACTGGTGTCGTTGCCAAACGCGAGCTCCACTTTATGGTACGCTCCAGCTCTGCGACTTCAACGAACGCAGCCGCTTTGACGAAGAAGACGGAAGTGACGCGAATGCGCAGGGCGTTGCCACCGGAATCCGCCTGAATATGTTCGCTTGCGGTGCAAGCGAGTGGATCTGGCGCGGAGCAGGGGCGATATCTTATAACGGTTCCCGAAGTGGACCAGTTCACTTGGCCTCGCCTGATTGGTCGCAATCACTCTTCTGCTGACGCAAGCGCGGTTTCACCCAATCACGCGCGGGCAAGTGGACCAGTCCACTTTCGGAACCCTTATAAGATACCGCCCCAAGTTGTTACGAAACGACCAGTGAAACGCGCCAGCACGGTCCAGCTCGACTAGTGAAACACGGATTGGCCACCGCGGTGCAAGAATCTGCTAGTGACGAAGGCTATGAGATTCTTTCAGCTTGCAAGCTTCCCCCTGGAAGCGGCCCCGTTTGGTTCACACTCGGGCATGGCGCTGCTGTCGCCCGTCGGCCCGATGAAGGCGCAGGCGGCCGCCGTCGCATCGCGTCCTCACGCGCTTTTGAGTTGGAAACGAGCAAGGAGCACATACTCACATTTGCCTTACGTTTTTAGCCGTAAAGCAGAAATCTCACTCTCAAGCAAAAACACAGTTTGCTTCAACGGTAAGAGAGAGAGAGAAAGGTAAGGAAAGGCAGGGAGGTTAACCAAACGCGCGTTCGGATTGCTACCCTGCGCTGGGGAAAGGGATAAAAGGGTTGAATAGAATGAGAAATAGAGGAAGAGAGAAATAAGAGCCCAAGTCACGCGCACGCTTGCACAAGTACGTGTCTCTGGAGGTGGTCGCAGAGACCTGTCGACTTTAGGTATGTCAGCAGCGCCTTCGTCGCCTTCTGAGCCATCGAAGCATATGGCCAGGGCCCAAGAACCTTGGCTGCTGAAAACGGCCTCGAGTCCAGCCTGTAGAGTACCATATGAACTTAGTAGCGTTGACCGTCATAATTACTGCAAATACACAGCACGTGTTCGATAGTTTCGTCAAATCCGCAGAAGTCGCAGGTAGGTGTGTCAGCCATCCCGATCCGACACGAATATGCCTGTGTAAATGCCACCCCCAACCAGAGGCGGCATAAGAAGGTTGCATCGGAGCGGGAAATCCTTGATGGTAGGTGTAGCTTTAAGTTAGGGTAAGGATAACATAAAAAGACGGCAGGTCTCACGTGCAATGGGAATCAAGGAAATACGAAGCACGCATCAGGAAGGTAAAATGTAAATGAATTGTTGTCTCGCTATACGGATTTTCGTACATATGAAGTTAACGAAACGGCCGCAAGAGCACCAAGACCGTGGCATGCAAACCACGCCGCTCATGACATGCATGCCATGATTTTCATGTTATGACTTGTCATTTATGTTCGTCATGCAGTCATGTTGTGCCATACCAAGTTTCGCATACATCCCATCAACGAAACTGCCAGGAGAGCACAGAGTCGTGGGCGGTTAGATAGATAGATAGATAGATAGATAGATAGATAGATAGATAGATAGATAGATAGATAGATAGATAGATAGATAGATAGATAGATAGATAGATAGATACGCTCAAACTCGCCGAAGTTCGCTAAGAAATGCTTCGCATTTAAAAAGCACGCTGAGTCAAAATTTGGAGGAACTCTGGCGTTTGCTGGTCGTTTCGTCGCGAATTATTATTTGCAGCGTATAGTTATTTGTTGTCTTCGTGTCATATACTTCTCGAGGAGTGAATATTCAAAGATAAGTTGTAATGATATCTTCTTCTGCTACTGCACGCCGAACAGCCCACACTGTGACCAACGCGTGGAATGCCGCAATGACGAAAGCATTGTGCGTTCACTCACATAATATTTCATTGTGCAAACATGTAAACTCGACGTAGGTATACGTGCGGTACAGCGAGAGCATAGACACAGTATGCTATCCTTCTTACTTGCGATTGATTGCAACTTTTCGTTGTTTTCGTTTTTTCGCTACAAGTCTCTCTCGTAGAAGCGAAGTAGGTCTAGCGGAAGCTGCAGAAAATTGATCGCTCGCATTTGAATTAGGAGCTGGCTCCACACATCCAAGGCGAACTGGGCCTTTTTTGTTTCTGATGGTTCTGATTGTTCTACCGTCTTGTAAAAATAGTCCCGAAAGCAGGACCTTCTTTCAACGAAGCTGAAATTGTTTTGCTTGCAATATTCGCAAAATTCAACAACATTTCTTTTTGCAGCTCGAAGCTCCTGCACGCAGCCAGGTAAAAGGCTTTGACAATTTCTCGTGCTCAGGGGCTCCACTAAGAAAATTTCCTTTTTTTTCATTCAGTAAGCGCATGTTGTCTTCATGGCAATAAACGCTTCCTACATTTTCTCTCTTTGCAGAGTGAGGTGAATAGTTTTCCTTCTCGCTAATATTGTTACGACGTTTTAATCGCTATTTCGTGCCTATTTTCATTGAGCGCAGCAGAAATTATTCTCTAGTTCGTTGCATTCCGGGCCACCATAGATCGCCCACGCACAAAGCTGCGCCTGTGTTCCAATCGCCAGGCATGGCCAGGTATCACCACCCATAAAAGCCATTGCACTTCAATTTTTGGATGGATTGACTGAAAGAAAGAGCGGATTCAAGCGAATGTGTGCCATTAATTTTGGTGTTGGCGTGCGCTGTTGATGACGCATGTTGAGCGAATATTTAGGCATGTTATTAAGCGCGAATGAACGCGGAGACAAAATAGAGATCGGTAGACAGGGCGGACGCTACGTATCAACTTCACAGACAAAAAAAAAACAGTAACGCATCTACATGCGTATCACTCCGGCGTGAAAAAAATGCCGCGTGTCGTTTCAACGGTTTTACTCTGGGAGCAGCAAAATAGAGCAGTTGACAGGATGACAGAAACATTCACGAAGATCGATCGACCAATCTTCACTCCCTTTTTTTTTGTCTATACATGTGTATATGCTCCGCTGGCTTGGGCCTTTCCAGTCATGTCTTCTTTTTTTTTTTCATCGTTGCATTTCAGCGAAGGTACGCAGAGCTGGTCTCTTGGCGTTTCCGCATGGATATTGCAAGGTATAAGGTATACTTTTGGGCAGATGTAGGACTGTAGAACAAAGCGGGGCACGGCATTGTTTTCGAAGAACAGAGCATATCGTGGACTTACGGAAGTATCTCTATTAATGCTGCAAACAAATTAGTTTGAAACGTGCTCTTCTTAAACGTCTACGTTACACACTACGAAAGAGCTCAAAAGTTGTCTCTCGAGCGCACCGCGAGCTGCCATTACTTGAGTGACTGTGTAGCTGGAGAGGATGCCCTTCCTCGCCCAGAGATGTCTTCCGAGTTTTGTATCTGGTCGCAAAGCAACGCCGCAGTTCATGCGACTCGACACAAGCGCAAATAAACGACATTCGACGATGCAACAGCACGGCGACGGAAATGGGGGCGCGCAGGATGCTCGGGCTAACCAAACAATGTGGCGAGCGCCCCCGCTCGGAAGGAAGCGCAGAAGGGCCACTCCGCGCGCCGCAGCATCCAGACTGAACAGAATCTAAAAGCGTTGAGGACTCATTGCTAGGGTGTCCCGATAGCACCGCGGTACCATCTAGGCATCCCTACTCTCTGCGGGGACGTGGCGCCACCCCGCGGCCCCTGGCACGAGAGTCGGCCAACTGGTAGTTCTCCGATTTCGTATGCTGTGCAAGGTATGATGTGTTTTCTTTAAAGAAGAGCCGGCACTTTCCAGATGTATCTCGCTGCGTTATATAGTGAAATAATATTCGGCTGACATGTTTACCGGAGCCTCCTCGAATGATCGACATTATTTTTTGACATGCGAAGCATGTCAAAAGCTCTCATAATTTGCACGCCTGTATTACAAAATTATCGTCATCGTTAGTTCAGCTCCCCAAGAGTGCGCGTGCACTTCTATGCAATGTCCAATGTGCGGCATTGGCACGCGCGCGCCTTCTCTTGCGCACATGATCGCAGCCTACTACTACACTGGCAAAACTGCAACTGGCGGGCGCACATGTTGAAGCAGAAGAAAAAGACAGAGTGCGTGGATCGACCTCTGAGGTTCACAGCGTCTCGAAGAGCTATGCGTTTGTACATAGTTTCACACCATGCGTCCTCTCGTGGAGCGAAGCTATGCACAAGCGCATAGTGTAGTGTAGCAAAGGGGTGCGACGGCGTGAAGCCGAGGCCGCGAGTTCCGCGGCTGCGGCCGTCTGTGATTCTTCGACGCGAACTGGTTTACTCTGAGCTGGATGCGAAACTTAGAGAAGCGTTCGCTGGGTCTCGCAGTGCTTCGCGAGGCTTTTCCCGAAGCCTCGGACCGCGAAGAAATTCGGGAGTGCCGAGACAAACCTGGAACAGACAAGTGCCCATCAGCTTCGCTGCTTCGCTAGCCTTGTGCCACTAGTGCAAGCTTCACTATTATTTCTTCGTTTGCTCAAAAAGGTTTACAGAACCCCTTTAAAGCAGCTCAAGATATAGTCTGGGAAAAATATTGAGTATTTCGGGAGTAATTCTGCCACGCAACAATAAACGTCATCTGGCTTTATCGCGTTTACATTCTTCATCACTCGGCGCTCGCCAGCCCCCTATCGGGAAGGCCATGTCCGCTCTGTCACGCTCACATCCACACACCGTTCGGGGCCGGAAAGTACCAGGCTCGCTGTTATACTATAACGTAGGTAAAGCGTTCTAGACAAATGACGTTTACTGTTGCGTTGCAGAGAGACACGCCAAGCGCACCTTTTGTGTCTAAGAGTGCTACAGGTCTTTTCGACCAATCACGAGGGAGAACACACGTTAAACGTGTGCATCCGCGCCATGTCGTGTGCCAATGATGAGCGCTGCAGTGGCGGAGGCAGCCTTGGAAGGAGGAGGAGGAGGAGGAAGTGGGGCCCCCAAAGGCACGATACGGTATCAGATGCGTGGCCGAATACTGGAGCAATGATATCGATTCGCAAGAATTCTACGCTCGATGATGCGCACACTTGGCTCTAGTGCAAGTAACTATAGTCTGTTTCAGGAGTTCCGTGCAGCAGAGCCAAGGCTAGGTGGCCATCGAGCGCAGAATTCTTCCGAAGCGCGACCAAATGCCATTGTTCGGACACTCACACCCCGCTTTGTCTTCCTCCTTTCAGGGCTGCAGCTGCCACTGCAGCGCCCGCCATTGGCAGATGACAAGCCGCGGAAGGACACGTTTAACATGTTTTCCCCCTCCGGATTAGCCGAAGAGGTCTGTAGCTTCCACAGTGCTGCACAGAACTTTTGAAACGGCCTATAGTGATATACAGTACAGGGCGTACACGGCCAGAAAGGTGGGTCATAAGGCGCGCAAACCACCTAACGCCCTTTGCCGGCAGGCCTCTTCTCGATGTTGCTGATTTTGCTGGCGGATTCCATAATGCTGCTCATGACTGGGCATTGAATTTTTACTAGCCTCCTCATGGTAGTATGGGAGTCGATAAGCAAGGCAACCATCAACGGGCTTTGCTTCGTTTTGGATGCATTCCAGAAGACATTAACCGCGGCCTGAACGCAGTTGTGTGAGGTTCTATGCAGAATTGGACAGACTCCTGCAAGATAAGGACACAAAAATGCCGGAGATACAGTTCGAATTGGCTATGCACAAATGCGCGTTTCCAGTACTGTTCGACAAACCACTAAAACAGACAAGTATAGGCGTAGTCCTTATGGAGGCTGGATTAATGGTTATTTGCAAACGATACTTACACTTTATGC
The DNA here is from genome assembly GCA_013339685.2 of Hyalomma asiaticum. Classification (NCBI taxonomy): domain Eukaryota; kingdom Metazoa; phylum Arthropoda; class Arachnida; order Ixodida; family Ixodidae; genus Hyalomma; species Hyalomma asiaticum. Next base: position 20,148,929 of record CM023481.1, read on the forward strand.
CGCCCCACGACTGACTCTTTCTTCCTCTTCTGCCCTTGATAGCGTACTTACAAAACTTGAAACGCACATGCATGCCAAGGATACAAACTGTTACCATTAAAAACTACTACCCAGGTTTTGTATAGTTCGTAATCAACAGGAGTACAAAACAGCGCTCCATCTTGACACCACTTTTCTTATGAAAGATCCTGGTTTTTATTTAGGGTGTAAGAATGCATATGTAACTGTAATACTTAGCAAAACACCCCGAAATATTTCTGGAAATAGACAGAGGCGTAATCTATTCCTTATGAACAAATGTATTCGTGTACTAAGGTGAGTATTCCTGTTGCAGCAGAGCAAGGAAATGCTCAACATAAATACACACAGAACTGCACGGCACGTATCTTACTTCCCCCTTCCATGCACTGTCTAACATTCACATTATATTAAAATAAGAACTGTAAGGTTTCGTTACAAAAAAAAGTCCTGCATATCCCAGATATTATGAAAATCGGTGTCATGCGAAACAGTCAGCGAGGAAATGGCCTATGACGACTTGTTTGGCATTCAGTCAAGTGTGACGAATCGGATCAAGGTCCTTGTGCAAAGCGCATGAGAACCCACTCTTTGGTATGCTTAATGTAGGCTAAACAGGAACGTCGGCAGCACCGTGGCACCTGAATGGTACCGCATTGTCCGACGTGACGTTGGAACTCACGTTAGTCCAAAGAACAGACGTCTCTTTTGTCGTGGAAAAATGCACTGTACGTGTCTTGATGTGCTGTCATAGGCGTCGTTCATTGAAGTATTCCTACGTTATGAAGCAAAGTTGCACAAAATCATGCCGAATGGTAACAAAACATACGTATTGCTATCATAGTGCTTATCACACATTAGAAGCGCAATTCACGTCACACAAGTACCTTCACTATACAACTGCAGGCTCAGTAGGTTTATTCACTCTATATAACGTGTGGAAGAAGCCACTGTAGCCTAGTGGTATCATGCTTGCTTGGCACTTAGAGGGCTCGTGTTCAATACTCCACTATACCAGTCGGTAAGTTGCATTCATGCCTGTGTGCTTATTATGTCCAAATTTCAATCGTATGCGATGACCAATAATGTTCCTTCTTCGCTTTGACAGCGGAGCTCTTTAAGCCGGCCGTCCCATGTGTGGGCCGATCCTGGAGGCAGTGCACCGTGTGAGGTGCAGAAAACTGCGCGTGATTGCAGGATCCTTAACCGTGGCGTACATGACGAGTATCTCAGGTTAGTGCCGTAAAGATCAGTCATTCATGTTCGTCATACATTTATACCCTTCCTTCCAAACTTTTTGGTATACCAAGTGAATGAGGCAACCAGGGGAGCACCGAGACGTAGGAGGCTAGATAGATAGATAGATAGATAGATAGATAGATAGATAGATAGATAGATAGATAGATAGATAGATAGATAGATAGATAGATAGATAGATAGATAGATAGATACGGACAAAGTGACTTAGGTTCGCCAAGAAACGCTTCGCACTTAAAGACTATAAAAGTAAAGTATTGCAGAGCTTTTGCAGTGTTTAGTAGAGCTATGAAAGCAAAATTTTACAAAGCTTTTACCACTGTTGCGGAAAACATTCCCCGCTTTCTTCTGACACACTGGCTCAAGAAGCCCCCATGCTATATTTGTGAGACTAGGGTCAGTTTTCGTGCGCTTCCGGGAGTCGACCTTGGAGCGTATCCGTTTGCTCTTGAGCGCTATCGCTAAGCGCGGAGTCCTTTCAAGTCGATAGTCACAATGTGGGCCGCAGATGCGTTCTAAGCACGGGGAGAGCGAAGCCTTGTAAACAACGAGGTCGGATTTCGTCGACGGCCGTAATTCAGTTCCACTCACGAACCTCAATCAGGAGTGTTGCAACACGGCCTCTTGCATCCTTTGCCGCATCACACCCAGAGGCGCGCTCGCTCCCTCATCGCCTTCGCTATCGCTTCGCACACAAGGCATATGGGAGCGCTTCTCCGTGGATAACTTGAGTGCTGTCTGTGTGGTTCCTTACATAAATGCCATATATGACGATATCAGGAATTGGGCATATCTGGCTATGTATGGCACGTGCCCGTATGTGACCGTATTTGCCTAAATCATGACAGAAGCATATACGGCAATGAAAGACCAGCTCGAGGAATGTCATGTATGACTCTGACACGTATCGGGGAAATACGGCCACATACGGACACGTGTCCATATATAGCCAGATATCCATATCTGACCATATACGTATACCTGGCTGTATGTCGCACGTGCCCATATGTGTCCGTATTTGCCCAATACGTATCAGAGTGTTACATGGTATTACTCGTGTTGGTCTTTCTTTGCCGTATATGTTTCTTTCACGCTTTAGGCAAATACGGTCACATACGGGCACGTGCCATATAGGCGACATATGCCCAGTTCTTGATATCTCCATATAAGGCATTTTTGTAAGGCGTGTGCATTGCTCCTACAATAGTTGTACAGGGGCTTTAGAAGTAGACGTAGGATCTTTAGATTCTGCCATGCTGCTGTCGTTGTTTCATTTTGGCGTGCCTGGTGTTAGTCGCAAGACACATCGGCTGTTCCCAGCGTACGGGCAATGCTTGTCAGATACCTTGTGATTGTGAGAAAATGAGTTGGGTTGAGTTCATCTGTAATTGTTCAAAAGGGCAGCGTGACTGAGACTAGGGTGACTAACACGCAACCACCTCACGTGTAGTTTGCAGAGCCGTGCTGGTTGTGTGATTAACTATACAGCCTGGCTCGTTGACGAGCGCAAGGGACAATTCTGCTCCTTGGATGTCCTCCCCCTCGCGCTATACCGCAGTGCAACTACTTGGATCAGTGACCATCCATGGTCGGCACTGCACGTATCGGCAGCCACGCACTCTTGAGTATCCTATTTCAATCCGTGAGTATACCGTACATCCCGAAAACTCGCTGATGCTACGTTGTCCACAAGGCATTCATAGCAGTCGCGTCATAAATCCTGTTGCGTTTTTTTTTCACAAAGAGATTTTTGTGCATACTCCTAATCAGCTACACGTAGAATGTAACCGACAAGAACGAGAAGTCAACTTATATACACAAGTCATTCAGGAAGCAGTTCAGGCAGTTAATATATGTACGAGGCACGACTGGCATAACAGTAAACCAAATGTTGCCGATTTCATGAATGATGTAGCTATTGTGTCTTTGCAACTATCGCTAATACTATTGCAAGCAATTATCGTTCGCTAACGGCAATGCGCTGTTTGATGACAACGTAAAAGTTCTTTATTAGATGTCCTTTGACGCAGCAGTCACAGTATACAGCTATTCAGTGCACCCATTATTCCTCATAAGTTTTCAATATTGTATACTGTAGAAACTATAGTTTTGGGATGTACAACGTCAGAAACCAATCATTAGCGGTTGAACCTAGTTGTAATGAACAAGGATATAACATATTATCGGTTGTAGCGAACTAAATAACACTTTTGTTCGTCACGCTTCATTTCAGTGACAACTGTTTGCCGCTGCGACATCGGCTGTAACAAAGAAATATTTGCTTCATGTTAGGCTAAATCATCGAAAGGCTACACAAAAAACAAATTAATATTGGCGATCAATCCACAGCCCCATATGCATAAAAACGTTGCGGAAATATCGCTGGTCCAGCGCAAGCCACAAACACTTTTCACTGGTGGCACTACATATTCAAAAAAAAAAAAAAAAGAGTGAAACACCGATAGCCAGTGCGCACGCCATATACATGGCTAGCTGGCTGGGAGGCTACCTGAAGAAACTCTGGAAAGGGATAACTGCCGAACAATGCCTTTCTGCATCTAGTATTTGCGTGTAAGCGACATTGTCGATTTGTTAAACACCATTTTTATCTTTACTGTTCCATCGATTGCACGCGTAGGATATAACAAACTAACTTACGATCTTGACGCTGCTTCGTTATAACGAGCGTCGACTACATAGGCAAGCGGGGCAAGTGAATGTGCAGCGTGCATTGTTTTTGTTGTCATGATAAATTATTGTTTTTCCAAATGTGCAGCACTATCCCTAATTTTTTTACCTCAATTTGGCCCTTCTAAGGAGCCCCCCATAAGAGCTTTCTTCTAATTTCAAACTAAGCAGCTTAAACAAAAAGACACGGACGTAGGGAGACTGGACAGGACGGGCGCGTTGAAACATTTAAGACGAAATCCACACCATCTCAGGAGCAGAAAGGTCATAAAACAATATTGATTACTTCTGGCGTTTTACGTCCCAAAACCAGCTATGGTTATCAAAGACGCCGTAGCAGAGGGCTCCGGAAATTTTGACCACCTGGGGTTCTTTAACGTGCACCGACATCGCACAGCACACGGGCCTCAAGACTTCGCCTCCATCGAAATGCAGCCACCGCTGGGATTCGATCCCGGTACCTTCGGATCAGGAGCCGAGTACCATAGCCACTAGACCACCCTGGCTGGTCTAACAAAGCAATATAGCAAAGCTAATATTAAAGGTTAAGTGATAGTAAAAGGATGATGAGGTACGCACATGGGTAAGCTTCGTTTCCTGCCGTCTTCACGTGAGTAGAATGGTAGGCAATTTCATTTCTATAGAAATCCTGAAATCTGTGCGCAGATGCTGAAACTACAGATGAATAATATATCTAAATATCGTGAAAATTAAAATAGCGCTTTTTAAATAATCATGCGGATCAAACTTAATCATAAGACTGTATCATGCTTTTGCGAGGAATGCGAATTCTCGGGTTACGTCGAAGAATCTTCTTTTAGGACGTTTGATTACAGCTGTCAGTTATTGACCTGCAGCATTCATGTGTAGCATCCAGCATTCACGCCGAAAGAAACAATGACACCAGAATCGACTATTGCGGTGCATTCCATGGAAGCTGTCAAATTCTTATCACAAAATCTCTCTTACATCAGCTTGCAGAAAATAATAATTTCTGGGATTTTACATCCCAAAACCACGATATGATTGAGACATGTCCTAGTGGAGGGCTCCAAAGTTTCCATCACCTGCGGTTCCTTAATGTGCGCTGGCATATCACGGAATATGAAGGCCTCGACATTTTTCGTCCATTGAAGTGCAGCCGCCGCGGCCAGGACTCGATCCCACAACCTTCCTATCAGCAGCCGAGTGCCATAGTCACTAGACAATCATGGCGTGAAATCTAATTTCCTAGAATTTTACGAAATATTACTAAATTAAGCTACAGATTACATCTCGCCGAAAGTAATGACATTACATTACTATTACTTTTGAAAAGTAATGACATTAGTTTTAAATTACTTTTAAACGCCTTGGAGCCTACTGCTTCCATACCAGTCTGGTTGCATCCTTGGCTAGAAGTTCCGTTGCTGCCGTCGTCGGACAGGACGCCACCATGCAACCTCTATCAAGTTAAGGCCAGACTAGCGAACTAGGAGAAGAAATAAATGGTATTAATTGGGATATCATTGGACTCAGTGAGGTCAGGAAACCAGGGAAGGATTCTTATTGCTTAATGACGGGCATGTCCCTGTGCTGCAGAAGACTGTCAGAGAAGCACGAACACGGCGTGGGATTTCTTGATTTGATTTTGATTGAGTTGTGGGGTTTAACGTCCCAGAACCAGCTCTGATTATGAGAGACGCCGTAGTGGAGGTCTCCGGAATCTTTAACGTGCACTGACATCGCACAGCCCACGGGCCTCAACATTTCGCCTCCAGCGAAATGCAGCCGCCGAGGCCGGGATTCGATCCCGCGACGTGGGATTCCTTATCCACAAGGACATTGCACGCAATATTGACGAATTCTATAGCATCAATGAAAGGGTAGCAGGCGTCGTGATAAAAATAAACAAAAGCTACAAACTAAAACTTATACAATGTTACGCCCCAACGACCAGCCTCAATGACGAGGATGCAGCACAGTTTTACGAGGATGTGGAAAGAGCAGTGAACAAAGTACGAACGCAATATACGCTAGTTATGGGGGACTTTAACGCGAAAATAGGAAATAAGCTAAAGGGAGAACAGGCAGTGGGCGATACGAACAGCAGAGGGGAGGTGCTGGTGGAATTCGCAGAACGAAATCAACTCTGTGTAATGAACACTTCCTTTACGAAACGTAAGACCGGGAAGTGGACATGGAAAAGACCCTAACGGGGAAACAAAAAAAAAAACAAATTCCATACTGTGCCGTGACCCAGTTATAGTACAAACACTGAAGGGGTTAATAAGGTCAAAATTAGTGATAACGGACTAGTAATGGCAAAAATAACTCTCAATCTCAAGGGGACAAGAACAAAGTTACCCGTACGGAAACAGGCAAACCTCGATGTCGTCAGGCAAAAACAGATGAATTGCGAATTGCACTTAAGACCAAGTATTAGGCTCTAGGGCAGGAAGAACATGAGGACATAGAGAATATGAGCGAAAACATTAATAAGCTGATCACCGAAGCAGCAATCGTAGTAGGAGGCAAAGCACTGGCACAAGACGTGAATAAGCTCTGGAAAACTACTAAAAATTAGTCAAACGCCAACAGATGAGAATAACTAACTCAAGAGATAAGGTAGAATTCGCCGACGCGAAAGAAATAGAAGCAGCTGTTAGAAAAGGAGTCAGCATCAAAACAACTAAAAGGAAGCTTTGTGCGGGAAAGAACATAATCCATGCAGTGAAAGAGAAGCAGGGCAACATCTTCAGTGGCTTTAAGAATATAGCCAAGGTGGCCGAGGACTTCTATTCGGAACTCTGCAGCTCAAACGCGAGACACCCCACCGGGAGTGTAATAAGCGCCGATCAGGACTGCAAAGTTCCATGCGTCACAGCAGACGAGCTTACGAAAGCAATTGAAAGCATGTCCCGCGGGAAAGCGGCTGGAGCAGAAGGCATAACCGCCGACCTGAACAAAGGTGGAGAAGACTACCTAACCAGAAAGCTCGCGACACCACGCAAAAAATGCCTGAAAGATTCAAATCTTCTAATAAGTTCCAAAAATGCAAACATTCTATTATTACGCAAGAAGGAAGATGAAAAACACTTGAAGAGCTACCGGCCGATCAGTCTACTCTCAGCACTGTACAAAACATTCGGAAAGGTTATCTGAAACAGAATAAGAGCCACACTTGAATTTAATCAACCAAGAGAGCAAGCAGGGTTCAGACAGAGATACTCCAGAATAGACCACCTTCATGTGATCAATCAAGTAATCCAGAAATCTGCTGAACACATGAACACAACAGACCCCTTTATATGGCTTTCATAGAGGACTAAAAGGCTTTGGACTCTGTAGAGATAACAGCAGTTCTCAAGGCATTGCGCCGTCAAGGAATATGTGATAGTTACGTAAATATAATAGCCAACATATACCCTTACAAAAATGCTTATAGAGATTTAATTCAAGCTGTATTGAGTTTCCTCCATAAGATGTATTGTGTACAAATTAAATTCCTATCGACTTTTCCTATTGAAAATCATAAACAGATTGGCCACCGTGTTTCAATTGGAAGTCTCCTTTTGCGTTCCAATTAAGCGTATTTTGAGTCAGTCAAAAGGACCTATTGACCTGCAACTGAGCTTGTTTTGCCCGTTCCTAATGAGTTGCAATTGAAACAGCAGCAATGACTGGATATTCAATTTTTATTGAGCTCGATCAAAAAACGCTGGTACACAATAATGCGAACCGCAATTGTAAAAAAAAGAAAGAAAAAGCCTGCGCGTATCAACTGCGGATTCATATTCATAAACTTGCGTCTGCAGTAGGCACAGACAGACTAGGAGCATAACAGGCACATGACCTCAATAGGTACGCACAACACTACAGACTACGCACAACATTACAGACTAGGGGCATGAGAAAGCAGGTAATGGGAGGAAAAGAAAATACTACGAGCGCTACAAAGTCCTGCATGTTTTACATCTGCATGATCTACACACACACACTGCTAAGATCAAGGTAAGATTCCAACGAAAAGAATAAACGTCTCCCATGTGTGCATCTTCGGTAATAAAATGTTGTTGTTTTGTGGGGTTTTACGTCCCAAAACCAGTTCTGATTATGAGAGACGCCGTAGTGGAGGGCTCCGGAAATTTCGACCACCTGGGGTTCTTTAACGTGCACTGACATCGCACAGCACACGGGCCTCAACATTTCGCCTCCATCGAAATGCAGCCGCCGCGGCCGGGATTCGATCCCGCGACCCTCGGATCAGCAGCCGAGTACCTTAGCCACTAGACCACCGTGGCGGGGCTTCGGTAATAAAATCGAAAAGGCCAGAGAGATAAAGAAAAAAAAACATGCAAGAAAGCCCTCTTAACAAAACATACAAGGAGAATGAGCAATACTTAACGCGCACTTAGAAGAGATAAGAAGTCCGATGAGCCGTAAGAGTACTTGCTAACACGTGGCCTTATCCGTGGCGTGCGAAGCAACGGGCTGTCGATTCCTTGCTACGCTGATCTCTGTGGAAAGCACTGGTGGGCTCGTTCGGCGTGTCCGTGTGCTTGCAGAAAACACCAACTTGGTAACATCACCCTTCGGCCGTCCTAGTCACACCACGACCGCGCGCACACACTTCTCAGAAATTCTGCCGCATGTTGGCTCACGTTGGCCCTGCGCGACCGTGTCCTGTCGCCACCACTGACACACTGGGAAGGCTACACAAGTAGTCCGTAAAGAAAAGGAGAGGTGTATTGCTCCGACACACACACGAGAGACACAAAACACAGACTCGCAAATTTCGATTGTTTCCCCTGCAATTACGAGCGTGTTTTGTTAAGCTTATCAGAACTGTATTATGACGTGAGGCTAAGAGCGAGGCATATATTGTTTTTTGCTCCCGCAAGCAACGCACTACTTTTTGGTCGCGGAAATACACAGAGTAAACATGAGCACCATCTTTCACAGCGCTGCACGTGCAGGCACGCACCGCGACTGCCTACCGTGACTAACTTGATGCGAGTTTCGGCACACAAAGGGGCTCGCCGTCTGCGCCTCTCAGCCGGAGGGGTGAGCGCCGACCCCCCCCCCCCCCCAGGAACAGGTTCTTGTGCCTCTGTATATCTATTCCAAAATAAAGTTGTTGCTACCTCTACCAGTTGCCCTTGACTGGCACATGAAAGTTTCACATACCCTCAGTAGTTAACATGCGTGACAGGCATTATCTATGTTTTTATCTTTGTTGATATGCAGTGATATTAGCCATAATAAATTCGCTGCTTATAACATGTCATACGCACGGAATCAGCGAGAATATTTTTCTCACATCTTCCGTGTGGATTGTGATCATGAACGCCACGCATTTCGTACCTGAAAAGACAGGCTTGCCTGCAGATTTAAGTAATAGATGCCTGCTTCAGTAAGCGTTATAAATATAATGTCAAAATTAGTTTATGCGCCGTGAGTATTCCCGAAAGTGTGTTCCGCCCAAAATATCCACGAGAGAATGTTTCAGAGAGAAGTGATGCTATACGTCATTCGTAATGCCGGTCGGACATGGTAGCAAACATTATACAAAAGATAAATGCTGGGAATTCGACGTCCGAAGTCAAATATAGTTGTTACTAAAATGAAATCATTTTGGCAGCGTTCAATATAGGGTCAATAAGATTTCCACTGAGTGCGATTCAATTAAACCTCGCTTAAATTTTGCCAGTTGAATTGGTATCGACTGAGAGTCAATTGACGCTTTCTGTTATTATGCCAATTAAATTTTCATTGAGGGCGCTCAATAGAAATTGCCGTTTAAATGATTTTCTATAGACTCAAAAGGAACTCGATACGCACTCAATTGAAACACAAAGTGCATTTTTGTAAGGGTATAAAGACTCTACAGCCACCCTACTGCTTCGTAGAACAAGCAAAAAAATCCCGATAGAGAAATGTGTCAGACAAGGAGATACCATTTCTCCAAAGCTGTTTGCTGCATGTTTGGAAGAAATTTTCCAAAGACTAGGCTGCCCTTACAAAAATGCACTTTGCGTTTCAATTGAGTGTGTATCGAGTTCCTTTGGAGTCTATAGAAAATCATTTAAACGGCAATTTCTATTGAGCGCCCTCAATGAAAATTTAATTGGCATAATAACAGAAAGCGTCAATTGACTCTCAGTCGATACCAATTCAACTGGCAAAATTTAAGCGAGGTTTAATTGAATCGCACTCAGTGGAAATCTTATTGACCCTATATTGAACGCTGCCAAAATGATTTCATTTTAGTAACAACTATATTTGACTTCGGACGTCGAATTCCCAGCATTTATCTTTTGTATAATGTTTGCTACCATGTCCGACCGGCATTACGAATGACGTATAGCATCACTTCTCTCTGAAACATTCTCTCGTGGATATTTTGGGCGGAACACACTTTCGGGAATACTCACGGCGCATAAACTAATTTTGACATTATATTTATAACGCTTACTGAAGCAGGCATCTATTACTTAAATCTGCAGGCAAGCCTGTCTTTTCAGGTACGAAATGCGTGGCGTTCATGATCACAATCCACACGGAAGATGTGAGAAAAATATTCTCGCTGATTCCGTGCGTATGACATGTTATAAGCAGCGAATTTATTATGGCTAATATCACTGCATATCAACAAAGATAAAAACATAGATAAAGCCTGTCAGGCATGTTAACTACTGAGGGTATGTGAAACTTTCATGTGCCAGTCAAGGGAAACTGGTAGAGGTAGAAACAACTTTATTTTGGAATAGATATACAGAGGCACAAGAACCTGTCCCTGGGGTGTGGTGGGGGGCGGGGGGTGTCGGCGCTCACCCCTCCGGCTGAGAGGCGCAGACGGCGAGCCCCTTTGTGTGCCGAAACTCGCACCAAGTTAGTCACGGTAGGCAGTCGCGGCGCGTGCCTGCACGTGCAGCGCTGTAAAAGATGGTGCTCATGTTTACTCTGTGTATTTCCGCGACCAAAAAGTAGTGCGTTGCTTGCGGGAGCAAAAAACAATATATGCCTCGCTCTTAGCCTCACGTCATAATACAGTTCTGATAAGCTTAACAAAACACGCTCGTAATTGCAGGGGAAACAATCGAAATGTGCGAGTCTGTGTTTTGTGTCTCTCGTGTGTGTGTCGGAGCGATACACCTCTCCTTTTCTTTACGGACTACTTGTGTAGCCTTCCCAGTGTGTCAGTGGTGGCGACAGGACACGGTCGCGCAGGGCCAACGTGAGCCAACATGCGGCAGAATTTCTGATAAGTGTGCGCGCGCGGTCGTGGTGTGACTAGGACGGCCGAAGGGTGATGTTACCAAGTTGGTGTTTTCTGCAAGCACACGGACACGCCGAACGAGCCCCCAGTGCTTTCAGCAGAAATCAGCGTAGCAAGGAATCGACAGCCCGTTGCTTCGCACGCCACGGATAAGGCCACGTGTTAGCAAGTACTCTTACGGCTCATCGGACTTCTTCTTATCTCTTCTAAGTGCGCGTTAAGTATTGCTCATTCTTCTTGTATGTTTTGTTAATAGGGTTTTCTTGCATGTTTCTTTTTTCTTTATCTCGCCGGCCTTTTCGATTTTATTACCGAAGATGCACACATGGGAGACGTTTATTCTTTTCGTTGGAATCTTACCTTGATCTTAGCAGTGTGTGTGTGTGTAGATCATGCAGATGTAAAACATGTAGGACTTTGTAGCGCTCGTAGTATTTTCTTTTCCTCCCATTACCTGCTTTCTCATGCCCCTAGTCTGTAATGTTGTGCGTAGTCTGTAGTGTTGTGCGTACCTATTGAGGTCATGTGCCTGTTATGCTCCTAGTCAGTGTGTGCCTACTGCAGACGCAAGTTTATGAATATGAATCCGCAGTAGATACGCGCAGGCTTTTTTTTGTTTTTTTTTACAATTGCGGTTCGCATTATTGCGTACCAGCGTTTTTTGATCGAGCTCAATAAAAATTGAATATCCAGTCTTTGCTGCTGTTTCAATTGCAACTCATTAGAAACGGGCAAAACAAGCTCAGTTGCAGGTCAGTAGGTCCTTTTGACTGACTCAAAATACGCTTAATTGGAACGCAAAAGAGGACTTCCAATTGAAACACGGTGGCCAATCTGTTTATGATTTTCAATAGGAAAAGTCGATAGGAATTTAATTTGTACACAATACATCTTATGGAGGAAACTCAATACAGCTTGATTTAAATCTCTATAAGCATTTTTGTAAGGGTGGGACGAAACAGGACTAAGGTTTAACTGCGAATATTTGAGTAACTTACGCTTCGCCGACGACGTAGTACTCTTCAGCAATGATGGCGACGAACTACAGAAGATGATTGTAGACTTAAGCCAGGAAAGCCCTAAAGTAGAGTTTAAGATTAACATACAGAAAACAAAGGTAATGCTAGGTGGTACGACAAAGAAACGTGTCTTTACGATTGAAAACCATGCGTTAGAAGTCGTACAAGAATACACATATCGAGGACAGCTACTGGCAGAAGGGAATCGTGTAAAAAATACACCGAAATTATTAATAAGCATGGTACGGCACGAATACGGGAGTCATTCCTAACTCATGAACGGAAGCTTGCCATTATCACTCAAGCTAAAATTATATAACTCTCTATTTTGCCAGTACTAACATACGGGGTAGAAACTTGGAGGATTACAAAGAAGCTAGAGAGGAAGTTAAAAACCACACGGCGACCGATGGAACGAAAAATGATAAGCGTTACATTAAAAGATCGGAAGACAGCCGAGTGGGTCAGGGAACAGACAGGGGTAGCCGACATAACAGTCGAAGCTAAGAAGAAAAAATGGACATGGGCAAGTCACACGAGGAGAGGGCTAGGCAACCGACGGACAGTTACAACGACGGAATGGATATTAAGAGAGGGTAAGCGCAGCCGTGGGCGACAGAGAGTAAGATACAGTGACGAAATGAAGAAATTCCCGGGCTGCAACCTTAAAGGGGTCCTGAACCACCGCTCGGGCTTGGTTTTGAAAACGGCTGGGCGTGTATTGAATGCCTCTCAGAAATTCACAGCCGAAAGAATTGTTCAAAACGGTTTGTTAGGAGCGAAGATATTGCGCCCGGAAAACTTCCCTTTCCGGTGCTGTCTCAACTCTGCGGAATAGAGGGGTACAGAGCTCCTTAGGGCGGTGTCGAAGGAGGTGCCCCGCCCACCGCTTTACGTCACCCGACTTCAGCGACGTTTCAGAGTGGCTGACGAAAAGCGCGCGACTACCGGGGGCTGTTTCTTCGCAGCGCGCTTGTGGGCGCCTGCTCGCTTCGCGCCTGGGCTCGGTCGCGTGCCCTCGCGATCACCGCATTCTTTTTTTTTCGATCCTCCGAAGCTTTGTTTTCGTTCATCACATACGTTTAGGCTCGCAGGTGTGAGCGTTTACTTTGTCAGTGCGCTGCTTGTCGTCGATATTGCGCATAACGCGGCGTCAGGAAAAACAGCGCAACTACCAACGCTGCTCCACCTTGTGCTGCATAACCCCAAGTTAGTTAATTGTTGATTAGTGATTGTAGACTGGATAATCATGCTGTCGGGCTCGAACGTCACTATTATGACTCGAAAGGAAGACCTTCACAACTCGGACCCTTGCCGACAGGTTAATGTGGAATAAGGTGCGTTGACATGCGGTAAGATGGATGGATTAATTACACTAGTTCAATTTTAACAGTGAAGCTGTTTAAGCTATTGGTGAAACTGGGAAATCTGTCGAAAACTCCGCTAAGCTATGTAATGCTAGCATAACACTACCACGCTGTAGTACAGACAAAGCTCCCTAGGACTAGTTAGGTAAGGCTAAGTCTCATTCAATGGAGCCTAATTAAGATTCCTAGGAGTAGTTAGGTAAGGCTAAGTCTAATTCAATGGAGCCTAATTAGGAATAATTAATTGAAGCCTAGTTCAGACAGGACTAATCCAACTAAGCCAAACCAAGCCAAACTGAACTAATTCAACCTGAATCGAGCTATGACAAGTAAGTCACACCTAATTAAGCGGATACTAATGATTTATAATTATTTAAACCATGATACTAATAAACCACGTCTAATTAAGGTAAATCTAATTATGCGAAGCCTAATTTAGCTGATATGAACAACTCTAGTGTAAACAAATAAGCTTCTAAATAGACCGCGTTTAATTAAATACTAGTAACTAAATCACGCGTAGCTAGGTTATTACTAGTTAAGTCAAACCTAAGCTAGCACTTATTAGTCGAAGGTAAATTATGCTAAGACTGCAAGGTCAAGCCTCATTAAGTTGAGACTGAACATTTCAAGACTAATTATGCTAACACTGATTAAATCAGGCCTATTTAGGTATTATTCATCAAGGGATACCTAATTAAGATAATATGTCAAAGAACAGCGTAACTAGGCCTGTACTAATTAAGGCATGTATAATTAAGATATGACTAAATACCCCAAGCATAATTATATCATGACTAATGAAGACCAGTGTATTAAACAATGTATCATTAGGTTGAAGTCAATTAGACCGAGTCTAATTAGTGTAACACTAATCAGGCCCTGACTAATTAAGTTAAGACTAAGTCAAGTCTCAATAAGCTTAGCTTATTAAGTTACGCCAAATTAAGCCAAACATTACAGACGTAATGATTTCATTCGAAACTAATTTACCTCAGTCAACCGTAATCTGCTGCAATCATTAATTCACCCTAATGTAAGTCTAGCGCAATCCGCTCTATAATAAGCCATAGTCCACCTTAATGCACCTTAGTCTGTCTTAATCCACCCTAATGCGCCTTAATGAGCTCTAATCCACCCAAGTACACCCTAATCAGACCTAGTCCTTTAATCTACCTTATAGAATAAATATTTTGGGTTCGACTCTTGTTATTGAGTACGAATACTAGAAGGTGGCGCACTGGAGTACCATAGGGAATAAACCCATCTACAATCACTGATGAATTAAAGTTTGGGATTAATTTGTGATTTATTACAGGCTGCAGGCATGCATTTGTTGGCTTCTTGGAAAACTATATTTATGATGACTTTTGCACCGCACCGTTCGCGTCCACGCCGAGGTAGTTTACGGACGCCTTCCAATGGCATCTATGAGGCTTGCTCATTAACAAATATATTTTTACATATTTCCAGCAACTATTTTGCCTATATAGGTGCTCACAACGCAAGGAAAAGCGAGCGCACGGCACGCACGCGCTTACGGTTTTAAAAAAGGCGCGCGGCGAAGGGCCCGCACACAGCCGATGCGGGCGTGTCTGCCATCGGCCAATAGCAGCGACGCTCCTTGTAAATGCTCTATGACGAAATAGAGCATATTCAAGGAGCGTGAGGAGAAGCTGCTTTTTGAGTTGAGGGCTCCTGAAGAAGTGGAAGCTTTGTGCTCCGCTTGTGAACGCTACGCTTCGCGGATGACTACAGCATTTGGCTGAGATGTTCGTTACAGCGTAGGCAAGCCGTAGAATAGGTTTTTTCATCAAGCCCAGAGGGCGGTTCAGGACCCCTTTAAGAAACTAAGAAATTCGTTGCAGCCAACTTAATGGCTGCAACGAGGATGCAACCAACTTAATGGTGTTTGCTCTCGTCATTACTATTTGAGATTTCGTCGAGTGACCTCAGGTAATGAGCTATTGTGAAGTAAGAAAACTTTTAAGGAGTTGCTTTAAATGGAAGATATCACATGGATAAGGTGTAATGCGTGTAAATTAGTGTGCGAATAACGTATTTCTATGGTTGTACGTGCAGTGCGCTGTCCCGCCAAGGTGGTCTGGTGGTTATGGCACTCGGCTGCAGATCTCAAGGTCGCGGAATTGAATCCCACCCGTGGCGACTGCATTTCAATGGAGGCGAAAGGACGAGGTCTGTGTACTGTGCGATGTCAGCACGCCAACGAACCTCAAGTGATCGAAATTTCCGCAGCCCTCCACTACGGCGTCGCTCATAATCATATTGCGTTTGGAACATAAAACACCAACAATAAATCAAGCAGTTGTTTTACTTGTTTCAGGACTGAAAGGCAGAGAGCGAGATTTGAAAAGAATTAACACCATCTTCCCAAAGGGAACCCTGATGGGATGCGAAGCAGCAGCGTTGCGCACGGGTGGCGTCACGGGTTGAACGGCGCTAACGCGGGTGCTTCGCATCCCATCAGGGTTCCCCTTGGGAAGATGGTGTTAATTTTGCGCGTGATCCGACGAGTCGGCGGTGTAGCGAGCGGCGGTAGCGGCACGTGTTGCGGGCGCTGCGACGAGCGCGCGGCAGGCGAGGGAGAGAGTGACGTCAGCGCGCACTGAGAGGGGAGCGTGACGTCGACGCGCAGCTGCGGCGTGACCTACTTGGCACCGCTCCAACACCTTCGGCGAGGGGAGCGCGTTGCGGCGCGTTGTACGGACGTACGGAGGGAGAGCGTTACACAGGCTAGTCAAAGAGCTGCTTCGCATCTAAAAGCACGACGTGAATATGTGCTTGTGGGCAGTGACATCAGCACCCTCGAACGAGCTACGAACGAATCATGTCGATGATGTAAGCAACATAGAGTTTCCTGCTACTAGAGAGAACTCTGCCGCTAGTGTCTATGGGTGTTTCAAACAAGGCGGTTGAGCCAGCATGGGAATGGTGGGTAAGACATGGATTTGCCTAGTCTTTGTTCTTCTGGCTTTGTGCGGCTTTGCGACTTCAAAAGAAGAAATAGGTCATTCATGACAAAATATTGCACTAAAACGGAAGATTTCGGAATAATTACGTACGTGCTCAGGTACTTGTTGTTTTTTCGCGGTTAGAAAAATACCGAACGCTACGAAATTTAGCAATATTATGCGACATGGCAAAGTTGCCCCCTCTACTTGCGCACATATTTTGTAGCGCCCATCCATAAAGGTTAAAGTTCCAGATATAATTGCGTTCGAACTTGAAATAACTACTTTTGCTCTTTTAAGTGAAGTGCTAATGTTTCCAAGTGTGTAGAAGATGGGTGCGTCTTCTAAATATAACAAACGGGCTTTCGCTCGCTTCTTCATTATAGCAAGGCAAGTGTTCCACTACATTTGTAGAAACTATATGGGTCAAGCCGCTGCGCGAGGCCGTAGCAGAAGCGCGGTATCGCCCATCATTTGGTGGTTGGTTTTGTGCAAATACCTGATGTTAAATAAACAGCTCGATCTGAGCTGACTTTTTGAGCGTCGTCTGCAGGCGCGTCTGCCTATCGCCCAGTCGGCGTCTACCGAGCACGGTAACTGTGCGCCTGCTTGGCGCGTTCGGTCGGCGTTGAATTAACCAGACTGCAAAGTTGAAATGCTGTAGTACAAGATGTACGAACAGCCTTTTCACAAGGGATGTATGTCAGTCGTGAAAGCATCTGGTGGAAAAGAAAAAAAAAACAGCGAAACGGCATCGATAAACTTCGCGATACGCAGCGCGAATATTTTAGAAGTTAGGCAATATACCACTGCAAATAATATATCTAGCCAAATAAAGTTGTAACCAACCAACCAAATCAACAAACGCAACAACGAAACAGACTGCATGCCAGCTCATCATTCCAAACGACTTTAGTACATGCCACAGATGATCTCTATAAAAGTAGCGTACATTACAGCCGCTGCCTTCGTCGTGTAATGAAAAAGTGTAGTAATGCCACTCGCGTCACTGAAGCTAAAAAACAGGACTAAACAAACCCACCAGAACGTTTGAAGCCGCAGGCACGAAGTCAAGACAAATCCATGTCACACCCACCATTCCCATGGTAGCTTCACTCTCGTAGCACCAGATTTCCCTCTAGTATTTTGGTAGGAAAATTTATGGTAAGCAAGCCGCATGCGTGAAAAGGGCAAAATTAAGGGCGACATGTATGGCCAGCAGTACTATCACCGCGGATCGTTCCCTCATAGCATTTTTGTGGGCGCTAGTATCGCTACGCGAAATCGCCTGGTACGTTTTGAAGCCTCGCGCACTTCATTATAAGCCTGAAGAAAGCAGAACAATCGTGCCTGTTCGGAGGAAAACACGCTATGTGGACATTAATTAACAGGTGTTAGGATTTCCCCATTGAATATTTTGCGTATAAAGCAACGGGCAAAAAATTGGCTAGTTAACTGATAGTAAATAATTTCTTGCTAATGTTAGTCGTTGTTGTTGATGCGGGATAGCGATCACTGTTTCCTTGAGCCACCGGATCGGAATTGGGATGGGTATCCGGAGAGAAAAAGAAGAATATGAAGACGTTCATAGTGATGATTATGAAAAGAAAGCAAGCACGTATAAGACACCCAACATATTGCGGCGCTTGTAACGCCTACTGTGCGACCAGGCGTACTGGCTTGTGAATATGCTAAGGATGCGTTTTTCATCAGGCTAATGGCCTAGAACCGAGGCGTTGCATTGCTAGCGCCGTCTGCTATAAAACCAGCCCAGCCTACGTCATTTTGCGCATGCACGATGTACACTTGAGCGAGAATTTCAGAATTTCAGGCAAGTCATGACCCCCTTCCACCCCCACCCAAAAAAAAAAAGAACGAAAGAAACATGAGTGTAACGAATGCGATTCGTTCGTTTCGCAAATGTGCAGGTGGTTTCGCGCGCTGCGTTTTCACGCAGCACCATATTGCGGTGCGTCGTTTGGAACAGCCGCTCGCTAAAAATACGGCGTCTGCATGCACTCTTCTGTCAGGAATCCAGCTGCAGACCTCTGCGGGACACCGGTGGCAACCAGCTTAAAAATTGAAAAAATTGAGAGAAGTCACACAAGCACTTAGTCGCGGGTTACCCACTAGCCGTAAGTCTTCATTAGGTGCTTTTTCTTTCTTCTCTTTTTTTTTGCCTTTTTGAGAAAGAAGCTTCGGTTCCCTAGAAGGAAATGGGACACGGGCTTGCAGGATACCTTAACAGCCGCTTTGCTGCTCGGACCGCCCCGCAAGCGCACACTCGTTTTAAAATTGATGCACCCGGCTGCTCCTGCCAGAAGCACGGTGCCTTTCTGCTAGAAATTGTGCGTTTGCCCGGTGAACACAATATACAGCGCGGCCACACGGGAAGTAGTCGAGACGGTGGGCAAGCGTGCTGCCCGAGTGAAAAGAAACAGAGAGGAATGGTTTATGGAGGGCGCCTTGCAACACGTGCGCTCTGTGCTACTGCATGCCTTGCGCTGGGATAGAAACTATTTTATTGTATTACAAAGGAGAAGCTATTTGCGAAGCTATTTGCGCTCTTGAAAGCTCAACGCCATGAACGCGGACTTCCGGGGACCTGTTAGCATGGATTCAGAGAAGGATACCGCCGCTAGGTGTACACGCATGGTATACTGTTCCGGTTGCACAAGAATCGCCAATCATGTCGATGCGTACATTTTTTATTAGCATGTGTTTTTCGCTGACGTTCCACTATAACAATACAAGATTGGCACTTAAATTAGGCGCAATGCACAACTGGGCCAGAACAAGAGCGCAGGTTACGAGAATTCGATGCAGAGAACAAAAAACATCGTTTAACCTTGTTCTAAAAAGTTATGGTTGCCGAATGACCTAAAAAAATCTCTTATGGCTATATGCTATTTCCATTGTAGGTTTTTATGATTATTTCCTATAATCTATCTGCCTGAATGGTGCGCAACTCGCGTGCTACTGGGCTTCACTTGGTGATCTGCCTTTATAAACACCTCTTCTAAACTTGCAGTTTATAGCATTTCAGTCATTGTATTTCCTTGTATGACCCCTTTCGTGATCGGAATTCCTTTTTCCGGCTCTTCTTAAGGAAGGGTAAGGTGGCTGTTGAATTCTTGCAGGCGCTGGACAAAGCAGCGTTTCGAGTGCTCCTTGACTGCGTAATGCATCCAATACTGCTTATTAATAAGGCGCCTTTTTAATTTGCGATACCGTTCCTGCTTAAGAATTCACACAGGCTGTAGTGAAGGGTCGAACATGTCTCTGCAGAACCTAACATGAATGCCGGGCTCGGATCAGAGTATATTGACACGTGCGGTTGTTTTGGTTTGTTTAAGGGGAACGCCGTTGCCACTTTCCTGTGGCAGGCGCGCTTGTTTTGATCGTTTGCGGGAAGCGCCATTTCACTTTCTGTTACGCGCAACGCAGGCCGCGTTTATCTTGCATGTCACTTCGGGAAGCCTGTTGACCGTTCTTGAAACTTTGCATGCCTGACGCGCACATGTGAGTAACTTCTGGAATTTCATAAAGCCCCGCCACGGTGGCGGGGCTTCACATTCACATTTCTTCATGACGCTCTATATTGCATCTCTCTCCTCCTCTCCCTCACTCCTCCTTCCCACCCTTTGCTGCACTATTCTGTACATGGCTGTTCTATGTTTACACTCTCACATTCTCTTCTTATTCGTCTCCCTCCTATGCCCCCTTACATCAGTTCTCCTCACTCGCACGTCCCTTTCACCCTCCTTTCCTTCCTCCTTACCGTTATTTCTGCTTCACGCCGCCTTTCTATGCTATAATATGCATGGTTATGCTGTGCTAAGAGCCGTTTGGCACGTGCCCACTTTCTATGGTGCATCAACTATGCTCCCTTTTAGTAGTTACGTGCAGCGCTATGGAAGCTACAAACGTCCTCGGCTAACCAGGAAGGCGAACACATGTTAAACGTGTCCTTCCCCGCCATGTCGGCTACCAGTGGTAGGCGCCGCAGTGACCGCGGCAGCCTTGGTATAGTCTGTTTCAGGAGTTCCGTGCAGCAGAGCGAAGGCCACTAGGCCATCGAGCGCCGAATTCTTGCGAGGTGAGACGAAATGTCGGTGTTCGGATGCGCACCTCCGATCCACTCCTGCCAATAGGGGCCTCGCTTCATCTTCTCCTCCTCTT
The DNA here is from genome assembly GCA_013339685.2 of Hyalomma asiaticum. Lineage (NCBI taxonomy): Eukaryota > Metazoa > Arthropoda > Arachnida > Ixodida > Ixodidae > Hyalomma > Hyalomma asiaticum. The sequence goes on from CM023481.1 coordinate 20,169,693, forward strand.
TCCAAGGCTTCTCCTTCCACTGCACGGTTCGCTACTGGCAGATGCCATTGTGCGGAGAGATAAGGTTTAGGCGTGTTTGCCCTCTTGATTGCCTGAAGGGGCCTGTAGCTTCCACAGTGCTGCACGGAACTCCTGAAACAGACTATAGGAGGTAGAGCAGGCGGCACGAGCGGCACGGCAGGTGCGTCTCCGAACAATGGCACTACATCTCGCTTAGGAAGGAGTCTGCGTTCGATGGCCCCGTAGCCTTTGCTCTGCTGCATGGAACAACTGAAACAGGAGTTATACTGAAACAGTCTACAAGGCAATGCCAAGCTTTACCCTCTCCCCTCCTTCTTTCCTTGCTTCTCGCCACCTTTTCCCTTTCCAACCCCCATTGTATACTGTACTATTAGGAACCGCTTGGCACATACTCGCTCTCTGAGGCGCATATCCTCTGAGCCTATACCCAGTTTTCAGCGGTCGGCCCACAGAATGTGGCCAAGCCTATAAGCTGCTCCGCTGTAAAAAAGAAAAATAACACGTTTTTCAAGCTATCCTTGTCAAATAAAGTACTTTCCTGTTCCAGGCCGCCAGTTCTAGAGCATTTCACCTGCGAATTTCTGGAATGTTCCTGCAGTGCAATATCGTTTGCTCAATAGGAGAATTTAAGGAACATTTGGAATTTTTATTTATTTCGCATTTTTCGCAAATGCGGGAGAAAGCAACGTAAAATTCTTGTTTTGCATTAGTCGGACAACTGAAATTTTTAATCGTGAATGCAGCTGTCTCTAACTGCACGAGCTCTGTAGAATTTGGTTGTTTTAAGGGTCCGGTGCAATGTAAAAAAAAGAAAAGAAGAGAAAAAGGCGCCTAGTTGGATTTCTGAAACACGTAGATTATCATAACGATAAAAACGCACGCTCACGTATCATGTCGACAGACGCTAGCAACACACAATTTCATTAACACAAGCATATCATCATCGTCATAGTTAGAACTGTATTGGTACAGGCGTAAGCTGAGTCAAGCCTAATTACTTCAGTGCGTTTACTTCAGAAATTTTTAATAAGACGCTGATTTCATTTTTCTAACGAAAGAATCAATGAAACCGATAGAAACGTAGACTAAGTTATCAGGTCCATGCGCGAAAGGTTCATTGGACTTATGCCTTTTTTGATGATTTTAAGAGTAAAAATAAGCTGTGTTTAACGTGCCGAAGCTACATAAATAAAGTTATCAAGACCACCCTATAACAAAGAATACTAAAGTGCTTCTCTCTCTGTCCTTTTTTTTTTTTGCTTCTCATGCGTTTCTGATATCACGCTCCTCATCACACTGTCCTAACACAACGCGGTCTTGTGCTAATTCCAAGTGTATGTTATGGATCAGGAATCAGTGTAGGGCAGTGCCACTGTGTTAGTCGTAGCATGTACGCAGGACCAGATATAAAGTGCTAAATACGTGTAAAATGCGCGAGAACACGAGCAGTTTCAAGGGGGCACTCTAGGGAATAAGGATTTTTCTCGCATAAGTAAATTACGTTTTCACGTCGCCAAAAGCACGCCTCTCGCGAGGAGAAGACGCTTGATAAGCTATACAAAATGCGCAGAAAGAAAATAAAAGTGGTGACTCCTCCTCAGAAGTTCCCTCATTAATACGCGTGACGTCACACATTTTGGACGGCGTCTCCTTAATAAAATACCGTATATGGCGATATGAGGAATTGGCCATATCTGGCTATATATGGCACATATCCCTATGTGGCTGCATTTGCCTCAGTTGTGATAGAACCATATGTGGCAATAAAATGCCAACACAAGGAACGTCAGACTCTGAAGCGTGTTGCACAAATAGGGCCACATACCCACACGTCCCACATATATCCACATATGCACATCTGGCCAAATACGTATATCTGGCTATATGTGGCACGTGTCCGTATGGCCCGCAACAGTGGTCTAGTTGGTATGGCACTCGGCTGCAGATCCGAAGGCCGCGGCGGCTGCATTTCGATGGAGGCGGAATGTTCAGACCCGTGTGCTGTGCGATGTCAGTGCATGTTAAAGAACCCCGGGTGGTCGAAATTTCCGGAGACTCCCACTACAGCGTCTCTCATAATCAGAGCTGGTTTTCGGACCGTTAAACTCCACAAATCAGTCAACGTGTCCGTATGTGGCCGTATTTGCCCAATACGGATCAGTCTCACATGACATTCCTCGTGTTGGTCTTTCGTTGCCATATATGCTTCTGTCACAATTTGGGCAAATACGACCACATAGGGACACGTTCCATATATAGCAACATATGCCCAATTCCTGATATCGACATATATGACATTTTTGTAACTGCTACTAAGTCCTACAAAACTATTTTTGGGTAAATGAGGTATATACATTGAGTTCTTAGGTTGTCAGAGACTCATCATGGCGCATTTCAGACTATCCTACTGGGCCATTGTGGCAAGAAAAAAAAAACGCGATAGGTTTTGTGACGTCACCTCGCCAAAGATTTGGCGCGGAATTCAAAGATACAACTAAGATGAAACCTTGACCTTGTTTTCCTCTTGTAATATTCAACAGAAACTGGTGAAATTAACGACATTGTAGTTCACCAACAACAATCTATCTGTTCTGAACCACTTCCGCGTTTCACATTAGGGTAACTGCCTACGTATACTGCTTTGTCTGAAAACATAGGAAACTACTAAATTAGCGAAACGCACTTCCCCGCGGTTCCATGATTGCATGCGTGCCTAAGCGTCGTTGTCCTTGCGGCACAATCATCCACATCTACCGTAATGTATGCGATGTCTTGTATACTAATTGCATCGATCTATTCTGTTCCGGCAGCCTAATTAATGCGTGTAGCGGCCGCGTGGACCTGTTACCATGTATAATGCATTCCTTTACCTACGATCTATAGCTGGCACGAACAGACTGGACAGCGGAGCATCGTTGTTAAGAAAAGCCGGATGCCTGTATGCTGTGTTTACCTGTCGTTGCGATAAATGCCGCGGCCTTATAGAGGACGCATAGAACGAGCAAGACAGTATCCATCATTCATACTAGACGGCACGTTTATTTTCAGGTGGAAGAAAAAAATTGCGCAGGACATCTGGGTTAGCCGAGGAAATTTCACTAATGTCATGACTATTCCGCTGCTTGTCTTGTATAGGTGCATTAGATGAATAACTATCGCCACTAGAAAGCGGATGTGCATTCCAAGGGGCAACATGTATTCGCCAAGTCTGGATCAACTTGTTCGTCTTTTATAGGAGACTCCTAGGGCTTGCATTAAAAAGGATTACCATTAGGTTCTTGCATGTATCGAGCCTTTTGGACAAGTTTAACGAAAAGCTTAACAACAGTTTGTTTGAGTAGGGCGGTACTTAAATTCGGAAACTATAGGGTAAAATGCACCTGCTTCTCGCCCGCGGCTTGCGTATTATTCGCTGTATTTGTCTTCCTTGATCGCTACCGTGGGTGCGGCATAGCCTTCGGAGCAAAGACTCTATCCGCGATTCCCGTCCCACTGCATATCAGCTTAGGCAAATGGGTATTGGCCTCGAGGACATACCGTGGCGCCATCTGCTGGAACCTATCCGTGACGCAGAAAACACGACATCACGGGATACCGGCTGCGAAGTCTCCAGTGGTTCAGCCCGGCCTGACGCCGTTGTTTTGAGCGTTGCAAGCGTTGTATATGCGCGTCTTAGCTCCAAAACAGCCTGCTGTTCAGGCCAGAAAATGTTTCTTCGGCGAGCCAACATGCGTTATCGCCGTGTTGACCACTCTTGTCAGAACGTGTGCGCACGCAGCGCTATACGGGCGACGAATGTGCAGGGGCTTTACGAACGCGAAGAGACCACTCTCATCAAAGGCGACCTGTTCGGAAAACTATTTAGGTAGCCATCACTGTAAGTTCACATATATACAGCGCGCATTTATGCTTACTGAGTCAAGCGCGAATACGTGCAAATTAGCACTCTCGTGCCGACGGCGGCCAGTCAAGAGGTAACATATCGATTCGTGTTGACAGCGGTGCACGATATATACATGCCATGCTTTCCCATCCCTTTTCCCTAGTTCTGGATGATTAATTAAACGGACGATGCATATGATGCGTTGATATGGGTAACTAAATTTGCATGACCTTTTATGAAGGTAGCCACCGTGCAGTCCGCTGAACAGTACTGCTCGCAGCATTCGTCCCCGCAATAATTGTGGCGCGTGCGAAATGGCACTTTCGCCAGAGCTATTGCGGGGATGAGATTTATCACAAACCTATCCGTCACCGATACGCGGCACTTCAAGCACAGTACGCGGTTCCAGCTTGTGTGGGGATGCATCTCTGACCGGGGCATCTTGACTGACGATGAAATCAAAACGCCGTGTCGTATTTCGCGCTGGCATAGTTCGGGAACAAGGCGCCGTTCTCCAGCAGGTGCATATAAGCGTCGTAAATTCAAATGCCCGCAGTCTGACAAACTTCATCTTGTACTCAACGAACATTTTAGCCGTAATGCCATACACAAAATTTACTCCGAGGGAAGCTTGTAGACGACCAAAAATGAGCGCTTGGCTGTGTCCCCGTTCTCACGTCTTGTTGCCGAGCCGCTTCGTTTTGAAGTAGGCATGAAGGCTACGCCAAGCTCGGTCGAATTAGCCAATCACTGTAGCACGAAGCAGGAATCCATGCTCAAAAGCAAGGATGAAAATAACAGCCTTGGGGAAGAAAGGCCTCGGAAAACCAGCGAGCAGCTAGGGCGGCTTGGAAAGCAAGCCACGTGATGTCGTTTATGACGTCACGACGACAGTAGCGCCTGCTTCTCCAGTGGTGGCCCCCGAGGCCAATATTGTGACACGATAATGCTCAGCCAATGCAAGCAACATTGCTGCTAATAGATACTACCCGGAATTGATCCGAGACTACTTATAAAGTGATTTGTAAACCGAAGTGTGTTATTAGTAACATTTTCCATACGACAATGTAGAGTATTTGGCGTTGTGCACCAGCGCAAGTTCAGAAACAGTAATGACGGCGGAATTACACCCCCCCCCCCCCAAAAAAAAAGAAAATCAACTGCTACAACTCAGGAAGGTGGCTACGGCTGTGTGCCTGAAATATATATTTCACATAAAGGGAGAAATCAATGTATAAACTCTTAACTGAAAATCATACAAAATCTACTGAGCTTGTTATATATCAGTTAACTTTTTTTGATGGTGACCGTACTACTAGGTTGGTGCAATATGATAAAATTATTATTTGCGGAAATCATTTACGCAGTCATTCTTCTCAGGATAAAGTTTCACCAAATCCTTTCAGTGGGAATATTAACGGAGAGATATCTTCAGTGGCTACGGCTACTTGTGAAGAAAAAAGTTGCGAATTCGGTTAAAGAACTCCGAGGTGTGTTCGCCTGTGTCGCAGTGCCTTCGGACCGTGACTTATCTCTGGCAATTGTGGTCACAGCCCTGCATTCGCCTCACGTTTTTTCATCAGGATGTGGGAGCAGCCACTGCCCCAATCAGAATGCTCCTGCGTGCCCTGCAACACATTTTTGATACGATGCGTCGCCCACAACGTCGCAAACCACGACGTACATTTCCCAGTCTTCTGAACAGCGTGGATAGAAGTCCCCTGTGCACAAAGTACTTTTTGGACCCTGGTGGAGCTACCCTGTTACTGTCCACCTAGCGGACGCGTTCACTTCTGCCTGACGTCATCAGATTTAATGCACGGTCTCCGAAATTTGATTGACGAGTAACGAATATTACGAGGCTGCGCTTCCGCGTTCAAGCGCACATTCCGTTTCTGGAATTTTTGTTGAGAGCTGCGTAGACCTCGGTAATGCCAAATTAAATGACATGTTGACACAAACCAGAAACTATCGGTGTCTATTGGATCCTATCGTTACCGCATGTTGTGCCGCTTTAGTAAATTAGTTGCAACAAAAATTGAAAGCCACGAGCCCGAGAGTTACAAAACAGCTTTCCTGGGGTGACGGCCCATCGAAGACGCGCTTGATTTCGAGGTTATACAACATTTTCTCGTTTACAACACGCTATTTTGTTTCCGAACGGTATATTCTGTTATGTGAGCACATGCGATGAAGAAGTTTGCGGGGATAGCGTAATCGCAGTTAGCATGGGACCGGGATAATTGGAGGCCTGTGGCCTTTGCCCTGTAGTGCGCTTAGACACGAGGATGATGATGATGATGATGATATTAAGGCACATTTTTATTTCCAAGAGGTTGGAGACTGCTACTTGTGTAACGTTCGCAAAACCTTTTTCTTTCCTTTCTATTAAATCAACAAAAAAAGTGCTGCCAGAGTCACGTAAGACTGCTTACATGATGGGATGCAAAATCACCAACAGCCAGCCACATAACTGTGACGTCACGCGCAGTCACGCACGCACTGGGCTTACGTTTGTTCCGTAGCACCTAAGACGCGCCGTATATATACTGAAGCCAGCGTGCCTGCCGGACTGGCACACCGTGGATGGAGGTCAGATCCCCACCCTGGCCGCGAAATCTTTTCAAAACCACCAGTTGACTTTGTTTTGCAAAAACATTACCGAGAAGTCTGCCGATATTAATTGGCGGTTCTTGCACGCTACGAACACGCCATCCGGCATTCCATCACGTATTCTTACGTGGTGACGTCATGGTTATGTAATCATGCGACGATATTGCTTCTCCTTTACACGACTCTTGATACCATTAGTGTTCACGCCCGACGGCAGGCGCCCATGCCTTCGACTCGAGAGCCAAGTAATGCTTCGGCATTAATAAACTAACGTGGTAACTTCTCTGTATGAAGAACACGTTCCTCGTATGCGGGGCGCCTGCATTTGGTTTCGGGCGTCACTGATGCCAAGGAATACGTGAAATTAAAGCTGTCTTTTGCATGTTTACTTTTCAAGCCTGCTTGCATTTTATGCTCGGGCATCACATTTGCAAAAAAAGAAAAAAATATACCAATTACATTCATGTGATGTTCGACTGCCACAAGGCCTGCGTTCATCTGCCAAATATTTTCACATTCGCGTATACCTCTTTTAAGCGACATACCTAGCGGCTCCAAGTCATGTTCTAGTACATGATCTCGCCATTGACCATCACTCACTCCTGTCTAGGCCACGAGCCATCCATGTAACAGAAGTGCACTGTCCTTCTCCCTCGAGTGATGATTCGTGGCCAGCACCGCCCCTGCTTAGCACTCAGCTGTAGTTTATGTGACTAGCTGTGAACAAGTGGGATTTTCCGAGGAGCTGCTACTCTTGTTATCTACAGCCTACGTGTTGAACAATAATTTTGCATACAAGCTGGCAGATACAGTTGAACGACGTACTCGAAACGCGGTGATAACTTTTGCAATGAGGATAAATAATGTTTTTGGCATTTACTCAGTATCAGAAAAGGATCCAGCTACTTTTTTACAACAGGTTTATTTAACAACGATGGCAGTTTTGCAGAAGTGTCTACAAGATTGGTAATACACACAGGGAGCCCCAAAGTTATAAACTGTTATGGGGCTCCCATACATAACCTGAATGGGATAATAACGACGAGCTGCAACAAAAACTGCCCCTTCTGATTTAATCAGTAAAATGCAAAAAGCAGGTTTTTGTGCAGCTATAAAAACTTTAAAATCTGGCAGTTTACGAGCGAAAATCGTGATATATGCTGCCCTTTACCGCCGCGCCCACGAAGTTGTGTACTTCAGAGGGACACAAACGATGCGTAAGTGGAAAAAAAAGGTCTACGAAAAAAAAAATCATCAGCCTAGTTTCAATGTATAAAAAGAACTTCCGATGGGGCATATGCGCATACGGCAAGAAGAAGGCGAAAAATCAGTTGGCGGCGCACCGACAGCATAGATAGCGATTTCTGCATGTCACGGAATGGTTTACTAGAATCTACTCGAACCTCATAAACTGCAATTTTCGTATTTTTCATTCTGAAAAAAAAAAACGTAAGGGGTTGTATCGCGAGAGTTTATCTGGTCTCTCGACTGTCAGAGATCTTGCTACCATCATGGTGTTGACTTCTACTCAAGTACTTCAGAGGGGGCAGGTTGACACCATTTACACCATTTACTGCGACCTCAGTGAGGCTTTAGATGTAGTCAGGCACTCAATGCTTTTGAATAAACTTCGTCACTTTGACGTCGACTTTTCAGTTGTCGACATCCTCCACCGCTATCCTTCGATAGGCCGTGATATGTTGTCATTAATGAACAGACGTCTTCCTTGTACGACGCAACCAGTGGGCTCCCTCAAGGGTCAGTATTAGGCCTACTCGTCTTTCTAATTTTTATGGACGGCGTTTCTTCGGCTGTTCGAAAATTCTTGTTTCCTTCTTTATGCAGATTGCATCAAGATATTTAAGGAAATTCATACTATCAACGGCAGCCCCAATCTGAAATCAGATTTACTTTCTTTTTCAAGGTAGTGCAAGAGCAATTACATCTCATTAAATACAAATAATACCGAAGTCGTGAATTTCTCTGGCAGAAGTGCGTGGGTATCATTTCCATACCCTGTTAATCCTGCAGCGTTATGTAAGCTGTCTGAGGTAAATGACCAAGGTGTTCTTTTCTGCGCACACTAAGCGCATTGCTATTCCTCGGCTCGATTTGCAGGATGTCAAGAGAATTCAACTCTCCGATACCCTTCTTGAAATTGTACACTGCGATATGTCTGACCCAACTTGTGATCTGGAATGGAATCTCCGAGTTCAGTAGTAACACCGTTGTGCTGGTCCAGAGAAAATTCCTAAGCATATACAATCATCACTTTGCTCGACAGGGCCCTGTACCTTGGAGAAACAATGTTGGTTTATTGTCGCTGCCACCTCTTCACTGCTGCCGAAATAGTGGTGATCTGCTATTTCGTTTTAAACTTTTGCACGGTACTATTACCTGCCCTGAACTGCTCCAATGCATCAGTTTTCTAATTCCGCGCAAGACAACGAGACAGCAAAGGCCTTTTCATGTACTTGCCTACCTCTGCCAATGTTCTACTGTCCAGAGAATAGAGAATCTCAATAAGGCCAATTTTCTGGACCTCACATTTTTCAAGACTTCCTCTCATTGTTTTCGCCTAAGATTTGTACTGCTATAAAAGAGCATCGCCAAAACTTTTTTGGTGTACCTGATGCCTCACTGTGAACTGCTTTTAACATTGCCTGTATGTATCCCTCATGTTGTATCTTCTGTTCTCGTTTCGACCTTCATTTTTTCTTTTCTTACATTATTGTAGCTCTGTATTTCTCCTGTATGCTGTCTTGAATCTAATGTTTGTTCTCCCTCTATAGACCGCATCTTGTATTTTGCTCTGTCGTGAATATTTCTTAATTTGATTTTCTTTTATATTTCATCGCGCTTGTCGCGCTTACCGTCTCAATTTTATCGTATGGTAATAGCATTCCTTCGCATGGGGCACGTTTCATTTATTTATTTATTTATTAGGGACGAAGCTCCTAAAGCCGTGGGTCTGTACATCCCTTGTATATCGTGGTACGCGACCGCCTAGTTCCATAGAGATGCATGCAAACTGCAGTTGGGTGACGATATACTAGATGGCGCTGGTCGTCATCGCCCTTTCCCGTCTAGTTTCCTAGATGGCGCTGTCCCATAGAGATGTGTGCATTCTGGCGGTTGGGTGACTGGACACTAGATGGCGTCATCACGGTGATTATGCCGCGGTCGAGCTCGACGATAGTCGAGCTGCCCCCCTCTCTAGCCCCCACTCTCTCCTTTCCCTCCCTCTCTCCCTCCCTCTCGCCCTCTCCCTCACAACTGTTCAACGGTCCCCCCCTCCCCCCTCTCTCGCCTCGCGATGCCGACGCAGGCAGCGTCTGCTAGCGAGTTTCTTGTTTCCCGTATATATGGCCCTGGATTTTGACCTCCAAGGTAGTGCCTGTGTACGATTTCTCCTATGCGTGATTAAACAATGAAAATTCACAGCGTACATGTAAAATTAAAGTGAACTGCAAGTCACCATAACTCTCATCGACCCTTTAGTATAAACACGCACGACCTCACGTCGATAATGTACTGGGCAGAATTCACGGTTTACCGATGAACCTCCGCAGCTTCGCCCACTCATCATTCACCCCGTGGATATGCTGTGATTTATTTATTTATTTATTTATTTATTTATTTATTTATTTATTTATTTAGCAATACTGTCAATCCCTGATGGGACTATAACAGGAAGGGCAAAAGACAATGGCAACAGTGGCAAATAAGCACATTCGAAATACAAGCAAAGCATACAACTGTCTCAATAAAAGGTATTAATAATACAAAGAAAGCATATCGGTACAGAATAAACTATCGGTTAGGACTTACGGATAGCTGTATGATTATTATTATTATTATTATTATTATTATTATTATTATTATTATTATTATTATTATTATTATTATTATTATTATTATTATTATTATTATAGTTATTATTATTAATCATAGCACGACGCGGTACCTACTGCAGCGTTATCAAGCTCTCGTACTGATATGTAGCTTCAGCAGGAGTACTTCCGCGCGTTGCAGATTGCAGAATCGCTTGTCTTATCCTGGCCAGTCAAGAAACATTGTCTGTTTAGCTATAAGCCAGCAACACCGAGTAATAAAGGTTCTTTGTTCCGCCACTACACGCCACGTACGCCCGGGCGAAATTTATAATGAATTCATCGCATTAATCTAAACTACACTGCCGTCATTTAGCATAGGGACAGAATTATATAAGCACATTTGTCTTTTGTGCTTGGTGTCCGATGCAATTTTTTTTTGAGCGCCTTCCCACAGAACATTATTTAAGAGTCGTTGGTGCTTTGTATTTTCCAATGGATGAATTTTGGCAAGTTCTGGTTTTGGAATGCAAAACCTCAGAACTCAATCAATCGTTCGATCAATCAATCACTTTTGGCAAGTTTTTCGCGCTTAGCTAACTGCTCCTAAACGCGATCCACAGCCTCAAGAGCAGCTAGAAGCCATCCATCCAGGTTGGCGAACAGGAGAGCCTTTGAAGACGGTGACGGAACCTTCTCTGACCATCGGGCTCTTCTGGAGAAACTCATTTTTGTTGACGGACGACACAATGGTATTGTCACAGAAGCAATATTCCTTGGATGCCTTCCTCTATGGGTAGCGCATCAGGTTCCAGATTGCGGACTCCAAATGAAAATACGGGCCACACTGTCTCGTAATATGAGGCTGATCGATCCCACACATGCAAACAGCACTCCAAGCGTTCTTGGCTCCAGCTAGAGCTTGATTTTCATGAAAAGGCTTTTGTTACCACACACGTATGGTTTTTCACCCCGCTAGAGAGAGAGAAAAAAAGAAAGGCAAGAAAGGCAGGGAGGTTAACCACACGAGCGTCTGGTTGCTATCCTGCAATGGGGGTAAGGGAAGAGGGAAAAGGCGAGCACTTCACGCCCACAGGAGGAGTACGGTTGGGCATCAACGCCGATGTTCCTCTGACATAGCTCGATTTCAGGACACTGGCATTCCGTCGGGAACTCATGATGTTCCCGACTTCAGTGCGGAAAAAGAGCAGGGCGCGTTCAGCAGATCACAGGAGAAGTGAGAACATTGGGTTAATGGTTTCCATCACTTTCAAGACTGGGGCGTAGGTGTCTGTAGCCTAATTAAAAGCGTGTGTACGGTATTCAAAGAAGATTGAAGCTTTGCAACAATTTCCTCCTCCTTCTCGGGCAACTCGTCGGAGGGCGCTGTGTGTTGATCTAGTCGCTCTAGTTTTGGATTTGGCTATGGCTCCGGCTGCAGCTTTGGCAACCTGGGCCATTAATTTGTGCACATGTTCTCCGGTTCATTGCTGTCCCCAGAGGCGCCGCAAACAGACGCACATATGGTCTAGGGGGCACAGGAAGAGGTGTCATCGGCTGTGAAGCACTCTTCTCCAAGACAGCGGAGCTCCTTGTACTGCGACGCCGTCGGGAGCATCGCCTTGGGAGCATCACCTTCGAACGGCAGGAACAGCTTCCCGATGAGAGGAACGGTCTCGTAGCATCTGCCTGAGGATCTTATTTTCCTTCCTTACCTTGGGGCGGTCCTTTGACGAAGCGTCGTGTGGTAAGAGGCAATTTGAGGCCCGTGAATGCGGAGGAGTTCGTAGCGTGGGGTTCGCCGCAGCGCGAGGAAGATATTGCACCCTCGAATACCCCGCTCACGTGTCCAGAGTGCATACATTTGTGGCACTGAAGTGGCCTTGAGGAAAAAAGGGACGTACATGATGTGTAAAGTGGTCGATCTTGACATATGAGGGGCGGCTATATCCTTCGAACGTTCATTTCACACAGAGATGCGCCCTGTCGAGATACGCGAAGTGCAAATCTGTAAATAAAATTAGGCTCCGTTGTTTCGTAGCATTTCTAGCTGCATCTGCAGCTGCATGCGGCAAAAGGGTGCAAGAAAGGGAGTATGGCAGGCTGGCGCACAGGACCTATAACATCTTAGTATTTCATGATATTTAAAAATATTTAACTGGTTTTTCATGAAAGGAAACATATTCCAAATGGAGCTACAAGATAAGTTTTTCCGTGTTTTTGCAAGTGGTCATTTTACAAATACGACGCCGTGCTGGCAGGTGCTCACAGGTCCGCGTCGACCCAATAGCAGCGAGAACAAAGGTAAGGCGATATCAGCCAAATTATTTGCCATATACATCGAATAGCGAAAGGTAAACGACCAGAACATGGCATTCGTGATCGAGTTGGCGCCTATAGTTGCTTAACATCTTGCTCGACGCGCCGATTAAAGCTCCTTCTTTCCTATCGCTCTTTCAATCTTCACTCTTTGAGCTTCGAACAAAATATGAATCGAACGAGTAGAAATCATAGCTGGTACCGGGTGTGTTCAGATAAGGAAAGGCCAAGAGGGGTCTAGTCTATTTTTTTTTTCAGCAAAGTTTTTCTGTGATGTGGTCAAATATCTCCCCAGTTAAGGAATCAGGCTTCTTTTTGTGAAATGTAAAATTGATTTCTTGAACAAATTTGTATTTTGCTAGAGGTGCAAAAGAGCACTTTAGCATGTTACATATCAAAGCCCTATAATTCTGAAACTAGCGCCTTGTACCACCCCCCCCCCACCCCACTTTTTTTCTGTTATTCTACGTCAGTTATACTTCTGGCACCCGATAAATTGAATTTATATCGCCCACGATGCGTAAAAAGGAAAGTCGCGAAACTGATTTTCGAGTAACCTCCTCCGGCTGACCCCTATTTTGGTGGTGTTTCTTTTCGATTTTAACTAACGCAGTGAAGATAAAAATATTTTCCTCAAGTTTCCCAAAGACGTTCTGCAAGTTGGAATAGAAAGTGCGTGATTAAACGAAGAATTCATTTCATTAAAAATGTCAAATATGCCTAACTGCAGAAACAGCGGAAACAGAGATTTCAAATATTTTTTTTATTATTATAGGCAATTTTTATGAAAAAATGTTTTGGACATGGAACCATTCCTCACAACATTTTTCGAAATTTCCGGAGACCTCCACTACGGCGTCTCTCATAATCAGACCTGGTTTTGGGACGTTAAACCCCAAAAATCAATCAATCAATCAATCACAACATTTTTGCCCCAAGAATATGTAGCATTATTTTGTTCTAAATTAGAAATGCATGGTTACCTAACAATGTCCTGTGTTCCAATAACAAAATAAAAATCACTTGCACGTTTAATTCTTCCCTCACAATTTTTTATGCATCATTCAGTATGCTCCATTCCATACATGAAATGCAACGCTGTCAAAGCTAGCGCTCGTGTTTACGCTGTGTACTTCCGCAACCAAAAAAGTAGTGCGTTGCTTGCGGTGAGCGAAAAAAAAACAATAAGTGCCTCGCAGGCAGCCCAAATTCCCAATACATTTCTCATCAGCTTCACAAAGCCCGCTCGTACTGCCGGGGAAACAATAGAAATATGCGGGTTAGTATGTTACGTTTGTCTTTTGTTTGTCGGAGCGACATACATCTCCTTTTCTTTATCTTTACGGGATAGTTGCGTAGCCTTCACGGCGTTGCACCTGACGTTTGAAACGGGATATAGTGACTCGGCGCTTGTGTTTCTTATCATTATGAGTCAAGAGGTAATTTGCTATTAATTAGCAGACATCCCATAAGCGCGTCCATTCCTTGATGTAGCAGGTACTCAAGAGCGCTTATGGCACCTATATACTTCTTTATTTATTTATTTATTTATTTATTTATTTATTTATTTATTTATTTATAGGTTTAGTTGGGGGAACCTTGTTCTGGTCCTAATCTTCATTTTCCCCTCTCACCTGAATTGCTCCTTTGCGCGAGAACGATGTTCGATTCTAGAGTATCGTCGCACAACTCCCCTAATGCTACGACGCCACGGCAGTGCATGAGCCAGATGGGTACATCAGATGCGGGCAGTCGCGAAATGGGTGGCGAATATTTTTCATTTTCGCTTGAATATTTATGTTAGTCCTAAAAACTGTACATAAAGGAACTGCGGCTGCGTTTCGAACACGAATGTTTCCCATACGCAAGAAATATCGCTGTGACGAGATGAAAAGTCTCGTTGTTAGGTCGCAGTGCGGCGTAAAGTTTCAAAACGTGTGGAATAAAGAACAAACATTTTTTACGCGTTAATCATTTTGCTTCCCCTCTACACCAATGTTTCACACGTACACAAGGCTCACTGCTGAAAAAACCCGCAAGACATTATGCGCTTCTGTTAGTGCCCACCGTTCGGCGTTCACTTCAGTTTTTGCGCCTGCGACAAAGCCAATGCTGCCTCCCTGGTATTTAAGCCATATACGTGTATAAATGACAGTTCCAGCGCTGCAGAAGAAGTCGTGGATATACCAGCCTCCACACTAAAGCTACTCAGCCTACCTCTGCTGTACGAAAAGTACAGTAACTACGTGCCCATCTCTAATGAGGGCTCGAATACGTCATCCCGTTCTGGTGGTGCGGTGGTCGTACCAACACCGGCGAAATACATTGCGATTAAAGATATCACATGTCACGACATCAACGGCGGAAGAAATCGCGGCCATAAGTCACACGCTACAAGTCACTGATTCTGAGAAAGCGACGACATCGGCTGTGTTTACCAGCTCAAGGCTTGCATTACAGTGCATGCAGCCAGTTCTGAGGCGTGGTTGTCACGTACGCACGTATGACATCATGAAGCTTCATCACGACCTCAGTCAAAAAGACCACGAGGTTCACTTTCAGTGGCTTCCTAGTCATTCATTGCAGAATAAAGGGCAATGATTCTGCAGATATCGCCGCTCGCACAGCCCACCAAAAAGCGTTCCGATTCCGCAGTCTAGGACTGACGCCGCAAGGAAGCTTCGACACCTGGTACACAGTCTCTCTCTGACAGAGTGGAGCTCACCAAGCATCAGACATACAAGACTGCATAAGTTCCACCCATACCTGGAACACTGCCCTCCATACTGAATGCCTGGATGTGAAGCTTCCCTTCTTTGTCGCCTCTGGTTAGGAGTTGGTTTCACGAAGGCATAATCTGCACTAATTCGAGTGACCGACAATGCAGCATGCGACGTCTGCAGGACCAACGACACCATTGACCACCTACAATGTCACTGTCCTCGCTGTTGAACGTCAAACGCTACCTCAGACATTCCAACGACTCGACAGTCGGCCGCTTTCAGTCCCGCGGACACCGTCCCCATCGCTCGTCGGCCCCCAAGGGAGTGATGCACTGTTTTGTTTCTTGAGGACGACGGGCTTGTGAGAACGTCTTTAACTGCGTACCAGTGCCATACTCTGCGCGTCAGCGCCTTATCTGCCATTGTCTGCCACCTTTTTTCCCTTCTCCCTTTCATCTTTCCATTATACCCTTTCTCAGTCCCCCAGTGCAGGACAGTCAATCGGACGCTTTCTTAACCTCCCTGCCGTTACTGTTTCCTTCCTTCCTTCCTTCCTTCCTTCCTTCCTTCCTTCCTTCCTTCCTTCCTTCCTTCCTCCTCCTCCTCCTCCTCCTCCCTGCGCTTCGTTCACTTCAGTCGTTAGAAGGAGTGACTGTTCCTATTTATTAATCAGGGAAAAAATTCTCGGTTCTTATACAATTTTTGATGGTTCGTTTCCCCATAATGTAAATGTGTGACTCATGTTTTACGAGCTTATGTGATGCGTATCTTTCGAAACTGCTTCTTTAGATAAAGATATTCTAGTAATTAAGAGCAGAGTCCTGTGTTATTTAGCACTTTAAGCAAGAGATAGCGCCGCTTATAGTTTAAGGGCAACAAGGGACCCATATGGACGTCTCTAGGACCATTTTCCGCTGCACCAAACGAGACGCACTATCGCAATGCTGGGCTGAGAGAAAATTTCACAAGGGACACATCCACGCTGTAAAGATGTTCCAACATGGAAGCTGTCGTATCACTTTTTCCGACAAACGGATGTGAGCTTTTAACGATTTAGCAATGCGCTGAAAGAAATTAACGACATAAACAGAATTAAATGCCCGGTGGCATCGTCATTATTCTGCTATTCGAAAGTCTAAACTGTGCGTGGCCTTTCCGTCACAGGAATGCAAACAAGCGCGTTCGAAACATAGTCGCAGTTCGGTTGCGTAGAAGAACTTTTACGGCTAATATAAATATTTAAGTGATAAAGGAAAGTATTTGGCTTCCATTTTGCGACTACCTGCATCTGACATATCCTGTTCATCGGCTGCCTGCTGCATCGTCGCATTTTCCTCCTAGGCTCTATACTTGCACAACGTTTTTGCGTAAAGGAGCAATTCAGACGGGAAGGGTAAATGAAGATTATGAGCAGAATAAGGTTCCCTGGACTAGTCCATTACAACAAATAAATAAACAAACTAGGACGTGACATAAGCGCTTTTGCCTGTGTGCTACGTCAAAGAACGGACGCGCTTCCAGGAGGTTTGTTAATCAGCGATCAGTTATCTAGTGACTCATAATGACAATTAAGACACGCGCCTGCTCACTAGTCGTTCCCACATAAATTATATTTGAGGGTAGAATTAAATATAACAGTGATTTTTATTTCATTATTGGAACGAAGCACATCGTTAGGTAACTATACATGGGTCCGGAAACAATGCGCTAGTTTCAGAATTATGGGGCTTCCATATTGTAACATCTGCAACATGTGAAAGTGCCCTTCTGCACCTATGCTGAAATGTGATTTATTAATCGAGAAATCCGTGCTAGATTCCGCAAAACGAAAGTTGATTCCTTTCTGCGGGGCCAGTGGCCTATCTCATATAAAAAATTTCGTTGAGAACAAAAATAGTCGGGACTCATCTTCCTCTGTCATTATCTGTACACACTGGGCTGACGAAAGTTCTTCGAGATGAACCCTCAGAACCGAGCCACACGTGGATTCCCGTCGTCCTTGCGTCAAACAGGTTCCCATCAAAAGGTGCACCAACCGCAGGACGCGATGTTAGCCCACTATAGCTTATGGACAAACGGGTGTTTCCCAATTACATTCATCGTCATCGTCATCTGGGTTCATGAGCCCGTGCTGCGCGCCGCCAGCCTGGAGCGCGAGCAGCGGCGTCCGGATCAAGCAGTCAGCGTTGGGCGACGAATCAGTAAACGTGGTTGATGTAATGGCTCTTGTGCCCATCTCTGGGAAGCTCAGCTGGCGAGAGGCTCAGAGGCCACGGCCCTGAGCCCATATTTGGCGGCCAACGTGGGGCCAGCCGGTGGTTCTCGGAGGTCGGCATCGGGGCTTCGCTTTGGTACGCTGACCTTTTTTGGTGTTTTCGCAGTAGAGATCGTGGCGATCTTATGTCCGGGTTACCGCGTCTTGTGCGGTGCGCGGGTACTGTTTTCGTCTCTCGTTTGGCTTGTTTTCATTGTGTTTTACAGCGGAAGCTGTTATGAGATCACAACAACGGCCGTTTTTTGGCGCCGTGGTTGTCCGCTGCCGCCAGTGTCCGTAACCACTATCGCGCTAATTTTAGAAAAAAAAATACCAGGACCGAGGAGGATTCTAACTCACGTCGTTCTGCGTCGCAGTCGAGCATTCTACGTGGCAGTCAAGCATGCTTGCTTGGCTTTGAACCCAAGTTGGGGTTCAACCCAAGCCCGGGTTACAAAACAAGCACGCAGCTTTTGGTGGTGATACACTCCCATAACCTAGCATTACCACTTGTGAACTTTGCGTTCGCAGCCATAGTTGTGGTGTCAGCAGGCAGTATTTCAGGACATTATGTGGTTGTAATTGTGGCTGTGGTGTCATCGATGCAGACGAAACAATATATTGAGTATCCTTTATAGCACTTGGGAACGTTGTGCTCTCGGCCATGCCTCTGGTAGAACATGGTGCTTCAGCACGTTATGTGGTTGTAATCGTGGCTCTGGTTTCATCCACGAAGATGAGACAGTAGAGTTTTGGGCAGCCCATAATGCTGGGGGTATTGTGGTGCCTCAGTATACATCTCGCTATGCATTCAGCGGAACAAGATTTCCTATTTCAAGCAACAACCTTTTCTTCAGCACAAAATATTTCACGATGTCATATGTTTTACAGTCACCAGCTGTTTTTTCATTGACGGAGGCAAGAAATTAAGAGGAGGAGGCGACTGGAAAAAAAGATTGAAAGAGAAGAATGAGCGAGCACGCAGCAAAGTGGAGCTTACGCTGTCATTGTGCTGTGTACCCTACACAGCCCTGACAATTTTTCATGAAGGCAAATTCATCGGCGCGCAAGGTAGCCTCGGAAGGCGAGGCGCAGCACCCGGGAGCTTGGGCTCTTGTGCGAGCTGGAGCCGGCGAGCAGCAACAAGAAGCAATAGCTTCGTCGCCTTTGGTTCAGATCGCCGCATTGTGCCGGGAGCCGTGGCCGGGAGGCACTGACGGGTCGGCGCGGTGGCCATTGAGTAGCATGCGCTGACTGAGGTCTGCGGGCCGGGACGCGGCCATCTCCCACAAGCTCGATTGTGTGAGAGATGACCGCGCACCACGCGCCACACCGATCACTAAGGCGCCTGTCCCTCATCCCTTCCTAGATGAGGTCTATCGCATCTGATCAACGAGACGAGTGAGCGAAGCAAGCACGTGTATGTCCACCTCTTGAACTCCCAGTGGACTCTTTCCTAATTAAGCTTCCCTTAATACTTTGGTTACCTTTGAGGATGAAATAGGCAAGGTACAAATAAAAACCTAGCATCTACTTGCTTTCACGTATGTTGTCTACCCAGCATGCAGTCTTTGCAGTATGCTTAACGTGTACTGTAATCAACAAGATGGGCTTCGACATTTACTTTATTGGCGGAGCTTCGGGTATGAAAAGCTTGTAAGGTAATGTTACGTCCACCTTGGTCGAGACTTCGCTAACGAATTCGTGCACAAGAGAGTGGAACCAGCATAATGTGATGCCGCGCGTGTGTCGTAATGGCGCCGACAGAGACTCACCAACCCTATCGCGCAACCCGCCTCCCTCCCTTTCTCTCTTTCAAACACACACAACACACACACGCGCGCGCCGCGCGCACACACACTTTCCTTTTGATTTGATGAAGAGAACGCAGAATTACAGTAGCAGTCGAGCTTCAGAGAAGAAAGTGAGACTGCATTTGTGTCGCTGGCCCTTCATTGGTTTTATTCTTACAGCTGTTCGCAAGAGAAAAATTTCTCTCGAAGCGTTAATGTGCGAAGGATATGTTAACGAGATCACTGAACGCTGCAGTGAGGAGAAAGGTCGTCGTCTAAATTAAATGTCACACGAGCTCTTCAGGCAGCGACGCAGTCCGAAAAAGGAAGAGTATATCAGTGTCAAACACCGCCTCCCCCTCCGCCCCTCCCTAAATTTTCTGAGCGCTGCATGCTCCCCACGCTCTGAGTTCTTTTTTTTTTTGTCAGAGCCACAACGTTGCAAGAGCGGCTGATGAGGTGTGCACTTCTTAACATTCAGCGGAATATTGCTGTCAGTTCAGAAAGTGTGCTCGTTCGCATCTCTCCGACGTTTCCCAGCGGCTTCAGCTGAAAAGTGTAGCCTGGACGCGTGTACATAGACCTCTTTCCCTCTTTTTGTGCATAACGATGCCGAGGGGAAAGGAAGACCTTGCTTAATCTTTCGCTTGTAAAGGAACTTGCAGCACTTTTAGGTAGCGCCGCGACCATACTCAAGAGCGCTATTTTTCCTCGCCCGTCATTTCCGCTTTGATTGTCAAACAGTGGCGCAAATTTTGTGTATCATTAATAATTCAGGCATATTCTGATAAGTTTGTGTTCTTTTTCGTACGAGTGCTTTTGTTTAGAAGATCTAAGTTCTTTACAAACCATGTCTCGCATGTGCACCCGCATTTTTGAAGTACATATCACGGTGAATGAAATAAGCAATCCTGCGGTTTAATTCGAGCAGAAGAAGGGATATTGTGTGGACGCTGGCTCGATTTCTGTTGATTTTCGAGCAGCAGTGCATAACACTCCCCCTCAAAATATTCCTCGCCACGCCACTATGCGTCGAAATCAAACCACATGAATCCACATTTACATCGATATGCAGCAGTGTGACGCGGGTTTAATCAAATCGTTCGTCATTCATATCCTCTGAATTCACTGCCAGGGGCTAGCTCTTCAGAGACTTGTGAAGGGGTATTCGACTTGCTTATGTAATGCATGGACACAGATCCGTGGAGTGGGAGCGCAGGGAGAAGCTTGATAACGCATATGCATGTATATGTGCAACCATTATTCAGCCTGCATTACTTCGATTGCTAACCTTCTCTCTTGTAACACCTGCACATGACCTATCACTGTTATTATACCGAATTTACGAATGCGCGCGTTACTTGTCATGATACTAATAAACAATTTTCCCTTCCATCCTGCACGTTTTGTAATGACTATATGCATTCCTGGAGGTTCGACAGCTACGTTTCGATAAGCACGGTCAAGCCTAATCGAGAAATGGTCGTTGTGCTCACGCTCTGGGGACTGCACGTACAGCCAAGGTGTGATAACGACACGTGCTGCGCAGCAGCTGTGTGCGCAGACGGCTTGTGCCCTAGAAAAGCGGTACGCAAGAGTCTGCGGGGACAGTCGGTATCGGACTGGCTGGAGCGCTGGTGCCCGGAGAAGTATGCGTGTGCGGTGAGCACCGGGTGAGGTGAGGGCTATAGGGGGCGGCGTCATAGCCCGTGAGCTTCCTGTACTTTTCGTGCGTTTAACTTTCATATTTTGCAGCTAATAAGTGTTCTCGTTCGCATGCTGAACCAGCGGCTCAGTTGTGTTAACTCACCGAGAAGTCGCTAGTTTCAGCGTCTTTTCAGCGTTCCTAGCGACACCTCTCTCTTCGAAGTTTTAGATACTTTTTAGGGGACTTGAAAACGTTGAAGTATGCCAACTTGCTGGTTCTAGCTTTATTATGCCACCACGCATGATCAGCATTTCTATGAAAAGTACGGTTAACCTGTGGAAAACGAAAGAACAGAAGCACCATGTGCTTACTGTATATAGGAGCGAATTTTATGCGAAGCTCTCCGATGCAAAGAATTGGTGCGCCGCCAAACAAGACAGATCTCGTGGACGCCCAATGGAAGAATCTAACCTTGGTAAGCTGGGGATCTGAGGCGCACCATGATGCAGAGCTGGCTCGAACCCGTTTCACGAGCTCGCGCAGCTTGCAGTTGGTGTGCTCTCCCTGCCACACTCAAACGCACAGGAGGAAAGAGTCTGTAGCCAACTGTACTTGGTTAAAACAAAACACAGGAATTTTCTCATCACTGTAAGTGCAAACGCGGTCTTAAGCGTTCGTAGTCGACTTCGCCATCTTGGAAATTGCTGCTTCGCTTATGACCTGCCTGATGCAGTAGCAAGAAAAGTTGGAAACATGCAAGTGCACTCCACGGCGTATGCTCCTGGATGCTGTGTATGCTGCGCAAAGCAATGGAGAGTCTGCAGACGAGTAAGCGTGGTGAGATGGAACTGTTGATCGATCTTTTCGCGCATACTTGAGCGACTTTAGTCAGATGTGCCCAATAAAATGATTTTAGGTTTCATTGTTCTTCAACATTGTGTTAATATATTACATCATACTTTAGACAGGAAACTGTGCATGCGGTAGGCACCGCATACACAGTTTGCTCACGGCGCCTTCATAAAGTGGACAAAACGTGGCGTACGGAATATTTACCACGCGTTCCCTTCCTTCGCGAACGCTAGAAGTACTTTCGTATTGCAGCTGTTCAGTTGACACGCCACCGCAGAAAGGGATTTAAAATTTTGTTTAAGAAGTATTCCCTTCACGTGTTTTATACAGTCGAAAAATAGAAAAATTCCGAAAAAAAAGGTCATATTCGTCACCGCCCCTTAGCGACTTTTCACTAAATCAGGCCACTTTTAGGACGCGTCCTGGCGACTTCGCCGCCCTCCCCAGAAAAAAAAGAGAAAAAAAAGCGCTTGACAGCATACGGCTGCCTCACATCCTTCGGCGGACGGCCCGAACCCTTGCACACATAAAGAAGATATAGGGACGGGCGAGCGTCGAGGAGTGTCGATGTGGAGTGGGTTGGCTCGCCCGACTACTGCTTGGCAAGGTGTGTGTAAACGCTGCTGGTCTCGGCCTAGTGCGTGTTGACAGAGCTTGCGGGGCCTGAAACGTCATTTTTAAACGCCTTCTTAGCGAACAACGGCAGAGTATGTGACATTTGCGCGTGTTCTTCATTCCTCGAGCGCATGCTTTTTGCGAGTAAACCAGCAAAGAGCGGCGCTCTTCGCTTAAGTATGCCAGCTATGCTAATTTACCCATCAAACAATTAAAAAGTGATGGACACTGCCTTAAGCAAACATTGGTGGAAGCAGGTCTGCAAAACAGTTGCAGCGTCGGTAATGTGTGATAGCCCCGCTGCGGTGTTCTAGTGGATATGGAACTCGGCTGTTGATCTGGAGGTAGCGGGATCGAATCCTGGCCGCGGCCGCTGCATTTCGATGAAGACGAAATGTTGAGGCCTGTGTGCTGTTCGATGTCAGTGCATGTTAAGAAACCCTGGTGGTAAGAATTTCCTGAGACCTCCATTACGGAGTCTCTCACAAACGGAGCTAGTTTTGGGATGTTAAATCCAAAAAAAAATGAATCAAGTCGATCAAATCATGCGTGTCAGAGACTGCGCAGTGCATTGTCACGCGATGTGGCACTGCCTGACTTGACGTGTTTCCAAACGTGGGACACACATTGTGAGCAGCGACACAGCGCTTTCGTTGCATTTATAGCAGAAATTCCCATTTCTCGTCTTTTTCTAGCTTAATTTTAGCTAGCCGTTTCTCCTGTTCCAGTACACTGGAGCCGACTGTAGAAACGCTGTGGTTGACTTCCATGTCGTCCCTTTTATCTTTCTCGGTACCTTTTCCTCTTCTGCGCTGTTTTGTAAAGGGAACCTGAAGCTTCAAAGCAGGGACCGAGCGAGAATTTTCCTTCTGAATAGGGTGATGCAAGGCCTTCCACATGGAAGAGAACTGATTAACAGCAATAACAGCGAAATAAAGAAATAGTTGAACTCTCTTTCATGGTTTCATCGCTGGATTGAGTAGCTCGACAATAGTGCGATTCATGGCCGCGCTAATGTCGTTTAGCCGCTATATTGACTAAAGAGAAAACGCCGGAAGGGAAGTAAGCCTATTAACCTCAAAGCAAAACAAAACAAAAGCCGCAAGGGGTTTCCGAGATACCTTCCCCGTCTGCTGGGCGCAGGAAGCGGGAGAAGAGCAACGGAGTGCGGTCTCTAATCCGATGATCGATGTCACGCTCCTGTCGTTAAACAATGCGCTTTTTAAACTACTCGCTAAAGCCACTCTCTGGTTAGAAGGCACGATGTGTTGTATGTATGTATGTATGTATGTATGTATGTATGTATGTATGTATGTATGTATGTATGTATGTATGTATGTATGTAGAAGTAAAATAACGACAACATTGCAGTTTATTCTTGCGTATTGTTCTGTACGGCGGCCTTCTTCTAGGGCTATGGCAAACTTTCGCAGCACAGCTTTTTCATAGCACAAAGAGGTAAAAAATAATAAGATAAGTAACATTCAAACAACGGTGTAAAGGAACTCAAGAATATACGAGGAAATTGCGAGAAACTCGATCACACGAGAGGAATAGCCAGGTAGCATTGAAGCATTATTTGCAATCGCTTCGCATAACCGCGTTATCGCAAAGCTAGACGACCTTGTAGCGATGGAGCCAACACTAGCAAAGCTTTAGCCGTAGTTAGCCATTACTGGTCATTATTAGCTGTTATCTAGCCAACACTAGCCCACATTCGCTTTGAGTAGGCAATGCCAAACGACATCATCCAGCATCAGCCTTAATTTGGCACACATCAGCCAACACTAAGCATCGGTAGCCAACACCAGGTGGCCTTCCGCCTTACTTAACTCTATCTCATTGCTTCTCGCGTGCGAGGAAATGGGGCATGGGACGCTTTCGTACTGTTTGAGTAAATAAGCTGGGCGAGAACACGCGTCACCATTCCCCGCTCTTCCAAAATGCATGAAGGGGGGAAGGAAGAGTGGGGGGGGGAGCGCGCAAGATGTACACACCCTCTGTAACGTTACATCAGGTGTGCCTCAATGCAGCGTCCTTGGTCCTTTATTGTTCCTAATATACATCAACGATTTACCCACTGGCATATCCTCTAACCTGCGACTTTTCGCCGATGACTGCATCATTTACCGCTCAACTACTTCCACTGAGGATCCCCTCGCCCTGCAAGATGACTTCAGAATAATTACAAAGTGGTCTAAAAAATGGCAGATGACGCTTAACGTAAATGCAAAGTTATAGCGTAAATGCAGTTATCTTTTTCAGCTGCAAGCGTATAAACTTCAGTTGCTCATACCTTATTGATAGCACAGTAGTGCAGGCGTCTTTGTACAAATACTTAGGCATTCATGTGACTCACAATCTTTCATGGGAGATGCATATCAACACCATAACTGCCAAAGCTTCCTGGTCACTTGGATATGTGCGCCGGAATGTGCGGAACTCACTAAGCAACGTTACAAAACTCGCTTATGAAACCATTTTTCGTCCACAGCTGGAATATGCATCATCACTGCGGTCCCCACACCAAATCTACCTGGCTAACATGCTAGAGTCTGTGCAAAGCAGCTTCTCGCTTCATCGCTTGTATGATCGTTGGATACACGACAACACATACCAGAAAACACTACTTCAGCTCATACACAACACAGGACTTGCAGCACACATTTAACAAAATACACCATAAACTATGCCTTAAGGGCAAGCCCATTTCGCAATTAAAAAAAAAAAACTACAGCCCTCATTCCAGCATAACGCAGATAAAACATGATATAACTTGTACTATTAAATATACGTCGCTCCATCGCTTTTTCATCCTTATTTCATAAATATCGCCACAGCATCAGGCCGTCTCCCTTACCACTGGAAACACCTTGACGCATTTCACGTCGCTTACATAATCAATAAAGCATTCAACGCGCAAATGGACGAACCTTCGCTTTCAGTTCATTAGCAATTCGCCGCGTCATTGTTCTATGGAATGATCTTCCCGACACTATTTCATCCATCACAAAACATCAATCATTTCCCAGTCAACTGTGGGAGCGTTTTCTGAAATAGCATCATGTCATCAGTCTTTTTCTTTCCCGCGAAGTCATCACGCACTTTTTTTGTGAGTGTACTTGGGCTTCTGTTCTAATTAAGCAAGGAATGCTGTTGCCACGTTTTAAGATGCTTTGCTCTGTATATTTTGTTTGTTTTGCTCTGTATAGGCACTTTTAAATACCCACAATGTGCGTTTTTATTCTTTTCCATTCGTTTATTTCCCTGTATTTCTGTGATTTATTTCTCCGTATTTATTGATTTAGGTTCTATTATTTACTTTTTATTTGGCCCCCTTACGGAATGCCCTATTGGGCCCTGTAAGGTATCATGAATAAATAAATAAATAAATAAATAAATAAAAATCAGCTCTCGTTGGGACAAGTGAAGTGTACTGCTTTCTTTTTTACACTAACCGCAATGGTGCAGCTCGATGTCGTAACCGTAGCGTCTATATTCCAAATTCATTGTCGCATCGAAGTTATGAACACACACACACACACACACACACACACACACACACACACACACACACACACACACACACACACACACACACACACACACACACACACACACACAAGACGTACCCAGTGCATCGCGAAAAGTGTGGGGCACCCTGGTGTGAGGCGGAAGTGACGTCAACCTTAAGGGGCAAACAAAATCGCAAACACGCAAACGGGCGCGCTCCGCATTACGGTGGCTACGCATCGCTCTTTCCCCGACCTTAATCCCCGAGATAAGATGGAACACGTTGTAGTTAATCTCTGTATGTTGTGAGATTATGTAAGTGATGGAGGAAGGAAAGATTAGGAGATGCGACCGTTATTCTTCGAGCAGCGTAGCAAAAACACTACCATGCCTGCACAGGGGACGCAGCTTAGCGACAGCGTAAACTAGATTTTGCTGCGTGCTGTCTCATTCGTCTCTTTCAGTCTTCTATTCCCTGCTTCTCCTGCCATCTTTTTCCTCTTCCACTGTCTGCTTTTTCCGGATTCCCTTCCTACTTGTCTTTTTTTTCTTATCTTTTTCCTTCCACATTTTAATCGGTGTCGTCACCTTATAGGAACCATGTAACACTTTTTGAACATAATCTGAAAGCGACGCGAGTAAGTCGTGGGCGTTCCATGCACCAGGGAATTCGTAGTTTGGTTGCAAAACATAGCTGAAGATCACCTACTCTCCTATCGGCAAATGATGCCACAGGTACAGCACCTACTACGTCGCTAAACTTAATTTGTTCTTCTGAAACGAAGACACATATGTTTCTCTATTTTTTTTGTTTGTTGGTTGAACTCAATATGAACAAAAAAAATTATCCAGTAGATCCCGCGCATGGTGGGAAACAATGCCGTGCGAAGCAGTCAGCGAGAAAGTCATCGATGCTGCGGCATTCAGCCGAGTGTTGAGAGCACTATCAACGTCTTTTTACAAACTGAGTAGTTGTACACGTAACGCGGATTTACCAGGCACGTCCGCAGCACCGTGGCGAGTAAAGGGTAGGCCACTGTACGATGCAACCTCGGCACTCAGTCAATGTACAGGTGTCTGTGATGTAGGACTGCACGCTACAGTGCGCGCTGATGTGTGCATCATTAGCGTCGTTAGCTGCAGTGTCCATACGGGCTCGAGCGAAGCTGGAAAAAGGCACGTCGAGTGGTCGCAGTACTTGCACATTGTCCCTTACATTGCTTTAGGAGCCGTTAACACATACTAACCACAACTGACGTTAGAACAGCATCGCCACAACTGCAAGACGCAATGGTCTCATGCGCCACGCACTCGTGAAGGGAAGCTTACCACTATCACTCAAGCCGAAATTATATAACTACTGCATTTTGCCAGTACTGACATACGGGGCAGAAGCGTGGATAATTACAAAGAAGCTCGAGGGGAATCGCACAGTGGGCGATGGGACGAAAATTGATAGACGTTGCATCAAGAGATAGAAAGACAGCCGAGCGCGTCAGAAGACTGGGGTAGCTGACATAATAGTCGAAGTAAAGAAGAAAAAATGTACATGGGCAGCTCACGTGATGAGAAGGGTAGACAACCGATGGACATTTAGAACGACGGAATGGATACCAAGAGAGAGTAAGCTTAGCCGTGGACGACAGCGGGTAAGATGGGGTGACGAAATTAAGAAATTCGCAGGCATCAAATGGAAACAGCTCGCGCTGGAGAGGAAAGGATGGAAAGTATTGGGAGATGCCTTCGTCCTGCAGTGGACATAAGATGGGCTGATGATGACGATGATGGCCACGCGGTATGGCCGGCGCGGACGAGTGCAAGCGTGCTTGCTTGCCACCTTGGTGACCAGGGTTCGATTCCTACCATACTAATGTGTGGTAGCTGGCCTTCGGTTGTTGCAGCACACATATCTGCGATTGACTAGATTATGTCGAGGGTTTTACGTCCCAAAACGAGCTATGATTATGCGAGATGCGGTAGCGGAGGCCTCCGGAAATTTCGACTAGCTGAGGTTCTTTAACGTGCACTGACATCGCACAACACACGGGCCTCAACATTTCGCCTCCATCGAAATGCAGCCGCCGCTGCCGGGATTCGATCCCGCGACCCTCGGATCAGACAGCCGAGTGTCCTAGTCCCTAGACCACCGTGGCGGGGCAACACACATATATCTGTTTCTGTCTGCTTGTCACAACTACGTTCATTGGAAGGCTACAACAAACTGCGTGTGTTCCCCTTGTTTACCCGCGCAAAGTATGTTCAGTTAAAACTCTTAATGCTTATTGTGCTTGAGTGATTATTCATTTCTGGGGCTTTACGGCCGGGATTCCATCTCGCGTGGCTATTCTGGTTAGTTATTGATTATCCCAGAACTGTGAACTTTCTAACACCTGCCGCGCATACCCGTCTACACCGGGCCCAGGTGCAGTTTTGTATGTCGGGACGCCAAATTAACCACCTAATTAAACTGCGAACGCATCCGCGGGGCTACTTTCATGCATACGTGTCCGCTGTAGTGCTGCTAACTAAGTTTTCACAGGAACAGAACGACAATGTCAACATTACTAGGCCGCGGCCATTAAATAGGCCCGTAGAATAAGCTATCTCCCGCGGTAGGTGCACTTTGGTATTCCTTCGATTTCTTGGGCCTTACAGCCGAAAACCATGACAAGATTATGGGAGACGCCGTCGTGGACGGCCCCGGAAATATCGACCACCTGGGGTTCATTAACGTGCACTCACACTGCACGGCACATTGGTATTCGTTCGATGGTCATCGTGTCAGCGATGAGCATGCCCAAACGACGTGAAAATTGATCCTATAATAGCCATCGCCGTAAACAAAATACAATACAACCAAAGGAACCGTACGTGAATAACCTGAAAAACTATAGTGCAGCTTACAATTTCAGAAGTGGCGAATTAGTTCTGCTGAAACCTGCAAGGTAGAATAACGCCTATGAAAGGGCAAATTAACATGCGCCCGTTTGTAGCAGAAAGCTACTAGGAAATCCAGACGGATTTGTATTGCCTGCAAAGGAAATACTTTGAGAAAGTTCCCTCGGTACAAGCAGTTATGGGCAGCTTGACTAAGCCAGTAAAACCTCTGCAAAGCAGTTGCGACTATCACAATGTTTGCAAGGCCTACTACATGATTTAATAAACTTGAGATGTTTTCACTCTTTCGTAGCACGAAATGCCTTAGAGAAAAGGAAATCGGTTGCTAACGTTTGCAAGTCATAAGCAATTTAGTTTCTTAGAAAAACAACACTGACACCAGAAAACAAATAGCAAAGAAAAATACAACCCCAAAAAGAACTTAAAAAATAAACAAATATCAGATAGTCAAGTATACAAATGTCGATATTTCTGGATGGGCAATATGCTTTCTTCAACAGTAGCAACGATTGCGTCCAACGAGGCAGAAAGAGCTGCAGAACTGGCGCTTTGTTATTTAATGCTGAGCGTTTATTAATCCACTACTAATGTTGATACATGTTCGTCAGAGCATTGCTTCGTTCTTGCAACCACGGTAAAAAAACAATAAAGTGACATCAGCGAAATAAGATACTGATTTCTTTAGGAGATATGAGCGAAGGTTCAAAAAAATATCCGCCAGGCTGCAGCAGCCTATACTTTTCAGACCTTGTGTCCAAGCTCGTGGGCAAGATTTATCTTCATTTGCAGTGGCACTGCGCAGTGTAATAAGCATATGATGTACTATTACGCATTACACCAAGTCACGCATGACGTCAAGAATGTTCGAAGTCTTATTGATAATGTTTTTCAAGAAAATATATTCGTTGCGTCAAACGTCATGACTAATTGTTAGAACATGACTACATCATGACTATTTGTTAGAAGCGTGTAAATTTCAAGTGCCCAGGCTGCAAAACAAACATGCGGGAGTTGGACGCGGTGTTCATTCTGAATCAGTGTGTGCGACACACCAAGATGTGTTTTATGAGAACGAATTAGAAAAGAAATGGCGGCATATCTACTTGCCTTGCTGCAAATGACGTCGAAAGACGATAGTCTTCTGCCGTCGCTGATATGTAACACCCTTTCTCCTCCCCCTCCCACCTTCATGCTGTTCCGCTCCGCTCTCACTCCTATGATGGATGCAATGAAGGCTTTGCTTAATTCAATTCAAATTCCCCGCATTCACCCTGCTCTCGCGCAATGTGTTGGGCAATTTTACTACTTTGGTGTCTCCTCGACACCATTTCTAACGCGTTTATTTTTCGTTTACTAACGTAAAAACCAGTCCGATTTGTGTTCTTAATTAAATGAACGCTGCAGATCATGGCTATGTGCATACGTATCTTGCCTCAAATAAGCCTGAAGTTGCTTTGCGCTGTAGAAAGTTGACTTTTATGACCCCGTGCCACCAGTGCTGGTAGCTCGGTTGGTTTTGACCGCCTGTTTGAATCGGTTTTGGCCGGGCAGTTGAGTCAAATGACAGACAGACAGACAGACAGACAGACAGGTAACCAAAGAGAGACTACCGTCGTTAAAAATATACGGCGGCTAGGCACTAGTAATGCGAAGAGTCTGGAAAGAGCACAGCTGGTGTCCTTCCCCCTCCAGCATTCCCTTCTCCTCATCCTTTGCTCCTTTCGCACCCCCTTGCTCTTCTATAGCACACACGACTACGCTGTGTTTTACCCTATCCCGTCCTCCTCGCCATCGCTTCTCTTTACCACCGCCTCGTTTACTGTAATATGCATGGATATATGATGTGCTGACAGCTGCATGCTCGGTACATGCCCACTCTTTCCTGTTGCATACCAACCTGTATGTAATCGTGGGCTGAGGAGGTGAGCGCAAGAGAAGAAAGAAGTCCGCGCGCTAGTGCCTCCTATTGTGAATTTCGAAAACGCGGTTTCGATCCCGGCCTCAGCGGTCGCAGTCTCGATGGACGCGAAAATGCAAGGCGCCCGTGTACTGTGCGTTGTCAGTTTCCACCTTAAAGAACCCCAGGTGATCGACATTTCCGGCACCCTACCACTATGGCCTTCCTCTTCTTTCAATCTCTTTCAGTCCCTTTCCTCTACCCTCACGGACGCTGAGGATCCACTGGTGCTGAGCCCTGCTCCCGACATGGGCTGTAGAAAATAGCGTTCTTGCCTTAACCGAACCATTATTATTATTATTATTATTATTATTATTATTATTATTATTATTATTATTATTATTATTATTATTATTATTTCGTAGAAGGGCACGCGCATTTATTTCGTGATAATTATAGCTTGCTGTTCGCGTTCCTAGGGGCAACCAAAAGCTACGAAACAGCCTCCGCTGTTAAACTTGTCATTACCAACATGCAGGCTGTTTGAAATAATACGTCCAAAAACCTTAAAAATACAGAGAAATCAGATGTCCGCGATGATTTTGCGGAGTTGCTTTGTGCACGGCAGCAAACGCAGTTAAATGGGTAAGAGTGAAGTTTTGCACAATAATGGGAGAATTAGTCTAATCAAGTCTTAAACCAGTACAGCCACGCGCTCACACGATACTGAAGAATGGAAGTTTTTACGATGGATCCACATCGTTCTTCGGTTGCGCTCCGTGTAGCATATAGTCACGCACTTTGTCTAAAATGTCCAAAAGAACTTGTTGTTTGGAGAGTTGGTGCACATTAAAAAGAAACAAACTGCACAAACTAACAAACAGAATGCGCTCGTGTGTGTTTACGTCTGTGTGGCTGTCAACTTGCGCAGTTTTTCTTTTTTGTTCCTTTTCTTCACATATAGTGTGTCCCCTTGCGTCGCCGAGTGCCTATGAGCAAGAGTCATTTTCATACGCTTATTCCGACAAGAGTGAGCCGACGCAGCAACAAAACGAGAAAGATCGCCACTTTTTCCAGAGTGAAATTAGTCGGATTCCATCGATCCATACAAATGAGCCTAGAGCGGTTTCCAAATATTACAGCTGCATGTATTAACTGCATAAATAACTTCCATTCTGCATTTAAGTTTGAGCGCCTGGCGGTTTCGGTTCAAAAGATAAGTAATTTCGATTTGTTAATTACTTTTCAAACTTTCACTCCCGCCCGTTTTAAAGCGCGTGCCGCCATGAACGAAGCATTTTGGCAGAAAGCGCACAAACACCTGGGGCCGAATTCACAAAGCTCCTCTTTCGCAAGTGCTTTTTGCCATTGGTCAGTCGGCCTCTCTAATCATATGTCCAGCTTCGTCATTGGCTGAAATTTCTTCTTACGAAGGTTTTTGTCGTAAGTTGCTTTTGTGAATACGGGCCCTGGTTTCCTCTATATATAGGTCCGACACACCTTCTGAAACACCCTGTACACTACAAAAGTGCCTATGCCAGAATATGCCCGTCGCATCTGATTAAACAGGCGTTATTTTGCATCATCAAAAATGACCCGCCGACAGCAAGGACTGATTTGAAAATGTGTTCTCTCATTCGTGCTTACTTCCCGTTTCCTGCGTGTCCTTGGACGTACATGTCTATATACACATCACACAACAACAACAACAACCACAATAATAATAATAATAATAATAATAATAATAATAATAATAATAATAATAATAACCTTCCACACACCACGCATTGTGCCAATCGTTGACATACGAAGCAGAGAGCAAGGAAATTGCGTATGCCGAATCGTTTGTCAGCCAAGAAGTACTAGTAGATTAAATGTCTTTGTGCAAATCGAGTAGTAGTGCGTGTAACCTGGGTTTCCAGGTCACGTCCACAGAAGTGTGTCGATTAAACGATTGCTCATGGCAGCACCTAACGTGTGGACTCATGTTCTTGCACCGACTTCTGTTTTCTCGAATAGAAATGCACGCTGTGCTTCACTGATATCCTCCCGGCTCGAGCGCAGCTGAACAAAATCATGCTAGGTGACTGTACTTCATATTTATTCAGAGAGCTGAACACACATCAAGACCGCTACTGGCGTCAGACAAGTACCAACAGAGCTCCAGACGCGATAGCTTGATTTACGATAAGTACCACATGGGAAGAGCGCCCGTACCCGAGTGGAAACGTGCTGGCTTGGCCCCTCAAGGACTGGGTTCACTTCCTGCACCCCCCCTACCACGTGCACGTTTCCTTCGGTCGTTCCAGCCCGCATGTCTCTGTCTGTCTGCTTGTTATGCCTACACGCCTCAATCGCAGTTTACGATAAAATATATGTCGTTCGTTCTCCTGTCTAACCCATGGTGAGCGCCGAGATATAGGCAGCTAGATAGATAGGTACGGTCAAGGGGCTTCAGTTCGCCAACAAATGCCAAGATATATTTCTTGGGGAACTCGTCACTTTGAGCGTATCTATCTATCTATCTATCTATCTATCTATCTATCTATCTATCTATCTATCTATCTATCTATCTATCTATCTATCTATCTATCTATCTATCTCCCGGTGCTTACCTTGTCGTCTCGTTCAACTCGCATAGCGTACCCTAGTATTTGGATGGTAGTGTATAAATGCATGACGAACATGACGCTGCCCCGTGCTCCCTATTAGGTTGAAGAAATAGGCGTCTTTCTCCTTCCCTCAAATCACTACAATCACCACGAACATGAATGACTCATCTTTACACCACTAGCATGACATGTTGTCATGTGCGTCACGATTAATAGTACTGCAATCCCGTGTGGCTCATACCCGTAGTGCTCGGCCCGTAGCACCCGGGTATGCGCCACAGGTGTTCGAATTTCTTACGGCCTATGTCAATCAAGGACCAACTAAAATGGACATTTAACAAATCATTAGAACGCATTTTAAAACAAGAAAGTCATGTCATTCGTCACAGCTTGCGAATGAAGTGCATACAAACAAGCACACAGACAGACACGCTACTTACCAAGCGGTAGGGAACACGGAAACCGGTCGCCCAAGCTGTCAAGCAAGCACGCTACTACTATGGCTACGGCGGCTCCTCCCACACAGTACATGTAGTAAATAAATCTACAACTCCCAGCAGTTGCAATCATGAAGGTGCTTGTGTGTGAGCTGCGCTTCTAATGTGTGTTAAGCGCTATCCTAGCAATGTCATAAACAATAGACACGTTAACTATCCCTCGGCATGTTTTTGTCCAACTGTTATTAATCTCAAAGGTACATTGCAACGAACGTAGCCTATGACACCTACATCAGCGCACTGCAGCCTGCCGCATCGTCCATTTTTCTTCGACACAACAGACGTCTATACTGTGCACCAACGTGAGCGCTAACCTTACGTCGTACCGTGTACGGTGTACCGCCGTACCGTGTTCAGTCGCCGCGGTGCTGTCGACGTTCCTGATTAGCCCATGTTATGCATACATCCACATGCTCTTCGCACAAGGACCTTGATCCTAGTCGTTTGACTTGGCTGTATTCCAAAGCGTTCATCATAGGCAATTTCCTCGCTGACTGTTTCGCAAGACACCGATTGCAACAATGTATGGGATCCGCACTGTTTCTCTTTCAGGACCTGTTATACAAATTTACTGTACATTCATACCCTTCTATTCGAGTTTAGCCTACCAAGTGAACGAGGCGACCATGAGAGCACCGTGACGTAGGCGGCTAGATAGATAGATAGATAGATAGATAGATAGATAGATAGATAGATAGATAGATAGATAGATAGATAGATAGATAGATAGATAGATAGATAGATCAAAGTTTGTCATGACATGATTCGCCTTGGAAGACGGAGAAGGGGTCTGGGAAGTGAACTAGGTGTCTTTTGAAAGGAAAGTAAGCAACATGTAATGAATAATAAAATCAACATAAATATTTAACATTGAGTGACAACCCTTCTCGAGGTCCAAGACTTAGACCCTACCTGTTTCCATCTTCTTCGGAGCCGCGCGTATATTAGAAAAAAGAAAAACGGGTAAAATGACAGGTCATCCTTCACTATAAAGCTCTCACGCGTTATGACAGCTACGAAGGGAGCACATTAGGCTACAAGAAAGGAAGCGACGCTTCTCGAGGAGAGCTCTCTCTCCGCAGGCATTCCTCCCTATTCGTAAATTTCTCATGAATCGTTCACCCCTCACGCCTTTTGAGAGACGGGAAAGAAATTTATATAGGCAGTAATATATAGGGCACAAAATATTTTCGTGGGGGCTGTTACCGAGAGAGGCAAGTCAATTTTCATTTAATCTCGTTCAGGCTGGATGACAAAGCGTAAGATTCAGAGAGAGAAAGAGAGAAAGCAAGAAAGACGTCGTCACTTTAGCAACGCGAAGTCAAGCATCGCAGACACGAGCAAGGTCCACATGTGTTGCGCCAGAGAACTTCAGACATTGTTTAGCGGAGGTGACACGATGGCGTGACTCAGGATACGCGGGGCAAATTCTACTGCGCATTATACTATAGGCACTGTCGTGGCCGGTATTAGGCATCGCGCAATTGTGTTTTTCATGTGCGGCAGCAGCGCCAGAATACACAGCCTGGCGGACAGAAGAAGCAAAATTGAGCCGAGTGTGGGCGGGCAAATACGCGAACGCGAGCAGCGCCTCCCCAACTCTATGGGGAAAAAACCGTCAGCAGGTCTAGACCGCGCGTCCCACATTCTTTTGTTTGGGTTCCTTTGAGATACTCGCTCCAAACCTGCAGCGAACTGCATCAGAAGGTGATGGGGAGCGTGCGTGTGATTTTCCTCGTAGCACGCCCGAAAAGCAGCACAGAAGCGCGCGCGTCGCTGTCGCCTCCGCTTCTTCCATGTGCGCACTGTGGGCGAACGCACGAGCCACGAGCGTCTCATAATCGCACCCCTAGCGGCCAAGGTCAGCAACACTGGCCGTCTCCATGACAGCCACATAGCGCCCTCTGGTCAGTGTACGGAGCATATTTAGCGTCTCGAGAGGAGATGAGGCTGAAAGAAAGCCGTCAGCTTTTGTGGATCGCGCGTGCACGGTTACACCGTTTCATTTGCACAGAGCCGTTTAGCGGGAACGTTAGATAGAGTTCATGAGAGCGATACTCGTGCTAGCAGCCTTCCGCAGGACACCGTCCTTGTTCCTCCCCATGAATGTTTGCAGTTAGGGTGAGAAAAGGACGTTATTTTCTGCATCCCATATCGGTAGCACGGTCTGGCGTCCGTGGGGCTAAAAGGAAAGGGAACAAAAGATTAGAAAGGGGAGAAAAGCCTTAGTGGAGGGCTCCGGAAATATTTACCTGCCGGGGTTCTGTAACGTGCGCCTATGTATAGGTACGCTGGTGTTCTCTTGTGTTTCGCCCTCCTTGGAAATGCGGCTGCCGTTGCCGGGATTCGATTCCTCCACGGCCCCAGGCTTCGCAGACGAACACCTAGCAGCCAAGGCGAGTGGCACATTGCTCAATGGGGTGAATTGGAGAGAATAGGGAGAGCCCTTTTGTCGTGATGTAGATATAGAACGTAGTGATTATGATTATCGTGAATGACCGAAAGCCGACATAAATCCACTGGGGCATCTGCATCAATTGCTCTCGGGGAGTAAGCGGGCAACGGACAAAGCAGAGAGGGCCAGGGACAACTCACTCTTTGCTTTGTCCGTTGTCCGTTTGCGCACTGTTTTCGAAGACGAGAGTCTTCACATTTTCGAAGAAGATAGTCTTCGCATCATCTAGCCGCATTTTTTTTGAAGACGAAATGCGGCTGGATAATAGTCAATGACAGCAACGACCAGACAATATCAACACAGGGCGAGGAGGTACCCAGAGGGCGAAAGTACAGATACCTCGGGATACGTATAAATGACGGGAATAGATACATGGAAGTACAAGGAAAAGCTATGACAGTTAAAAGAAAGAGGAATTCCGCAATAGTGAAGCACAGAGCGCTGTGGGGTTATAAAAGGCACGAGTTAATTCGCGGTTTGTGGAAAGGTGTGATGGTGCCAGGACTTACATTCCGAAACTCAGTGGTGTGCATGAGGTCAGAGGTACAATCAAGGCTGGACGTGAGTCAGAGGACGGCCGGACGTCTCGCATTGGGCGGCCATGGGAAGACCACAAATGAGGCTGTTAAGGGGGATACGGGGTGGTCTGACTTTGTGGGAAGGGAAGCTGACAGTAAAATAGGTACGAACAAAGGTCAAGGAATATGACAGAAAGTAGATGGGCAGCGAAAGTATTCAGATATGTGTATAGGAAGAACGTTTACTCACAGTGGAGGAAGAGAACTAAGAGGCTTACCAGTAAGTGTACAGCCAGTAATGAAACGGATGGGACAAAAAAGAGCGTTAAGAGCATGGTCAGAGCTGCGCAGAAGTCGGATTGGATAGCAGAAATGGAGAAGAAACCGGCATTGAGCAACTACAGAAAAGAGAAAGACGAAATCAAGAATGAAAATTTTACGATAATTCAAAGGGAAGCGCTTTACTGTTTGAAACAAGGTCAGGTTGCCTGGGAACCCGAAGTTACAGAGCGAAATTCAATAAAGAAGGGGATACATGTATACGTGCTGTGGAAAAGCTAGGGAAACGACGGATCATATTTCGATTGAATGTACAGGTGTCCCCTGGTGTAGCTGTGGACGCTACCCTGCAGGAGGCCATGGGTTTCAGGGGTAGCACGGGAAAGCTGAAAATGTCGGCGATAGAGATAAGTAAACGGAGCTTAGAGTATGGTGGCGTAAAGATATGGAGCAAACAGAAACGCAAGGTAGTTCGGGTAAGATTGTTACTTCACGGAGGAACGATAATAGATGAAATAGGTAGGCGACGAGAAAAATTAGTTGTGAAAATATGTGTGATTCGGGAAAACAAACGTTTATAGACGAAAAATGAAGGTATAGAGCTTGGTGTCCCGCAGGCTACCGCACCGTTATAAAGGGGACGCTCCTAAGATCCATCCATCCATCCATACTTTTTCTTGGGCTACCTAAACGCGAAAAACTCTGTCTGTCTGTCTGTCTGTCTGTCTGTCTGTCTGTCTGTCTGTCTGTCTGTCTGTCTGTCTGTCACTCGATTCAACCGCCCGGCCAGAACCGACTCAACCGGCCGGCTAAGTCCAGGCGATCCACAGGCACTGGTCGCACGGGATCATACACGTCAACATTATACAGCGCAAAGGAAACATCAGGCCTATTTTTGGGAAACTATATGTACAAAACCCTTATCCGCAGCGTTCACTTAATTAAGAATACACACTGGACTGCTTTTTACGCGAGCAAATGAAAAATTAACGCGTTAGAAATGGTTCCGAAGAGACGTTACGCGTTAGAAATAAGCCAATAGAAGCCTCAGCTCTGTGGCCCGCTTTCAGTCAACAGTATACATGAAGGATCCCTAAAGATGGCGCGAGAGCAAGGCGAACGCTGGAAATTTGAACTGAATTCAGCAAAATCTCCATTGCATACATCATGGGAGGAGTGAGAGGGCAGGGGAGGAGCGCGAGTGGCAGGAGGGGGGAGAATAAAGGGTTTTACCTACCAGGGTCGGCAGAAGACTATATCGTCTTTCGACGTCATTTGCAGAGACGCAAGCAGATATGGGGTCCTTTTCTTTCTGTTTTTACTATGGGTCACATACTAGCTAGGCCAATCTCAAACCTTGCTTTCGTATAATATGTATTTGTGTATAAATGAAGAGGCATGTAAATGAATAGTTGTATGTAAATGAAATTCGCCCTTCCGGCAGAAAACATTTCTCTGCAGAGCTCAGCGCGTCCGCGAACTATTCGTTCGGGTGAAAGTTTAGCCCCACTGCCTTTTTGCCATTGCTGCAGCTTCTGCGCCTCGTTTTGATTCGTTTATTTTTCAATGTCATTTTTCGCGTCAAACCTTTCGAGGCTTTCGTGCAGTGTGGCGGTGATGGCTAGTTGATACTGCGTGGTTTTTTTAGTGTGACAGTGCGAAAAAAAAATACAAGACACCGGGCAAATAATTTGTGCCCTGATGTCTTTGTGAAATTTCTTTTTTGCGCTAAAACAAAGTATTTGTGCACTCGTGCATTGCTGACACTCCAGCAAGACAATGGCAAATTTTTGCGCTGCATGGTTATCACGGTCACCGCAAGCGCCGTTAATATACCAGAACTGTTCCAAAGCAGCTAAAGAAAAAAGAAAAAAGAGGAAAAAAGAACACTCAAGGTCATGCCACGTGCTACCGTAGCCTTTTTCCCCCCTTGTCATCGCTCTCTGCATAACTTCCATCTCGCTTGCCAGGAAGGAAGAGAGAGAGAAAGAGAGAGAGAGAAATGTAGCGCTTATAAATCTCAGCCTTAGCTTACACCTTTTCCGGGAGTGTACGCACTCCCAGAATCGAAAAATGCAGCGCTTTCAGTACCAATATCCCAGTTAGTCAGTGATTTCGTCAGAAGGTGCATTCTTGAGCTTGATGTATGCGATTCTCTCCACATCGCTGGATGGTCGCATTTGAGTTGCTTGCTAGAACGCCGCGTGTCGAATAGTTCGTCGAACGTATAAGGGTATACACAACGGCTGCCTGCAACTTCTATCTGAATATCGCCGTAGCTGTCAATCTAATGAAGATTGTATGGTCGAAACAGCAGCCTGTTAACAAACTAAGGAACCGTAATGATAGAACGGCTTCTATGTGTGCACTGAATTTACACGAGAACTGGACGCAGGGCGTCCTCTACTTTTACACACTTTGAGAGAACGGCGTCGTCAAATTAGTAATAAATAAATAAATAAATAAATAAATAAATAAATAAATAAATAAATAAATACAACATGCAATGCGGAACAACCAATAACTGAAGTATGAGGACTAACTGCTGAGGCCGGGCAGCGTCGGCGACGCGTTTGCCTCATCGGTCTTCGCCACCTTATTTGCCAACGAATGCTGGCAGACGAGATATCAA
Source organism: Hyalomma asiaticum (assembly GCA_013339685.2). Lineage (NCBI taxonomy): Eukaryota > Metazoa > Arthropoda > Arachnida > Ixodida > Ixodidae > Hyalomma > Hyalomma asiaticum. The sequence goes on from CM023481.1 coordinate 20,209,548, forward strand.
GGAAAAAGAAACTAAGGACAACAAAGGTGTGGAGAGAATGGCTACCGATTCCAGAATTGTACTCTCCGGGTGCCATTCATCATCTCAGTCTCAAGGCGCTGAATTGTTGAATCCAGTATCAACGACAGGGTTACGACTGGCGAAGTTTAAATCTGTTGCCAGACTAGGGGCTCAGCGCTGCCAGACTACCTGCCATATTTGGCGGCTAAAGACGCCGTCAAATATAGCCGACACATTGCGGCCGTTTTAGTGAACACATTATACTTGCTAGGCTTGACGCAAAACGCAGCCACGCTCGCTTGCTCTGCAAGTGTAGCTTTCCCCTAAGATTGATGTGTAATCCGCGAACTTTTGCGAGTGTCTCTACGCAAGGACGCGCTCACATAACTGAGAGGAGCCGCAGAAGTCGGACGCTTGCTTTCTCCATATGCGCCGTTCTACATTTGGGAGACAGGACTTGATCGTATCTTATAGATTAATCCCTCCGTAGATGTTTCTGCCGTGGCGCATCTGACGACGTTTGCTGGGTGGCGTCACCGAGGTGCAGTACCGCTAGACGGCACAATAGCTACGCGTTCATTTGTCCCTTTCGGGTGACTGAAACGAACGCCACCAACACCTTAGTTGAGCAAGATGATCAACGCCGCACGACACCTGCGTGCTTGACGAACACGTGCGTGTGCGCATGTGTTTACTTCTCGTCGCGATGGCCGTCGCAAGGCAATGAAACGTGTCTATACCTTTCACCGAAAGCACGTGTCAACTGTGTGTTCCTATTCGCTTTGATTCTAATGACGGATGTATAGCCAGGGTTGCGTAATCTCAGACTTCTCGCCACTCTCTGCCGGAGCTGTAGCCCGCTTTTTGTGTCACCTATAGCTACAGCGACTGCAGTAGTACGTATGTGTGACGTCGACCGATGCGATACAAAGTATTCGGCACTTGATTTCCTGCGACGCCTCCCAGCGCAAGTGTGATCATTCCGTCGCAGCGGTGCCACGGTACATGTACCTCTGAACTTAGCTGCTTCTGAGATCCGATCGAGTCCAATCTCTTAAGTGTGGAGCGCGGCGCATACACGCAGAGGTCAAAAAAGGAGAAAAAGACCTCAAGTTCTGTAAGGCCTCTCAGTTTGCGTATCGATCGCGCGTTGTGTGAGATAGCTATACTTCTGGGAGAGCACCGAGTCCAATCTGTTAATTGGAGAACGCCTCATATAGAGGAAAGAAGAAAAGCGCCCTATACTTCTGCGACGCCTCCCAGTTCGCGGGTCGGTCGTTGCGCGTGGCTATTGTGCCATCGAGCGGTACCGCAATTCGGCGTACGCCTTCCCACCAACGTCGTTAGATGCGCCACGGCACACGCATCTACGGAGGGATTAGCTATACTTCCGAGACACGATCAAGCCCTATCTGTCAAATGCAGAACGGCTCATATGGAGAAAGCCAGCGCCCGACTTCTCCGTCTCCTCTCAGTTATATTAGTGCGTCGTTGGGTACAGACAATCGCAAAAGCGCGCGGATTACACAGAAGTCTGACGGGAAAGCTGCACTTCCAGAGCGAGCGACCGTGCCTGGGTCTAGCAAGTATATGCGCTCACTAAAACGGCCACAATGTGTCTGCTATATTTGACAGTGTTTTTAGCCGCCAAACTGGGCAGGCAGTTGGGAACGTTGATCCCCCAGTCTGGAAACAGATTTAAACTACGGCAACAGTTTAAACAGTTTCCTACAGCTAAACTGCGCCCCGACGTATCGCCGTATCTACATCACGGGAATTATCTCTACATACAAGCCCCGCCACGGTGGTCTAGTGGCTGTGGACTCGGCTGCAGATCCAAGGTTCGCGGGATCGAATCCCGGCCGCGGCGGCTGCATTTCGATGGAGGCGAAATGTTGAGGCCCGTGAACTGTGCGATGTCAGTGCACGTTAAAGAACCCCAGGTGGTCAAAATTCCCGGAGCCCTCTACTACGGCGTCTCTCATAATCAGACTGGTTTTGGGACGTAAAACCCAAAAATCAATCAATTTCTCTACATACAAATTTCAGTTGTAATGCCGAAGACGAGGACGCTTAAAAAGCCATATAGCGCCATCGTGTGGCTCGTACCCAGTTCGCTCGCTGGCTGTGCCCTACGTGCCGCCGACGTGACGATTGTCGCTACTGCTCGACGTCCTGAATAGACCTCCTTCACATTTGGTGGAACTGCTGAAAAAGAGTGGGGCGGGGGCAAATACGAGCACCCATCGTCGAAGGAGCAATGCCGCTGTCAACAAGTGCTCGCGTCGAGATTCCTTCCATTACGACATCGATAACGTTTGTTTTTTTTTTCTTGAGAAAATATTGGGACCACGTGCATTTCGCTTGAACCGCAGTTCTCAGTGAACATTTCACTGACCCGAATGCTCACATACCGCTAAGCAGAGACACAGACACGCGCTTGCACACTCGCAAGCGCAGCACGAGCGGGAGTAAAAAAGCAGCAGCGGTCGATAACGCTATACAGGACGAGCAGAGGGGAAGAAAAAGGAAATCACTGCGAAATTTCTCTTGAACGCGACATAGGCGCAAGTTAGCGCCTGTGAGTTCGGCACCGCACACGCTCTATATAGCAACCACTCGCAGCCGGTGCACACAACACCTGGGCAAAATACATGAGGAAAAACGCATTCTCTACAGGGCGTATAATGTACGCTACATTCCACTCAGGTGCCAGGCACCTACACCGAGTCCACGGAGGATCCGGTATAGAATCCCTTACGCGGAAGCAGCTCGTTAATGCTTTCAGGCCCGGCGACCTCCCGAATGCAAGGCCGCCTAGTTCGTTCTGCTTCAGGCGTCAGGGGAGAAAACAGTTGCCAAGGCAACGGAGAAGACACCATAGTTTAAATGTGCGCGCCAAGTCTCCATATATCTCTCTCTCTTTTCTTTTTGCACGCTCCTCCCCAATGTCGGTAAGGGGTGCGAATAAGCTGAAAGGCAGATACACGCCGCTCACGTTGAGAACAAAGGAAGAAAGGTCGTTCCTAAAATCCACTTGACAACATTGGAGCATGCTCCCCAGTATGTTCTTCTATGCGCGCTGGAGCGAAAGATGCGCGTAGATTTCAGCTATTCCTCGGACGCAGCCGTAGTTATAGGGCTGTGCGAACGGTGATATTTAGGACCGAATGGAATACGGCTAAAATAAAGTGGTACAAGCTAATACAATCTAATCGAATACCGAATACTATTTCGTATAAAGCTCGAACGTCGAACGGCCGTTCTTAGAGTTAAAATAAATCGATGCCCACGTCCTTGCACTGATAGCTTTGGCATTAAATTCCCACATACAGAGCAGACCGCTCGGGGACCCCTCGTGGCCACAGAACTGTCCAGAGAGCTCGAATTATTCCTGCACAGCCAGTGAAGTCATGAACTCCGAGCTCAGAAGCCTCATTTCACTAAATAAGCTCTCACGGTTTGCGACTACATTATACCAACGGGGATTGCAAGTCATCGTACTTTAGCGCCAATTCTGTATGTGTGTTCGTGCAGTTCACATTCTGCACGATTCGTAAGCTATGCGAAAAACATTCCGGAGCATACGAATAACGGCTATTCGATTCGGAGATCGAATAGCCGTCATTCATAGTCCATCTAAAACCGTAGTCCATTTACAGATCTCTGTTCACGAAACTGCAGCCTCAATTTCATAAAGGCCCAGTACTAGCCAATATAGATGCAAATATACGTGAGAGGGCGTGCAAATACCGCTGTGGCTGCGGCTGTGTATGAAGTAGTCCGAGTACGCTAACTTTCTTAACTTACCACAACTGTCGCTTCACTTTCGGTCAACTACTTTTCTCGCTCAACATGCATGAGTGCCTGAGTACGTCTTATTACGTGTCATAAGCTACCGGAAAAGAAAACAACCGTTACAAACAGGTGTTATACGTGCTACGCGAACTTTTTTGCCACGCCATCTATACACTCTTAGCACGGTAACGTTTAGATTATTTTATAAATGCACAGAAATGTGAAAATATCCTCCTTTACTAAGGGTTAAAGCACTTGAACCTTTAGTAAAGGAGCATATTTTCATTTTTTTGTGTATTTATAAAATAAAGGTTACCGTGCTAAGAGTGTAGTCCACCACCACTTTTACTTCTCGCGTATATGAAAACGCTAAAGCACTCGAAAAAGAGGAAGGCAAAGACAGACAGCGACATGAATAATAATAATAATAATAATAATAATAATAATAATAATAATAATAATAATAATAATAATAATAATAATGAGCGAACTGCGACACACACTTAATGCACGCGTGTGTCGCAGTAGATAGCCCGCGGGACAAGTCTTTAGAAGGCGCGACTAAACAAAAAAGAGACGCTAATAAACAGAAAATAACGCGTAGTACTGTTCGGCGACGAAGCACAATACACACAGGGAAGTTCTCTGCAACGAGTACAGTACTGTGTGCATACAAGAGATAAGCGACGTTCCCAACGGAGCAGCTACCTCGGACTTTAAGCGTGTTTTTCAGCAGAAGCGCTCACACACACACACACACACACACACACACACACACACACACACACACACACACACACACACACACACACACACACACCGTATGCGCAACCAACATGCACACCGGTGACGCTCTTGCACTTATATATATATATATATATATATACGATCATGGGCGCATGGTTTTTACTTAAAAACCATGCGCCCATGAAAAACTTTCATCTTTGAAAAAGGCTGGTCTCCAGCCGAAACGTCAGAATAAATCCTAAATAATGTTTGTCACGGTGACTTTCTGATCGTATATATATATATATATATATATATATATATATATATATATATATATATATATATATATATATATATATATATATATATAAGCGTGTGTGTGTACAACAAATATTTAGTGATTCGTCGCCTTCCAGCCATATATTATCCGTGAAAGAAAAAATCTTTATCTGCTGCAAAAGTGCACTGGGGGGCAGCTGTCCTCTTATGTGGTAACGTATACATGCTGCTTTTCATCCCAACGTCATTTATGTATTCGCTTCCGCATCTTTATCTCCTCCATTTTATTTCGAAAGCACCATCTTTCACATGTCGGCAATGGCGGCAACTTAGTGCCAATGTTAATTGACCCCATGCATACTGAATGACCGGAAAGAACTAAAACAGAATGCATGGAATACCGGCGCGTGTGTAAGCGTGTATGGGGAACGCACGTGCGTCCATCAGTGTTTGTTCGTGCGTTCTCGCGTTCGAAAACCATAACTTGATCGAGTTTTCCTAGCACTGACGTTAATTTAATTACACCGTCAGCAGTTCAACCCTTTTCACGTGGCATGATCAACACAGATGGAACGTATCGTTCCTTTTAACATTTTACCTTCCGAATTTCTTCGTCACTACATGAGAGCACTAAGCGGAGTTGCTTGAGCGTGTTAATCTTAGCTAAGGTTTCACGACACTCCGTTCAGCAAGCCGTATGGGTGATTATGTACGACTTTGAATACGCCGCGATTTCAGAACGAACAAAGAAATGGAAAACAGCCAGTGTCTTCGCTAGCTTGCCGAAGCCTTAATGCACGCCGACTTTGATTCTATCGTCGGCAGCCACCGCCATAGCGTAAATATCGGGCTGGAAATTTATTCGAAACTCTTACACAAGGAACGCCATGGTGCCGTGTATTTTATTAATAGTTTTCGATTTGCTTTAGTTGTCAAGGAAGCTGGGATCAAAAACAATTGAGGGTCATGTTGATGGTGATCCTGAATACATACAGCGCTCATCCACCAAGGGGGGTTGGCCATCAGTTAGTTTGATGATTGCTTCATATTTTGAAACGTTTTACAGCAAGAGATGGAAAAAAGAGGATTCGCATAGAATTTAATTACTGTACTGTTACACTGTTACCTTCTAACCAGACAGATAAATCAGAGAAATATGTATGGAAGAATAAATTAAATTGGCTTCAGCGCATATACAAAAGTAGTAGTCTCGTATTTACGCTTGTATTTTATACCTAGAAGTAATAATTAAGATCGTATACGATTTGTCATTTGAATGAAACTGCAAACTGGGTCGAATACGACCCTGTAGCAATATCCCAATGCTGAAGCACCAAAAGACAGCGCTATTTCTGCTGTTAAATTTAGTCGCAGGCTAGAAAGCAGAATTTCAAGAAGTATTTTACTGAACAATTTGTATCGAGGATGCCCTAACAAATAATGTTCTATATTTTCACTTTCGAGACAGAAATGGCAAAGGGGCGATACCACCAAACCAGCCCTGTGGGGGTACAGATTTGGCTGGGGCAAACGACATCGTAAACTACTGAGGATTACTTCCGCTTGTGTTAACGCACAGCACCTGGGTTTCTGTGGGTGCTCTAAATGTCCATACTGTTGTTGATATATTCACAGGAATCCCGATGAATAGAAGATTTTCTATCTGTAATCGCTCTTACATACTACCTTACAGGCCAAACTGAAAGCGGTCCGTGAAGCGATGCTCTAGCTAATAAGTCGGACATCTCATTTAAATGCAATCCACAATGACCCGGTACCCACAGCAGCTTGACAAGATTAAGCTGTAGCGGTACTAATGCTAAAAAACGTTTGTAAACCTTGAGTATCAGAAGAAGCTGTAAGAGAAGTGCAGACCGAATGGGAATCAAATGAAGCAAGCACATTAGTCGCAGGCACGGGGGGTTTCCTCAGCGCTGAAATGGTTGCTAAAAGCTCTGATACGAAAATGGGGGTGCAATCTGGTAATGGAATTGATGGGAAAGACCAACCAAGCATTGACGAAAAGATCCCCAGGCATGCCTCTTCTGCCTTCGCTGAAGACCCTAGCTAATATTTAATTTGTCTCTGCATGCGCAAGGTAGTCTAGGGTCTGGTTATTTAATTACCTAACAGACTGTCAATTAGGGTTTGCGGGAAAAATATCTTTCGTATTCAATCCTGCTATTTTAATTTGAACCGCTATAATGTAATTACCTCTCGAATGTTTTCGGCTCAGCTATCTAACTCCTTTGTTTAAAATAATTTGTGGAGTATGGAAGCATTGCTAGAAAAAAATGAGTCCGGGTCTTTGATGAAGGCATATTCAGTTCGTCTAAATGGAAAACTATACAACTTTAGGAATGTTCGTATAGTTAGGATTCGGAATCTGCGAGATAATAAATGCAAGCGAGTCGTTGCCAAAAGCAATCCGAATCGAAAAATAAATTGCATTAGGAAACAAAACAAAAAATAAACACACATCAGATAATAACAGCTCACAATTTTCCTCAACGACTTTTATTATCCATATTCACACCATCAGTGAGTTTTATTTTTCTCGCATTGTCCATTTTTATGCAGTATTTATTAGAACAAAGAACGGGACATTAGAAGCAAATGAGCAGTTTTCGTGTTGGAAACAAAGGGCCGGCCTTGAGCGATAAAGCCAGCCTAACTATGTAAATAATCCTCTTCCGTTATGTATTCAGTGATGGTACACTGCTAGGTTATCTATGTTATTGTTCTCCTTGGGTCCTTCATTTCATTTACCAAAATTGAATAAATATTATTAAGGCCATATCTATGCCTCCCAAGAACTCATGCTGCTGCGTTTTTCCTTGAACCTAGTGCGACCTTTTGCTAACAGTTTTCCACATCTAATACTGGGCACTAAGTCTGTTCTTGACGTGCTACACACTAGCAGTAAAACCTTTCATATACCAGCTACTCAAACCGGCCACATTTCTGAAACGTTACATCATTGAGTAAATGGCATTTGGACGCCGCAGGCTACCGTTCGCAACATGTCTCCGAGTTGAGGTAGCCTTCAAATAATTAACGGCCCCCCTCCCCTTCGTGTCCGGTAAGTGCGAAGAGGGAGACAGTGATCTGGGATGTAGTTGTCTAAGTGGCGCCTAAGCGTGGGTTACTAAGCACCTATTGTTCCGCCACCGTCTAATGCTCAGTTGAGGCGCCGTTAATTCCCGATGACACACACCGAAACTGTGTTGTACAGCGGCTATGGCATTCGGCTGCTGATACAAAGGTAGCGGGATCGAATCCCAGCCGCGGAGGCTGCATTTCGATGGAGGCGATATGTTGAGGTCAGTGTACTGTGTGATGTCAGTGCACGTTAAGGAACCGCACGTCGTCGAAATTTCCGGGTCCCTCCACTACGGCGTCCCTCATACCGTGGCTTTGGGACGTAAAACCCCAGAAATCAAACTCCAATATCACGCGTCCGCGTCTCCTGTGCTCGCTCGTGGCAGCCATATAGCAGAGAGCTTCCTCTGCCTTTGTCAAGCTTTGTCCCTGCGTGCAACAGATCAGCCTAAGGCGCTTCCCGTGACCACCGAAACGCATTTGGCGATGGCGCGCTTGGCATGGAATTTTCGGGAAGTCTGAATGCTTATAACGTGCACAATGAACAATGCCATCTGTATACTTCGTTCTACAGACGGCTTTTATTCTGCCAAGTATTCTGCTTTTGTATTTCTGTACTCACGGCGCAATGCGTTCATTTGATTGAGATATTTACATGTACACTCACACACTGCTAGCGTGGCTCAATTGTCGGTGAGGCCTTCGTAGCGCGGCGCGCCCTATAGCTTCAAAACGTCGCACTGCCCGAGCAGGGTTTCCTTTTACAAATTTATTTCTTGACAGCGATTTGTATTGCGTGACGAAGGGGCATGGGACCGGATAGATTTCTCGTTGAGTCGAAGTAAAAATGATGTCAAATAAAGAAAAAGAACAAAACCGACCGGCCTTTTTCTGTGTCTTCAATAAACCTGACGACTGGCTTTTGACAGAAAAGAAAATATATTGGCAATTCAGCATGGCCGTAGATTTTCACTGTTCGTATAGTACCACGATTTGCGTGTACGCGACGTTCGGGGATCAAATACGGTGCGATTTATATCCTATACTCGCGTGAATGCAACCGCCGAAGAAGCGACAGGATTTTGTCGCTTCTTCTTGGTGTCCTTCCTTTATATCTTTTTCTTTTTGTGACTGTTCTTTATACCTGTCTTCAGTCAAGGGTTTAGGTACCAGTAACCATGTATTCCATTTACGTACCTGCGGTTAAATATTACACCGACACTGAAAAGGGTCATGAAACGGTGCGAGTTGTCGCCGTTCCCCGAATGGGTTCGCTGTGTTGTACCCGCAAGGGCTCCTTTTCCATTATATATATATATATATATATATATATATATATATATATATATATATATATATATATATATATATATATATATATATATATATATATAGCTTTGGTCAGCCCAGGGGGGCGACGGCTTATCGAACACGCCACCTCGGTGAGAGGAGTAGCGCAGGGCTGTTATAACTACTTCCGCTTTCGCGGCTTTGCTTCGACCTTTTCGGCCTTGCGTGTCGTCTCCTCCGCTCGGTGCGTAATTAAAGGGCGCCAAAGTAAACGGCATAAAGGCTTTGCCCACCGCCTCCATTCCCTGCTGCTTTCGACGTGTTTTTTGTCTTTCTTTGAACAGATGAAAGCGCATAGAGATAAGTCAGGGTGATGTTCCAGAGGAAGTCAGAGGATGAAAAGGAGCTATAGTTTGTAGATACCGCAACCTTTCCTCCCTCCTTTACGCGATGGCGCCGTAGAGTGCGGTGCCGCTTGTTATATAGTAAGTTTTTTGCACGGTTGACGATATCGATACTGTACCGCTTGTTATAGGGTGATGCTTTCGTGGTGGACAAAATAGTTAAGATGAAATGAGGTGTAACCGCTCATCAACAGGTAGTATAACCATTTCGGACTCTCGTCCGCTTCGTGGGTGCACAAAGCCAACCAAAATTTATCGCTACAAATAGAGGAAAACTACACGTGTTTAGTAAACATAAGGAGGTCCCAAAGTCGAAGACTCTATTGGTACTTCATTGATTCGTGGTGTTTTACGCCACAAAAGCACGATATGATTATGAGAGACCCCGTATAGTGGAGGGCTCTAGAAATTTCGACCACCTGGGGTTGTTTCACGTGCACTGGCGTCCCACCGGGCACGGGCCTCAACATAACGAACCCCCCCTTCCCCACCCCCTCCTTTCTCTGCCATGTATCTACAGAATCGTAAGCGATGGTTCTGTATTGTGCATTTCACCATAAAGCGTGCTACCCACGCTTGTTGAGGCAATGTTGCAGTTGGGGAAGCGTCAGCAAGAATGGCTTACTTGTAGAAATGCGCTTCCTTTGTTGGATGCTCTTGGGAGCTCTGCAATACAGTCACGTACGAATATAGTGCAACTCTTTCGCTCCTTTGCTTCGTCCGCAACCGCGCGCTTTCCTTAATCAGCGACGTAAAATTTGAACCCACGTCCCTTTTTAGAGTCAAAATAAGGAGAAAATGTGCGTGGAATGATAATGTCCGCCACAATTCAGGCGTTTCAATATTATGGATATGAATAATGCATCCGCATAGCGATGAGTTCCAGAGCGCATTTTCATAATGTGACATTTCTCGTCACACACACACACACACACACACTCACACACACACACTCACTCACACACACGCTGGCCGTAACGCCGCCAGTTGAGAGATGAGCCGGCACAGCGACACCTCTTGGCCGATTAAGAACGAACGTGCTGCTGCGGTGCCCCCCAGTAACGTGCCTGGATGCCGCTCGCGCTCGATAAGATGGCAGCGGCATTTCGTGCCTGTATCGGCTTTCGACTGGGAGAGAACGAGCCTTAAAAAAATAAAGGTATTCCTCTATTGGATTCCTGCATAACATCTCTTTTTCTCTTTCGTCTTTTTTTTTTCCTTATACAAACCTCGATATCCATGACTGTACTCTTATGTACACCTGTAAGAACTATGGCCTTATCAGCTGCAGTCTCGTCTCTGCTTTTTATGGCGCTAGGTGCTAGCGACATGAGGCTATAACGAAACGCTTGAGCTTCTTCACGACATGAAAAGACCTTAAAAAATATCGCCAAAGAGTTTGACACGAAATGCAGGAATTAAGTGAAAACTCTTGCCTATAGTTCGCTTAGTATGCAACAAAATCGGCATTGAAAGGTATTACTGCATGGCTAGCATGACTGACACCACAACATGACACGCTGGTCAGGTACGTCAACGAGTTACGGCAATAAAATCTCGTGTGGTGTATACCCGCACTGGATAGGCGGTTACGAGTCCCGTGTGATTGAAACCACCGATAAACTGAGGCATAAAGATGTCATTTGGTATTCAAGTAGTTCCGTTTAGACGTAACCTATATTGTCGAAGGCTAGCGCCGGCACGTCACTTAAGTGAACATTAAGGACACCTACAGTGTCTTTCCCAATTGCCAATATTTCAAATGTGTCTTCGTTTAAGGGCCCTTCATCAGGCCACGTGGCAAATTTGGGCTATACACTGGATGTTCTTAAGTGCCCAATAGGGAGCGTTCTACGGAAAGAATTTTTCAGATTAGTCCATTATTAGCAGAGATAAAAATGTTTCAAGCCACTCAGCACCAGGATTTCAGGAGGCGATAGGCAGTGCCAGCACGATACCTTCGCCACATGCCGATGCTGCAAGGCCAAGCAACAAAAGAGAGAGTGAGAGAGAGAAAGCGAAAAGCGGAAGCATAGACTGTTGGTGCCTGCAGCTGGTCGTCCACTCCAAGGACGGATGCATGGATGGATGTATGGATGGATGGATGGATGGATGGATGGATGGATGGATGGATGGATGGATGTTATAAGCGTTCCCTTTGTAACGGGGCGGTAGCCAGCGGGCCACCAAGCTCTACCTTTATTTTATCCTCTAGAAACGCTTGTATTCCAGGAGCACATTGGTCTCCCCACAAATTTTTTCTCTGCACTTAGCTATGTTAGCTATTAGCGTAGTGAAGTAACAATCTTATTCGAACTATCTTGCGTTTCTGTTTCCTCCATAGCCTTCCGCCTCTAAGCGCGTTTTACTTATTTCTATAGCCTACATGTTCAGCTTTCCCGTTCTAACCTTGAAACCTATGGCCTCCTGCAGGTAGTGTCCACACCTACATCTGGGTGGATATCTGCGCATTCAACCAAAACATGATGTGTCGTTTCCCTAGCTTTTCCACAGCACGTACATGTATCCTCTTCTTTATTGAATTTCGCTCTGTAAATCAGGCAACCTGACCTTGCTTCAAACAGTAAAGCGCTTGCCCTTGAGTTATCATAAAATTTTTCTCCCTTGATTTATTCTTTCCCTTTCTGTAGTTGCTCAATGCCGGTTTTTACTTCATTTCTGCTATCCAATCCGACTTCCCTGCCGCTCCGACCATGCTCTTAACGCTTTCTTTTGGCCCATCCGTTTCGTTACTGGTTGTATACTTACCGGTCAGCCTCCTATAGTTCTCTTCCTCCATTGTGAGTAAACGTTCTTTCTACACTCTAAGCCAAAACCGAGCGAAATGGGAGTAACTGCCGCCGTTCGTCTCCACGGCGTCCAGTTAGTCCCCAAAGGGATCAATTGCAGGCCAGTGGTGCCGTGTGCAAACTGAGAGAGAGCAACAGTTGCACCGCGTGGAGCAAGCGGTTACACCCACGGAGGCTTTCCGCGAGCGCGCGCAGCCGCCAAAGAACTGCCAACGGCCAGCATGCGCGTAAGCAAATAGTCCGCTGAAAAAATATACTCTTAGCAGCTTATTTTAGTGTAAACGGTCGTGAGCCCTGCGGTGTAAAAGAAGTGGTGCCGCTTATGTGTAACTGGTACAAAAAAAGGAATAAACTATCCATGCAGAAGTTTTCGCTCACGCCCACGTTGTATCAATGCGCGGCGTGCCGATTCTCTCGTCACATGTGCTGCAGTGACCAGCTAGGCCTCGCTGGCCCACGACGACGTTGGTGCGCGGTGGATGTATGCTTGTTTTCGTGCGTTTGGTGTTGTGGCTGCTATTGGTCATGCCGTTCTTAATCATTTCTCCGCGTTGTGTTAACCGTGGTTCGTTGTTGGAATGAAGTGCTCCGCCATCGGAATGCTACGAGCTGAATGGGACCTCGCCTGAAAGGTGCGTGTAAACAAAGCTTTACTTGCTTCCTGTGATTTCCCTTGCATGCTTTTCAGATGTCATGTGAACCGAACATTTGTTATCTGCATTCTCATCTTCCCAATGAAACGCGCGTTTAATCACAACTCGTGCTGTAGAGAATCGGGTCAGCATGACATGCGTAGCCTCGATGGGGGCGAAACGTTCGCCGAAGCTAGCGCAACTTGCAAGGCACCCATTCGCGGTACTAAATTATACGCGTTGTCTATGCCGAAATATTGCAGCCTTCCAAAAAAGAAAACCAGAAGAGTGCATGTCCGTATCCTTCTTTCTACTTCAAAGTCTCTTTATAACCGCTGATACGGGACCTTACTTCGAATTATACGAGCAATTTAGTTAGATACGATGCTGTTGCCTAGTGCATGTCTAGCTTTAAGTTTTGATCTGCCTTTTCCTTTAGTAATACCATATTTGTGTTTCCATATACTATCTTTATTTCTATATACTGTATTACTGCAATATTATGCTGTTTTTATTTTGGTATGTGTTTTCCATTATTTATTTTGACCTGTTCATACTGCTGCTAATCCTTGTATTATATATCGGCAACCTTCACCGAGGGTCCCGTTGGAGTCATTGTACCTTGGGACCATCGTCTGTATGTTTTAGGCCTTGTAATTAACTTATGTCACAATAAAGCTGACTGATTGGTTAATTGAAGTTTAGTGCCAATAGTGCAAGTATCGTTCGCACCAGCGAGCTGGTAGTCCCGAGTTCTGAATTTGGTTATGTATTATTTTGAAGCTGCACTCTTAATTGTTTATTAATCACATAAATTTTTATGATAACGTTCATGGCACGCTGTTCATTCATACAGGCGTTTTAAAGCCTTTTGCATACCAAAAATCGAGTGTTTCAATAAAATGATGCCGGCGAGACACGCTAAGCGCATGCAATCTTTAGTTATAAATAAGTGGGCGGACAAACGTACTGCTGTCAAAGCTTGCAACGTTACGCTCTACAGCCAGTTTCTTAAACTTTGTAAGCACATCTAAATTATTCAATTTAATTTTCCCAGGTTCCCTGAAAGTTAGTTCCTGTGTCTAATAAATTGATATGATGTAGCAACAATTCTTCGAACACTGTTCCCGCAAGTAATTAGTATTTCTGGAATGATTTTTTGCAGAACACAAGGACTCCAAGTATTGCGCCATCCTAAAGATGTCCTCACCATATGGAAGATCTGGGTATATCCTCAGTATCACTCAATGAAGATACCGAACTTTCTTAACTCAGATGGACAGCATCCCTTTGGATACAGTACCATCCTGCTGAAATCCTTCGCTCGTTGCCATCGTTTCTGCTCTCGCAATGCAGATTCCCTTGGACTGAGCATTCGACATTGACTTTTCACCAAAGATGCAGAAGGCATTTGACTCGATATTCCGCGTGGTTGGTGTAAGCAACGGTGTGGAGCCAACTCTACTAGTGCGCGTCACGAGCATGCTGCATGCTGTAGTGAAAAAGAGTAATAAATTGTTCCGTTGTTTACGTTTTGTCCATTATTTTGTTTGGATTTTGTCCATAACGCTCGCTCGAGCAGCTCACGTACAGTGCCTATCCCGCAAAAGCACGTTTGAGATAGATACTCGACCTCTTAAAAAATCTGCATATAATGAAGACGGGAAAAGTCGCTCCTAGGGATCAAATGAACTGATAAGCAGCTTCATTTCAATGGAGTAACTGTAAAGCCCAACATTTAGTCCGCAGAAAGAAACTCACGGGTAACATTTAATGCCTGGGGATCAATTGTGGAGACGGACATTTCATCCTCCAGAGAGCAACCGGAGGGACTAAATGTTCATGAAGGGATTAACTGCTAGGAGACTAAGCGTTCGTCCCCTTCCCGTTGATCTCCAAAGGGATCAATGGTTGTGGCAATACATTTAGTCCCTCAAAGGACTAACCCCTATGCCCCCGTTGATCCCTTTTGGCTTAGAGTGTAGGGATCAAATGAACTGATAAGCAGCTTCATTTCAATGAAGTAACTGTAAAGCCCAACATTTAGTCCGCAGAAAGAAACTCACGGGTAACATTTAATGCCTGGGGATCAATTGTGGAGACGGACATTTCATCCTCCAGAGAGCAACCGGAGGGACTAAATGTTCATGAAGGGATTAACTGCTAGGAGACTAACCGTTCGTCCCCTTCCCGTTGATCTCTAAAGGGATCAATGGTTGTGGCAACACATTTAGTCCCTCAAAGGACTAACCCCTATGCGCCCGTTGATCCCTTTTGGCTTAGAGTGTATACAAATATCTGAATACTTTCGCTCCCCATTTACTTTATTCATATTCCTTAATTTCTGTTCGTACCTAATTTTACTCTGGCCTTCCCTTCCCTCAAACTCTTACCACCCCATTATCCCCTAATAGCCGCCTTTGTGGTCTTCCCATGGTCGCCCAATGCGAGACGTCGGACCGTCCCCTGATTCACGTCCAGCCTTTATTGTACCTCTGACCTCCTGCACACCACTGAGTTTCCGACTGTAAGTCCTGGCACCATCACACCTATCCACAAACCGCGAATTACCTTGTACCTGTTTTAACCCCACAGCACTCCATGCTTCATTATTGCGAGGAGCTAGCCGACGGAGCGCCATTTCCTGATTGGTCGGGCTGCCGCCGCGCACTATGGACGAGTGTCACTTGCCACGGTTTGTGGTGATGCATAGGTACAGTGTACTATATCACAGGCATTTTGTGGTGACCTTGCACGATGCGGTGCGTCATCCACTCCTCGGCGCACAATAGTTCCAAGGGAAACCCACACTGGGTTTCAAATTTTTCTACCACAGTGCGTAGGAATGCGGTTCTTGGCAGGCGTGATCGTGAGCCGCTCAATGTACGCAGTGCGTTTGTCAGCTCAATATGGCCAGACCTGGTGAGGGGCCCTTTTAGCAAGCATCTGATCAGCTAACAAGTTTACATACACACACAAAAAAAGAACGTTGCAAGTATTTGCGCTTTCATAGAGCATCGTTGAGTGAATATACGGGACTTAATTACAATATATTGAGTTTGTTTCGTACAAATGCCTCATCCTGTTGCGAGTTTTTTCTCCTGCATGTCCTTGTCATCACGCTGCCAGGTCGGGCTTCAAATAACGAAGCGCCGCCGCATCTGTTATCACATTGGTTTTCCCCTCTCGGTAATTTCCTTACATGCTGCTGAGCCTAGACAACCACTGGAATAGATTGTGTGTACTTTTTATTTTGTTTGACGGTCGACATGCATGATTTCTGCAGCCAGCTCCTCTTGCGATCTGTGCGGAGAGTAAATTGTCTAGGGCAGGCTTGTAATTTTGCAACTGTATAGCTTCGTCGCCGTGTCACCTTCAGATTGAGATGTTTTATTTTTCTTGAATTACACCAAGAAAGGTACACGAGCTCAAGGTACATCAATACCTGACAAAAGTCCTCTGTACCACATTTACAAAAATGGTAAACAACAAATACATCGCAAATCAAGGAATGACGCAGAAAAAGAAAATCGGCAGATCCCACGCATTGTGGCAGTCGACGTCGTGCGAAGCAGTCAGCGATTTCTATAACGAACTGTGTAGCACTCCGCCAGGTGTTATGAATGGGTTCAACGTCTTTGCGCAGATTGAGTAGTAACTTCGCCTGCCCCCACACCGTCAGTCTTTGAGCCTGTGGGATTTGTCCGATTTACAAGCACAGGCCTTGCATCCTAATAAGCAACTATGTACCCCGTCTGAGCACTCACGACATGGTTCCAATCTTCTTTTCCATCTGGGGCTTGGAGTGGCGTTGCAAAGCGCTTATTCGTTTGATATAGGAATGTTTAATGGTCCATTACCAAGATCTGCGGCTTGGAGTGGCGTTCCAAAGCGCTTATTTGTTTGCTATAGGAACGTTTAATGGTCCATTACCAAGTAACCTACGCGTGCGCATGCAGCGGAACGATGACGGTCGTTTTTGTGCGGAACTACAAAGGCTACCCACTACCACAAAGCAGTCTTCTCAGCCTGGCTACAAGGCGCAGTACTCCTCCCGCCAGAAGCAACATCTTAAAAGGACAGGGTCTCAGAGAGGTTGGACAGAACAGGATTCTGAGTGTGCATGAATAATGTCTCTGTGTATCAATTAGACATTTCCGAGGTCGTATTGACGTGTGAGTGTCATCGTAGTTTCCTTCATTCTTTCACACCCCATGTACCAAATTGGGGGTGCACAACTGGAGGTCTCCTCTGGTTAACAATCCACGTCGTTATTTCTATCTCGCTTTCTGTCTCTTTCCCTAGCGATTTCTATATTTTCACTGCCTCTATAAATATTCGCAGTATTTTCTATTTCTATTCTTCGCATCAAACTTCCGGTCTCTTGTTTCTCAATACAGCGCTTCCTTTTTGTCTATACTGCGAGACAATGTTCAGGCCGCAAGAATTCCTTTTTTAATGCCCCCAGACCGAGCCCCGCTGCCCCAGCCTAAGCGGTGATGATGAATATTTACAGGTGAGAAGATGAAGCAGACGAACAATGCTCACGATATTTACAATTTTTAATTATGTTATACGTCGTTGCCAACCTCTTTTATCTTTTCCACTAGTCCGTATCGACGCTTTTTATGTACAGGTAACGGAGTAATGTAGCCGTCCATATTTTTGTTTTCTTCGGCGTACCTAAGTCTTTCTTGAAAACGAATTTCATTCTGCGCTTCTTCTCGCTTCAAGAGATGGAAGCATCACCCGCATCCCCTTGCACTGTCCCTTTTGTGTGCCTGCTATATTTTTATGGCGCGGGCTGAGGCGTTATTTTTTTATGCCTCCCAATAACAAATGTCCCTTTTGTGGTTTGCTTGTTGGCCCCCGCACTCGCAATTGGCCCGCGGACCTTCATGTAACTGCCAGTCCCGCTCTTCAACGCCTCCCCCCCCCCCCCGACACACACACAAAATAAATATAAAACAAAACATCCGTTTGAACTACAAAACTATATTCCTTTTCTCAATTCACGGAGACGCACCGTATCATAATTCTAAAGAACCGCGTATTATTAGTGTTGCATTGCTTTAGCTTTGCCTTTCATTCTCACGCTATATTTTTAGATGTTTACGTAGGGTTTCGCCCGTTTTACGATTGCGCGCACAACTTCAAATTCTTGAATTTGGGAAAGGCTTAGTGTTGGGCCAATATAACCTTGTCCTTTACTTATTTCATCGTTAAAAATTGCCCTGCCCAAATTTCTCTATTGCAACGTGAATTTCGGAAAGTTTCTTTAGCCTAGGACATGCACAGGTACAGCGAGGCGCTTGAAACTCTCGAGACAGACTTGCAGAAGCATACCGAAACCGCGTCTTGAACGGAAAGTATCGAATTATACATTAAGGAAATTTCAAAGCTTCGGAAGAAAGGGAACAACAACAACAACAACGATGTGCCAGCACATGCTACTGATCTGTATTGTATCTCCTATACGCAATCTGCGAAGACAAAGAGAGAGACAGAAAAGATGTCTGAAATCTCTGCTCTTGATCGTTTCACTCTTAGAAGAGCAGTATGCATAAAACGTGAAAAATTTCAGAAAAAAAGAAACAGCTGTACTCTAAGCATTTTACCAGCTCTGCGCGACTTCAGAGACTTCAGTGAGACTTGTAGTCTACGGGCTTAAAGGTGTACCGATGCGACTTTTCCAGCGGCGCAAAGGGGGCATTCTTCGTTCAGATGCATCATTAATTCTCTCCACACACCGGAGCCACGAAAGACGCAGAGGCACGAGAAAGTATTTCAATTTGATTTTAATGTATTCGTTGCCCAGCATCTCTAAGCGCAGACGATACCATGACGAGCGAAAGCATTTGCTCCAAACTCGCCGAAATCGCCGTCGGAGTCGCTATACGACAAAGAAGTCACCGCTGTATGCGTGCCCCACGTGCAAATGAGAGCTACCGGCGGATTTGCGGCAACTCATTCACAATTTGCTGTCCCCACGGTACGTTGATCTACGTCCGACTGTAAGCGCCTAGTCGAAATCAAAACCGAAAATGGATTTTCAAGGTAGCCACGTTAAAATACATTCATTGTGTTCCGAAGAACCACGGTGGTGTTCTCGACACAGGTGCTTTTATGTAGCGCAATACGAAAAATGCCTGAAGTTCGTATCAGTACTGCGAATGCGGCGCGCAGAACAACAGTAAAACCCAACCGTGCTTTCCGTTACAGGAAGCGCTGTAGTCAAATACCAGCAATACAGAACGAAAAAGAAGGGGAGTATTTCTTTTCCTCTAGAAACGACAACTATTAGAGCTAGTGACCTCGGAAACCAGCGGTGATTATTACGATCTAGGGGCATCGTTTTCGCGGGAATTCAAATTAGCGGGTATGCCTAAATGTCTACTGGGGTTGTGAAGCAGCGGATACACTGAAGTTGTCACAAATTTACACGAATTAAGGTAAGCGCCAACCGTATTATAAGGGGGTGGGTGCACCCCACTCCCCCATGCTTGACTTCCTGAGCAGTGTGCAGGGAAATCTGTGATTCACATTCTGATTTCAGTTTTCTACGGACGGCTCGCGACCTTGCTTACGTCTAAGGGAGCTTGTCATTTACGAGAGTAATCGCTGTCTTCGTGCAGATCCTTACGGCTGCAGGTCGCTTTCGCGGCTCTTTTTCTGATGCCTTCGTTCACGCCACCCGGCGCGGTTTTCGGCTGCACGCACGCTTCGCGAGCACGGCATGTGTCGCCCTCGCACAGCGTGGAGGCGAAGTTCAGCGCCTTGCCTTTTTTTTTTCCCCTTCCGAGCGCTCCCTCCTCCATAGAGCTCGTTTTTTCTTTTCTTTGGAGCTTCACATTTTCATGTGTACACAAAGTAAAAAAGGAAAAAAAGATTTAGAGCGCAAAAAGAGTACGCAGGACTGAGAAGCCGAAAACACACCCTTGCTCTATGCTGCGTGGTCTTTTAGCGCTCAGAGTTTCATTTGAACATGCGATAGCGAACGGCCCACCTAGATATCCTGTTATAATGCAATAAAAATGCAACGCGACGCCTTAGGCCTCCTCTGTCAAGGATTCTTTTCGGGCGTACTAATTTTTTTCTTCCAGTTGCTTGTTTTGTGTTTTGATATATATATATATATATATATATATATATATATATATATATATATATATATATATATATATATATATATATATATTCACTCTCCTCGGAAACCTGCACCGCTAAGATATGCGCAGTTTCTTTAACTTTTTACTGCGCAGGCCATGCTTAATGAACCGCGGCAGTGCGCTATGTGCGTAGGCAGGAATTTTTCCTCCAACGCAACACGCCAGCCCATGCAGGTTTTGGTTCCAAATCTCGGGGAAAGAAGCGTCATTTGAAAATTCCACGAACACACACACAGCGTCATTTTATATATAGATATAGATATGTAATGACGCTGTGTGTGTGTGCGTTGAATAAAATGTGCACTCTTCTACAGCCAGTTGTGCACAGTGCCACCTTTTGACGAATGCTAACGATTTGCAGAACCGTGTGGATCTTCGACATCTTGTTGGAACCATTTGTTTTTAAAGCTTGTAATACATGCGGATGCGACTTCAGCGGGTTATTCTGCTACACTGCGAGGAACACTGAACTCAAAGCTATTCAGACCTGCTGTATGTCAAGAGCTGTCTGCTGGAGATGCTCGCGTGTTCTTCTTTTTTTTCTCTTTTTCGTCCATCCCATTTATGTATACTGACGCCTCATAGAACGAGTCGGAGAAAATACTTGGTGTGCGAGGAATTAACCACACTCAGATCACCGCGTGGGGGTGTGTAATCTATAATAATAATAATAATAATAATAATAATAATAATAATAATAATAATAATAATAATAATAATAATAATAATAATAATAATAAATAGCGCTTTTTTAAGCCCTTGAAAATGCAAAAGCATATAGGTGTCATTGGTACATTCGCCATAGTAAGGTACAGCCGGCCAGCTCTCGAAATGGGGCGCTGCGAATTTGCTACGTGTCCGAGTTGTATAACGCAGCCAAGTTGAAAAGATGTACTACAGGCTCAGCGCGTTCAAAGCTCCGTTAGTCTAACTCCGGTTCCGGCAATGCCCAGTGAGAACACTTTAGAACATACGCAAAGACGAAGAGTTACAGCTACTGACACATAAATGTGTCTTTCCAATAAGCACGCCAGTTTTCTTTCTTTTTTTTCGAGCCTACGCAGCATAATGTTTGCGACAGCTAGAGAATGTCGTCATTTCTGTACTTCCAGATGGCTTGCTTGCATTATTGGAGCGTGCGGCGGTTTCACACTCTAAATTGATCGGCAGTGGTCGAACTGAGCGTGTTGCCGGAGCCGCCAGCGTTTGTTCGATCGAACAATACTTCCTCTGTGCAACAGGTGCCTTCCGTGAACGGCTTCATGTCACTTCGTGTTACCAAGCTCCAATGAATTGTACGGGTGGAAAAACTTCATTCACGTCCATTATGTCGCGCTAGTTTTCTAGCTCGAAGCGAAGATGAAGCAGAAACCTCCAAGGAGGGAGCGATTTGTCAAACGATGATTAAGACTGTGACTCTCTTGTTGAGTGGTCCGGAGAAGCGCTGGTTACTGGCACCAATGTAAGCTGCCCACTTTTCACGAGCGAACGGTACAGAGTCGCTCCTAGTATTCGCACTCTGGTTTTCCTCGGAGGTTTTCAAACTATAGCAGGTCTAACATGCCTTGCTTCCCTGCGAACAACTGCTGACTCAACAAAAGAAACTATTTTGATTTTTACTGTTTATCTTTAAGACTTTTCGAGTCTGCAATGCACGATCCCGTTCTTTTTATTTTCTTTCTTCAATTTTATGCAGGAGATGACTCGCCGATTTTCGATCTTTCGCGACGCTTTACACATCGCAGGCACGACGTCAACATTTCTGTGACCTCACGAATGTAAAGTGACTAACAACTTTGCAATACCCACCTCACGCACAAACTATCATTTCGCGATACATTACTTCGTGCATCTGGATGCCGCACACTCTATGCGAAAAGATTTCACTCTTGCAATTTTCCCGGGCACGTCGTGAGGGGATATGCAGTGTTATCCTATCTACTTCGGACAAACAGTGTCGGCATTCGCGAAAGAGCTATTAAACCAGAGCCTGATTCGAGACTATATGGGAGCAAGTACGAAGCAGCGTTGTAGAGCGGGAACCCAAAAGTTGCGTTATGCGGCCTGGTCCCGTGTGGGTACATTGGTTTTTCTCGGTAAAAGATGCAGAGTGTGCGATAGCTTATGTATACATTTTATTACCTTCTTCACAAGGATATATAGCAGATTATTTGTGGTGTCCTTCGTCATTTTTTTTTTTCACTGTTTAGTTACACACTAGCAAGATGTACTAACTGCGACGCCTAAGATTGCCCCTCTCAGGCTATCAATATCACAGTTTTTTTTTTTTTTGGATCCACATTAACATTTATGTTTTTTTCGCGCACCTCACCGGATATCTCTGGAAAGTCCGGCATGCCCGAGGCCGTCACCTAAAGATGGTGTGCTTGTGTCCCTACCCCGACCAAACCTCCGGATATATTGATTTATTAAATTTTTGTCTCTGTCCATGGTTGCGTTTATCAGGTGGGTTTTGAAGGCTCAGCTAGGAGCGTTTCTTGTACGTCTTTTTACTGGCGAAATTGGCATAATAATGCGGGAAGAGACCCAACAGCATGGGTCGCTTTCGGGAGGTGATCGTAAAACAAAACAAAACAGCGCGTGGCAATGGACTGGGCGCATGGTGATTTGTGTAACCCGTACCGCTGTTTCTGGAGCATTCTGCATACGTACTTCCCTCGTTCGTTGCATTCACTGTCCCTTTTCTCTCTCTCTCTATTTTGTATGAAGAAACCCGGACCCGAGAACGTCACACACATATCGAGGAAAGGTCGCCAAATTTGATGCGCTCGCTAGTCGCATCAAATTTGTGGCCCCTATATATAGAGTATATTAGACATAGTGGCTCCGGGAGACGCAGACAAGTCGCCAAAAAAAAAAAAAAAGGTGCCCTTCAACTAACGGCCCGGCGCATCCATAAATGGGGCAATAACGCCGCGTATAACGAACACGAGACGCGCGAGTACACCATGCAGAGACACCACGGTCCGTGACTGCGATGTCCTCGAGGAGCTTACCGACAGCGAGTAGGTAGCTGCCGACGAGGACGTCCCGACGACCGTCGACCAGCAGATCCGTCGTGTTGTTCATGCTTGTCGCTCAACTTCCCGGGACGTCCGGCCCCACCGTTCGTCGAAGAGTCCGCGCAAAGTCCGACGCGCGAGACCGAGTGTCACTTCCTCCCCTTTTTTTTCAGCGAGCGACCCGAACGGTCTGAGCGATGATGCAGTCTCTTCCCCACGGAGCTCGAAGCGCGATCAAGCACGACGTCCGAGGCGTGCGCGACAAACAGCGGCGTGCTCGTCGAAGGAGCTCGGCGGCGGCCTGACACCGTTTACTGCCTACGGTGCGGGGAGCAGTGTGAGCCCTGGCACTGTGCGCGCGGCGAAGAAATCAGAGAGCTGGAGAGGAGGTGACGCGGCTTTTGGGATGGAGAAGGCGAGATGCTCGCGTGTGAGGGGACGAGAGAAGCCCGACGCCACCTGCCGCCGCCGGACAGCGGCGCTGCCGCGTGCAAGAGCCGGGCGTGTCAGCAGGTGTCCGCGCATCGTTATACCATGCTTCCGCTGTTTTCTCTTTCATTTTGCTTCTGATATATACAAATGCTTCAGTTGATAAACGATTAACGTTATGATGAAATGAAGGATCAAATAATTTGATTGCTGGGGCTTTATGTCCCAAAACCACGATCTGATTATGAGGGAAGCTGTACGGAGAGCTCTGGAAATTTCGACCACCTGGGAGTCGTGCAAATGACATCGCAGAGGACACGGGCCTCAACATTTCGCCTCCACCAAAATGAAGCTGCCCCGGCCGGGATTTGATCCCGCGACCTGCGGATCGGCAGCCGAATGTTATAGCCACTATAGACCACCGCGGCGGGGCAACGATCAAGTGAGAAATTATTATAATAGTTTCTGACGCGGTGGAGAGCTCCGAAAATTTCGACACATCGCACTGTATACACGGGCCGCATCGTTTCGCCTCTATAGAAAAGCAGCCACGATTAGATACCGCAAACCGACCTCCGGATCGGCAGCCTAGTGTCATAGCCACTATAGACCACCGTGGCAGGGTAGCATAATAATTAAGAAAAAAAAATTGAATCCCACTCATGTCATGAAAACCAGCGGAACCGCACAGCTGTTCTTTTGTCGTTAATCGTGACGTAACAGGTAAGGTTGTCAAGTTGTTCATAGCATGACCCATCACTTACGTTAGCCACACATTTCCACTCCACTAAAACATTTTGTCCTTTATTACCCGGCCTTGTACATGCTGCACCTTCCATCAGCTGACCGCTCCTGATCTTTCGCCATGCACTTCTTTCTTTCTTTCTTTCTTTCTTTCTTTCTTTCTTTCTTTCTTTCTTTGCGTATCGTGCTACGGAAACGCAGCCGTCGCCGCGGGTATCGAAGCCGCAACTTCAAGCTAAGCCTTTTCTACACTTTATCTCACGTTGGCCTTCGCATAATTACGGTTATGTAACAGTTGGTCGAGGGCTGGAGCGGGTCCGCTTTTTCCTCTTGCATTACCTTGGCGCACTGCGAAGGGTCCACTTAGAACAGCCCGGCTGTATTATGAAAGACACGAATAAACAAATGTTTAAATTATAAATAAATCGCATCTCTCGGCTAGTACTTTGGAAGTTTGATCGCTTGATGCAAAGACGTAGAGCGACCGGTAACCCTCATAGCGCACTCTTAAAAATAAAGTTAGTGAAAAGCTAGTAAATGCCTGGCATTTACTAACTTCCAGAGTATACTTTACTACCGTTTAGGTTGCCTTTTACTAGACAAAAGATTCTGGAAGCTAGTGAACGCTGGATTTAGTAGCCGGAGAAGTTTCTTAGTGTTTTAAGCAAGGTAACTGGTAAGCCACACCTTGGTTGCCAGATGCGTCGTAGATGGCTGCACCTGCATAATAACCGTCATGGCTTGTTTGGTTAAAATTATAATTTGTTCATTATGTTTGAATAAGTCTTTAGTAGGACGTCATGACACGCATGTACGGAAAGAGTATACGACATGTGAATCTTGATTTAACATGTGTATTACTTCGGTAACTTCATGTCTACTCACCGGTACAACGTGTACAAGATTGTGAACATGGCTCACGTGAGGGAGCCGAAACGTCTTTTGCGAATACATTTACTTTTTCTTTGGTCGGTGCTGTGTGTTCTTCATGTTATTTCCCGGCCAGACGAGATTCCGTCGAACTCTATACTTGGCGTGTTCTACCCTAAACTATATAGCCTTAGATACCCGTATCTTGGAGGTTGCTCTACTATAGATGTCGCGTTTTGGTGTTGTGGTTGTGTGTGCCTTTTGTCGTCTATCATTTGTTGATATATCTATGTATTTCTTACTTGACCATGTCGTAGTGTTTGCATTTAGCGTAGTAATTGCATCAATTACTTAGCGAGTGTCAGTTAGTGTAAATGGTACCCTGCCTTTTGGTCTCTTTTTAAATTTTTTTTGTAATATACAACCGGCACAACATGACTGTTTCAAACAACACGTACAAACCAAATTGACAAAGCAGGGGAGTGAACATTGCTACGAACGCGTACTAACACGTAGTAACTACTTTCAGCTAATTTTTCTGCTAACATGGCCAGCTGCTTTTTTTTTGAAAAAGTAAAGATGGCCAGATGAATTTCACTACCTACACTTTCACTACCTGCAAATACGAAGAAGGTAGTGGGTTCTGGGACTACTATATGGTTAGTAATTTCTTAGTGAATGTGCCCATAGAAGAAGCAGAAGAAGATAGCATTTAATGAGAGGAAAGGAGGAGATGTCGGCCTGGAGAGTGAGTCTCTGGCCTGCTACTCCTCGCAGGGGTAAAGGGAAAAGGGATAAATAGAGATAGAGGGAGGTATGAGAGGTGACGGATGATAAAGTACAATGAGTCGCTATACACGTCCTATAAGCGGACGTGCACCACGCGCAGTAGTCTTTACAGCACAGTGCCCATAGAGTTTCCTACAGAATACTAGAGGGAACTTTGGCACAGCAATCGTTAAGCTGCCATGGGAATGATCGATAGGACATGGATTTGTCTAGTTTTCGTGCTCGCGGCTTCAAACAGTCTGGTGGATTTGTTTATTGTTCCCTTTGGTAGCTTTACCTACGCGAATGCCATTACTACACTCCTTCGTGCGCGACGAAGGCAGCCGCCGTAGTGCACGCTTTACGGCTAGAGAGCATCAGACTGCCGCATTTACTAACGTCGTTTGCAATGATGGGGTCCCATGCAGTCTCTTTCGGTCGTGTGTTTTTCGATTACCACACGTACTACTTGCAGGGGTGTTCGACCTAACTCTATAAATATTTTCGCCGCGTCTCGAGAGCGTTGGCGATGCGGTTTTGCTGTTTTTTTTTCATTTTTGTATCTGACGTGACAGATATTTCACGGCGAACATACATCCCTTGTGACAAGGCTCTTCTTATATCATGCGCTACATCATTTCAGTTGCGCTATTTGATTAATTAAACGCCGACCAAACGCGCCAAGCAGGCGCACAGTTATCGCGCCTAGCAGACGCCGACTGGACGATAGGCAGACGCACCCTCAGACGACGCTCAAGAAGTCAGCTCAGATCAAGGCTCAGGCGCAGTTTCCGACGTAGTTTAAAGGCACGGCTGTTTGACTTAACATCGTGTTTTTACACAAAACAAACCACCAAAGGCTGGGTGACACTACGCTGACGCTACGGCCTCACGCAGCGGCTTGGCCCATATAGTTTGTAAAAATAGAGTCGAGCGGTTGGCCTGCGCTTAGACAAGCGAGCCAGAGCCTGTATGTTATATATGGAAGACGCACCTATCTTTTAATCCTTGAAAACATGAGCACGTCACTTACAAGAGCAAAAATATTTAAGTTAGAACACAATTATATGTGGAACTTAAACTTTTCTGTGACGCTGGTAAATCTCGGCACAAGTAGAGGGGAACGTTGTCATTATCGCATCATATTTATAAATTTCTCAGCGTTCGGTATTTTTCTACGCGCGAGAAGGCAACGTGTGCCTGTGTACGTAAATAATTAATGCAGACTATTCCGTTTTAGTGCAACATTTGGTCGTAAACGACCCATCTTTTTTAAAGTCGCAAAGCCGTATGAAGCCAGAAGAACGAAGACTAGGCACATCCATGTCATACCCATATTATTCACATGTTGGCTCAACCACCTTGGTGACTCCCGTAGATAATAACGCCATATTTTTTTTCTAGTATATTGCAGGAAACTCTGTGAATGTGCCCTGCTGTGCGATGTCAGTGCACGTTAAGGAACCCCAGATGGTCGAAATTTCCGGAGACCTCAACTACGTCGTCTCTCATAATCAGAGCTGGTTTTGGGACGTTAAGCCCCACAAATCAATCAAATGTGTGAATGTGCCCATTCTTTCTTTCTTTCTTTCTTTCTTTCTTTCTTTCTTTCTTTCTTTCTTTCTTTCTTTCTTTCTTTCTTTCTTTCTTTCTTTCTTTCTTTCTTTCTTTCTTTCTTTTCCTGCACCCGCCTTCACGGTGCAGCAGCACGCAACTCATAATGATTTCGCACTACACACTGGGACAAGAGTCCCGTTCTTCACAAGGCCACACCTCGAAACTCGATCACCCTTCTTTGCCGCAATTATCAGTCCCTCCACGCTTATCTGTATGCAGCGCCGTCGACTGCTTCATCAACGGCACTTTTCGCGCCGGGTGGTAACATCTCGCGCCGCAGTGCGCGTGCGGTTCGTCTAGTTTAGCGTCGGAATGAAAAAAGGGGGACAAAAATGGCGCATCCCACGTGCAGTGGTAATCAAGGAAATGCGAAGCACGCCTCAGGAGCGTAAAATGGATCTGCATTGCTGTCTCGCTATAGCGATGTTGGTACATATGAAGCTAACGAAACGACCGCAAGAGCACCATGACTGTGGCGTGTTAACCATGCCCTTCATGACACGCATGTCTTGATTGTAACGTTATGACCTGTCATTTACGTTCTTCATGAAGTCATGTTGTACCATAGCAATTTTTGTATACATCACAATAACGAAACGCCTGGCATATAAATCATGCCGCTCAAAACATGCATGTCACGATTTTCATGTTCTTAGAACGTGACCTGTCACTTATGTTCTTCATACACTCATGTTGTGGCATACCAATTTTCGTATACATCCCATTAACGAAACGGCCAGAAGAGCAGAAGTGTTGTCGGTTAGATAGATAGATAGATAGATAGATAGATAGATAGATAGATAGATAGATAGATAGATAGATAGATAGATAGATAGATAGATAGATAGATACGCTCAAAGTCGTCGAAGTTCGCTAAGAAATGCTTTGCATTTAAAATATGTTTAAATATGCGTAGCGCCTCAGTGTTTTATTCATTGCATTGCTCAAATGCTAGAGGGACCCGCCTCGGGTGTTTAGTGGCTATGGCACTTCACTGCTGGTCCGAAGGTCACAGGATTCAATCCCGGACGCGACGGTCGCAGTTCGATGAAGGCGAGATGCTAGAGGCCCGTTATTTTAATTGTTCGATATCAATGGACGTTAATGAAACCCAGGTGGTTGAAATTTCTGGAGCCCTATCGTGGCCTTGGGACGTAACACTCCAAAAATTGTCGTTATCAAATGCTAGAGGACACTGTACTGACATTTAGGATCACGTTAAAAAAAATAAAGCCCATATAGCGGAATTGTCCGGAAGCCTTGTGATCATATGGTGGTTTTGGGACGTAAAACTCATGCAATTAATATACGATTGCGCTACTGTTTGCAGTGTGTCCGCTACATTCGGGATATTAGCTATCACTTCCTTTCTCTCGAGAGAAACGTTAGCCTGTTCCGTTTTCGTCAAAGATGAAGGATCCTAGGCACAAGATTCCGCCAAGGGAATGACAGAAGCTTTCACTAGAGCTAAACACCACTGACACCTGGCGCAGATGCCTCCTTTTCGGTTTTCAATTGTTGGCAGAACTAGATGACGGAGTGCAAAAGTTATCAGAAAAATTGCGGGCAGGAAAAAAAGATATGCTATAACAGTTATGCAAGGAGATGAATATAATGAACGTCGGGCAAATGCATCAAATATACACGTGTAATTCAAGCGTTTTAGTAGAAGTTATCGCAGCAGAAAATATCAATTGCGAAGAGCTGCAGATGTGTGGCGATAAAAGGATAAGTTTACGCCTTAAACGGCCTCTCACCAAGTCTGGCCACCTTGAGCTGAGAAACGCACTGTGTACATTGTGTATTAACGATCATGCTTGCCAAGAACCGCATTGCTGCGCGCCGCGGAACAAAACAACGAGCCAAGCGTCGGTTCCTCTGTTCTCGCAGGCAACGCGCGCGATGAGGCGAGGATGACGCTCCGCACCACCGAGGCGCGATTAGTCACCACACAACGTCCCTGCATTACTAAAAACAAGACACGTGACACTGGTCGAGAGTGTGCGCCGGCAACCCTAATGAGGAATCGCCTAATCAGGAGGCGGCTCTCCGGCGGCTCGCATTTCGGTGGATACCATGGAGGTCGACCATGGTTTCTTTCCTGACGAGATAAGCAGCAGCTTGGACAGGCGCTTCGATTTCCTTTTTTTAGCACGAAGGTGTTTTATGCTGGGGTCCACCAAGAAATAAGTGACGTACTTCCTGTAACGGAAGTGGATCCTTAGAAAAATGACCTTGCAATCGCTATGAAAAAGTTCCACCCATGCGGCCTCGAACCCCCATTCAACCGGGATTTGATGAAAGGTGCAGGATGCTCTACCGATACACCACTGCGACATTGGATGCTTTACCGATACACCAATGCAACATTGTTCATACAGGGAACAGATTGGCCTTTATATCTTCACTATAGCCCCTAGAAGTTACATTTAATTGTCGTCTGGTTAAAGCAAAGGTGTTTAGTACAGTGAACTATGTGTGTTTAACAAGCAAAATTACCCTTAAATTAACATCGCCTTCCTTATATTGCACTCTTGGTTTGCTTAGCTTCGCTGCGGTGGTACCGCCACCTCGGAACGATAGATAGAGCAAAGCAGATCGTTGTGCTGATTCGCGCCGGCAGTCAGCGCTTCGGTAGTGTACGCTTCTCGACCGCCGAGGAAGTTATGGCCGTGGCTGCATCGTGATGGCGCGTTCCAGGGGCAAAATACGAACGCGGCCCCTACAAAATTTGTCTTGCGTGGCCAGGTGTGTCGAGTTGCGACGCGCAATGTTCCAGATTTTCATGCTAAGACGGCCGTAGACAAGCAAATGATTGGCCTTTCGATGCGGTAGGCTGTGCTCTCACAAAACGATCCGCTGACAACCCGTTCCTCTTTCAAGGCGTCACCATTTGCGGACGATCCTCGTGTATGGCAGGTTTGCACAGGGTTCTGGCGCCGGGAATTCAGTTTTTCCAGAGCAATCTGAGTCACTCAAAAACTTCCTCTCGTGTACATGTGATTGATTGATTTGTGGGGTTTAACATCCCAAACCCAGCTCTGATTATGAGAGACGCCGTAGTGGAGGTCTCCGGAAATTTAGACCACCTGGGGTTCTTTAACGTGCACTGACATCGCACAGCACACGGGCCTCAACATTTCGCGTCCATCGAAATGCTATCGTGTACATGTGTCGAGAAGCCCTGTGCCATGTCGAGGTGCCGCTGATTTATTTGATTGATTCGTGGGGCTTAACGTCCCAAAACCAGCTCTGATTATGAGAGACGCCGTAGTGGAAGTCTCCGGAAATTTCGACCACCTGGGGTTCTTTAACGTGCACTGACATCGCACAGCACATGGGCCTCAACATTTCGCCACCATCGAAATGCTCTCGTGTACATGTGTCGAGAAGCCCTGTGCCATGTCGAGGTGCCGCTGATTTATTTGATTGATTTGTGGGGTTTAACCCCCAAACCAGTAGAAAGGGGACTTGGTTTGTCGCATTTTGTTCCTCAACAGATTGTTTTGCGTTTTCTTTATCTGAGAGATCAAAAGTGATGGGTTCCTACGCGCTGTTATACAAGTACGACTGCGCGACGAGTTACCAGGCTACATTGTATCGGCATACAGCTCGCAGAGGAGAGCATTGAAGGTTTTTTAAAAGAAGTTGTGTATGCTTTGCAGTTCCTTGTAGTGCATTTTTCTTTTGATTATTTGTCTTGGTAAAAAGAAACA